>OX578140.1:66628839-67056339 GCA_951213105.1 Amaurobius ferox
ATTTACTTTCATGAATAATCATTCTCTTTATAAAACAAGCAATCCATGATGGGTGGAAAAGAGGGGATTCTCGGTCTGAGGGATCTGAAATATTAAAACAAAGTTTCAGAATTAACATTATCATTACCATAAAGACACAATTTTCAGAGCTTGAGGGTCAACATTTTTCATAGGGCCTCATAAATGTTAACAATATTTACACTTTTATTATAAACATAATTATGATTATAAATAATAGTTATGGGCCCCTATGACTACTTGGATATATAGCTCAAATTATAATTTGTAGTTTATTAGTCACTGTCTACTAGACATTACGTTTTACTAACCAATATTTATTAATTATTATAAATCACTTTTTACAATGTTATAAAATAAAAATGTCACTGATTTTGATTCCTAAACACTACAATGTCTAGGGAGCAGTAGCCCAGTGGTTTGCACACGGGAACTGCACTTGGTAGGACCGTGTTCGATTCACTCCGCTGCCCAAACTGCCGCCATGTTCACGCTGAGTACGATCACGTTAAACATCTGGGTACGTAAGTCCTTCCGAGAGGTTGGTGATAGGGGAAGGAGGGTACAATCCCTGTGGATGCCTCCCCCACTAGGTTCCAGTCTACATTGGGTGAGTCTTCCCAGCTGTCCACACAGTTACCTTACACCTTTCTGGTATCTGGCCGTTCAAATGGTTGCTCATGTCCTTTGGATGAGTCGGACGGTCTGGGTCTTCAACACCTTTCTGGTAGGTCGGATGGTCTGGGTCTGAACAACAACACTAAAATGTCAACCGAAAATATTATATACACAATACATAGAGTAAGTAAGATCAAAATCAATAAAAATTTATAAGTTTTCGATTGCCCATGCAAATGCTATACATGGTTCATTCTCCAAAAGTTTTAATTTGATTTTATAGGATAATTTGTCTCTTTTTTAGCATTAATAGGGTTGCTATAACAGTCTAGTTTAGAAAATGCAGTGGCCGCTATTTATAAGAATCATGCTCACTTCGCTGTCTTTGATTTTTATAAGCAGTTGATTCATAAATATAGAAATTTTTCAAATGCTGTTTGTTCTACAGTAAACAAACTGAAATCATAGTTTTACTGTATTTAAGTGATTCATATGTGTCTAAATGTGTATACATTTGTAAATCTACTTTTGCATTCAAAAAAATTTCTTCACAGACTAAACCATACAACATTCTTTGACGATTACAATTAACTGTCAAAATTTTCTTTCTGATTTTCAGAATTTTATATAATGTTAACTGTATAACTTTTATTGCAGATGCAGCTTTTGTTTGGCTGCCCAGAGGAAGAGAATCATATTCTTGAAGTCTAAATTTCTTTTCAAGCAAACTAAGGGTTTTTTCTTTTGTGAAATTATTTTGTTACTAGCAAAATGTGAAAAGACTAAGGTCTACGAATTTTATCTGAGTACATAATCCAAAACACCTTTGATTATCAGTGAGCTTCATATATAGACCAAATACTTAGCAGATTTGCATAAATAAATATAAAATATAATCTGAACTTAGTAAGTTGAATAGGCTAAAATTAGTACAAATAAACCTAAAAAATAGGTACAAAATTCTTTTAAAAAACATGTGTTAAGAACATTTAGAAAAGTACAAATTCAAAAAAACAGTCAAGCATACATTTCAGATAACTATAAAGAGACTTGAATTGCAGAGTCGAGAACGAGTCGGCAAGTATAACTTAAAATTTGAACGGAATCAGAATTACAAATCGACGAACAGTAAATATAAATAAAAAGGGATTCATAAAGGAGAATATTACAAGGGTTATTACAACGAATTAAGAGGAATCATAGTTACAAATCGACGAACAGTAAATATAAATAAAATGGGATTCATAAAGGAGAATATTACAAGAGTTATTACAACGAATTAAGAGGAAAGTCTTTTCAAAGATGAGCAGAAAATTATCACTAGTCACACACTGAGCACGAGCAGTAGAAAATTTACCATTCCTGACCACAAGCGTGTTCCGCTAAACGGATGACAACATTACATTTACTGCTGCCAATGTAAAATTTATAGTCACCTTCAGGAGTCAACCGGGGAACCACATACACCCCAGCATAGCTCTTAAAGCCATCAATATCCCCAGATTTATCGGAATGAATACGATTGAATAAAGTAATAACATTAGAGTGGGCAGGTTTGAAACCAAAATCATGACAGAATTGAATGAAGGGAAGGAAAATCTTAAGCTGGTAAGGAAAACTAGATTTGTAAGCTAAACGATCATTAATAGCGACAATTTTAGTATCAAGTTGAGTAAATTTATGGTGAACATGTGTTGTTGTTGAAACCCAGACCGTCCGACCTACCAGAAAGGTGTAAGGTAACTGTTTGGACGGTCGGGAAGTGCCACCCAATTTAGACCGGAGTGAAAATCTTATAAATAAACTCAAAGGAATAAGCAGCTTCATGATCCAGATTAAAAATAAAATTATTTCATTAGTTAAAGCAGGGATAGAAGAGCAAACATTAAATGCACGATTAAAATAAGCATTAAAATAGGCTTTTTTTAGAAGATATTGGATGAAAAGAATTAGCAGGGATACAAGAGTTGTTAAAAGTGGGTTGACAGAAAACGGAAATTTGAAAACCAAAGGAGGAGCGGGTAACCAGAACATCAAGAAAATGTAAAGAACAATTGGATGCATGCTAATTTTACCATTGAGCATGAATCCAATTGTTCTTTACATTTTCTTGATGTTCTGATTATCTGCTCCTCCTTTGGTTTTCAAACTTCCTGTGACAGGGTCGAAAATTCAAATTCGAGTTTTTGATGGGAGAGAACGTTTCAAGCATCCCAGAACACGAATCAGACGTTTTTGAGGTGATGTCTGTGTGTGTGTGAGTCTGTGGAGATGATAACTGATGAACAAATGGATTCGAATGAAATTTGCTACAAAAATTACAAGCCATGAATACTGGAAGCCTGTTGTTTTTATACGCAATCAAATGTTCAGAACCCCCCTAAGTTTCCGAGTGTAATTTCGAAAAAATCATCAAAAAATAAAAACATTTAACAAAGTTATGCAAATGGTCATTTCTTGTTGTTGTTGAAACCCAGACTGTCCGACCTACCAGAAAGGTGTAAGGTAACTGTTTGGACGGTCGGGAAGTGCCACCCAATTTAGACCGGAACCCAGTGGGGGAGGCATCCACAGGGACCGTACCCTCCTTCCCCTACCACCAACCTCTCGGAAGGACTTTCAGACCCACATGTTTAACGTGATCGTACTCCGCATGAACACGGCGGCAGTTTTGGCAGCGGCTGGAATCGAACCCGGGCCTACCGAGTGCAACTCCAGCGCACTAACCAATGGGCTACCGCGCCCTTAGTCATTTCTTGTTGAAAACCCAGACCACACGACAGACCCGAAGGTTTACTGTAGCTAAGTGTCTGGCCTTGTGTAATTTTTCATTAGAAAATGATTGACACAAATTTTAGAACCCTAGCATGAACTGTTCTTGAGACATTGCACATTTTTAAAAAAGATTATCAAAAAATCATATAAAATAAAAGAAAATATTACCTATTGCGAAATATGTTCACTTTATAAGTAATATCTTGCGATAAATTTGGTGACATCATTCTGGTGGATCTAGTTAGCTCCATTCATGTGAAAAGATACTTTAGGTAACACTTTTGTATTTGGATGCTAATAGTCATTTATCTGCTACATGAATAACTTATTTCTCCGTCCATAACGCTTGGTGAGATTTTGTCGGAATGTCGCCAACTTGGCAACTTTTTAAATGTTGCCAAATTAACAAAAATGTCACCAAATTAATAAAAAATGACACTAAATCAATGAATATGATGACTAGATGATGAAAGTTCAATATCTTCGAAAGAACATAAGCGTAGACTATAAGAATAACACATTTCTCCGTCCGTACATAATGTTTGGCGAGAAATTTACGTCACAAACTTGTTGACAATTTTAAATGTTGCTAAAATGACAAAAATGACGTCAAATGGGAAGTAATGTCTCGTAAATTCTGATTTCTATCATATGACAAGCATACCGTCTAGTATATTATACTCTTCTCTTCATTTGTAATACATGGTGATGCATTTGGCAAACATAGCAAATAATTTAGCAAAGTATTTCCAACTTGGTGATATTTCACCCCAGATTAACAAACATTTCATCGAAATTGCAAAAATGATGTTAAATTAATGAAAATTATGCCTAATTGATGACACAATTATTAAGGTATTTTAATATATGGACTATATCGCTTATTGAGGATGCTATAAATATTGATGATTGTTTATTTAGAGTTGCATGAAGTATAAGTTAATTGAGTATTTTGAAATAGTTTTACATGTTGTCATCAGGAAAATTGCCAAATGTACAATTCAATGATAATAACACAGCGCCGTGGATCAAATACATTAATTTTTTACTGTAAAACTAGTAAATTCATTGGATTATATAAGGAAAGTCATGTGTTGCCCATATCAGTTTTTTATAAATGGTGGCCACTGTATAAGTTATTAGCAACAGTGGCTACTAGTAAAAGAAATTACTTACTAGTCAAATTTGAAACTTAGTCAGATGGCTAAAAGCTATCAAATAATGCAAGTTATGCTGAAAAAAGTTTGCTGTTATCGTTGCAACAAATTGAAGTATAAATAGAAAACAAATTAAATGCACTCACTTTGTCCCAAAGAAGCATATTGTAGGATCCTAGTAAACTTTGGTAAAATCGGCTTGATAATATGAATCTATATATTAAAAAATATTTGCAGTTAAGAACTTGTAATATTAACAAATATATTAAGGATTACACATTCATGTATGGTATCAAATTTAAATTTCTATTAGGAATAGAATTTTATAAAAATACTTCTTAAAAATAGATAATTTAGAATTGAAAACCAACAATCTCATTTAGTAAAAGAAAAGAAAGAGTTTAGCATTTTTTATTTTGCATTTTGAATAAATCTTTTTGAGTCATAAAACTGAAATTTTTTTTATTTAAATAAAATAAACATTTACATTGATTGATGATTCATATGGCATCTTTCTGTAGGTATACAGATCATTTATAATTAACAATCAATATATTGATGTGCATATTACAAGTTAATTATACTTATGCATTAACAAAGATATTAAATTCATTAAAATGCCAAATTCAGAAGCAGGGGCCTATACTGAGGGAAATTTTGAGGAGGGTTTGAACTTCTGTATCTGATTTAATTCGGACTAGGCAAAGGTGAGCTGGAGCCAGTACACAGTGCAGATACCAGTTGTTAAAAATTTTGAGATTCTGAATTCAGGTTGTTAAATTGTGAAAAATTTTTGTAATCTATTGTGATAAACGTTAAAGAAAAATGTCAAAAACTTAAAAACATAAATAAACTTATAAATACATATTGTAGTATATTGATTATAAATATACAATGAGTGAAAAAACATTAGAGTTTGGTCTATAATAAGAAGGAAACAGTGAAAAGCTTCTAATTTTAAAACTGAAAATTGTGAAATAAGAGAAAGGGTCCGGTTCTGAAAACAAAGTATTGTGATCAGTTCAATTTTAATGTGTCATATTTACTCTTAGTTACAATATAATATGAACTGGGAAAGAATCATATGGTATTTTAAAAAGTGAACCAGTTGTTCAACTTTTGTAATATGCCAGTTATTAAACAAACTAACAGCTAAATATTCAGCTTAGGCCTATTAATTATAATTAAGGTGACAGTCCTTTATTTTAAAAGACTGTCTTTTTCTTTTTCATGTAGCTGTATTATGATTTTTTTTCAAAACTTAAATGTCTTTTTTTCCTGAAGGATTGAGGAGAACAGACAAAATTCAGTCTTTCCCTGTGAAGTTGTTTACTTAGAATGACAAACGTTTGCAGACATGTTGCCATTAATGTTTACATAAGGCCAATGGAAACTTTCCTTCTTGCTGTTAGAGATTTTTTGCCTTAACGGTTTTACCATCCATGCACCCTCTACAAATTATAGGGGGACTAAGCATTAATGTCAGTCTATGGCATCAGACTAATCAGTTACTACCATAGAAACATTTTTGCTGTTGAGGCGTCAAAGTATTGCACAATTTAAATATTTCTACCATATATTTATTTCAATTTAAATATGAAAGTAAAAGTTATAATAATAGTAATGAATAGTGAGTTAAGTTTGTAATGAGTAGCAAGTTAAATAATATTATATTTGCTAACAGTAGGTATGTGTGTTGATGTGGAACATTATACAGAGTTACAAAATTAGGTTAATACAAAACATAATTATGTTCTTAGTAAGGTTGGCAGATGGGACTTTCTCTTTTTAGTCATCATTTTACGCCTGCCCTGCCTAGTTGCAAACTCTTTGGAAATGTGTTAGTACAAATGCTAAAATTTGCCCTTTATTTTCTTCCAGAAAATATAATACCATAATAATAATGTGCTTTTAAGGGAAATTCTTTACCTGAGAGAGGCTCTAGCAACATGAGCTTTCTTTGCATGTGCTACTGTTCAGAATAAAAAGAAAAATTGAATTAAAAAAAAAAGCCTAATTTGCAGTTTTTCACTATTACATTTAGGAAGTTGATTGAATTCATTTTTATAAAAAAATTTGTACCAAAAATAGCATTTACTTTATAGTCAGTAAACTATAAAAATGAAAAATATTTTTTTTAAATGGCCAGGCACTAGATGTCAATCATTATACAGAAGCCTAGTGTGAACCATCCTGTCATCAAACCATGTTGCCCCAGTGCACCACAAGGAGCAGAACACATTTACACTCTTTTGCTAACTAACATCCATGCCTGTAGGTGGGATTCGAACCCACAACCCCAGCAGTCGATAGAGCATGAGGTAACACTTGCCTTAGACCTTATGGTTATTGATATAGCATAAAAATAAAAAATATCTCTATACCTAAATATTGAAATGAAACAAATTTAACTACAAACTTTATTTTACTGTACTGTAAGGTTAGGGTATAAAACTACATTCCACACATGATGCAGGTAAAGCTGTTACGACTTCTTGATTTTACATGCCTTTAAGATAATTCTATTATATACTCCTGTAGTAAACTAAGCTGGGGAAGTACTTTAATCTTTAGAGCAAGTAATTGTGAGTAGGAGAGAATGGTATTGAGCAAGGTTAAAAAATTTTATGGTATTGAGCAAGGTTAAAAATTTTTATTCACATTATTCTTTTTAGTCATCATTTTACGCCTGCCCTGCCTAGTTGCAAACTCTTTGGAAATGTGTTAGTACAAATGCTAAAATTTGCCCTTTATTTTCTTCCAGAAAATATAATACCATAATAATAATGTGCTTTTAAGGGAAATTCTTTACCTGAGAGAGGCTCTAGCAACATGAGCTTTCTTTGCATGTGCTACTGTTCAGAATAAAAAGAAAAATTGAATTAAAAAAAAAAGCCTAATTTGCAGTTTTTCACTATTACATTTAGGAAGTTGATTGAATTCATTTTTATAAAAAAATTTGTACCAAAAATAGCATTTACTTTATAGTCAGTAAACTATAAAAATGAAAAATATTTTTTTTAAATGGCCAGGCACTAGATGTCAATCATTATACAGAAGCCTAGTGTGAACCATCCTGTCATCAAACCATGTTGCCCCAGTGCACCACAAGGAGCAGAACACATTTACACTCTTTTGCTAACTAACATCCATGCCTGTAGGTGGGATTCGAACCCACAACCCCAGCAGTCGATAGAGCATGAGGTAACACTTGCCTTAGACCTCATGGTTATTGATATAGCATAAAAATAAAAAATATCTCTATACCTAAATATTGAAATGAAACAAATTTAACTACAAACTTTATTTTACTGTACTGTAAGGTTAGGGTATAAAACTACATTCCACACATGATGCAGGTAAAGCTGTTACGACTTCTTGATTTTACATGCCTTTAAGATAATTCTATTATATACTCCTGTAGTAAACTAAGCTGGGGAAGTACTTTAATCTTTAGAGCAAGTAATTGTGAGTAGGAGAGAATGGTATTGAGCAAGGTTAAAAAATTTTATGGTATTGAGCAAGGTTAAAAATTTTTATTCACATTATTTAAAGTTTGCAGCATGGCCCCCACATCCTAGGACAGCCCCCTGGCCAAAATTCTTTAAGGGTCCCTATGGGCTGCGAGCCCTTGGACATTAGTTCTACTTATCCCCCTCCCTTTATGGCGGACCTTGAAACAAAAAAAAAAAATGAACATCCAAAAATTCATGGACAATTGAGCATTAATAATATATAGGAGGGGGGGGGGGGCGTAAGGAGCTGCTACCGTGAGTTGCACAGGATCCTAAGATTTTGCGTAGGGGTGCGAAAATTTTATCAGCAGCCTTGAGTACAAATAGTGTTTCTTCCTGAAAAAATGAAAATGATGTGATGGTACGGCGATTGTGATTGATCTTTTTTGTCACGCCATATTTTTAAGGACAGTGACCGTGGACATAGCCACGAATCGGGCCCTCTTTGATAAAAAAAAAAAAAATCATGTTACAGTTGTTATTTTTCAAATTTCTCAAAGTCACAAAAATCAGTGCCTCTTTTTTTTTTTTAGCAGCTGTCAATTAGTCAATTAGAAAAAACCCTAAAAGGCCATCGGCTCCGCCGGGCCCCCTGGGTGTAGCACTCACCCAGGCTCCGAATATTAAAGTCATGCAAATAAGAGCACTTATGTTCCAGTTTTCTATTTTTACAGCATATAATAGCTGATATCTGTAATAGCAAGAAAATGTCCAATGTGCCACAATTTTGTAAACCAATATGAAGACCATAAATTTAATTTTACTACATAGTTTAAAATTTCTAAGATTGAGCTCAGGTCACCATACCAAGTTTATACTCACAGATCCACCAACAGGCTATGTTCTCAAAGTTTAGATTGTGCTATCATTGCAGATAATAGCATCTATAGATCCATGGTTCCATAGATGCTGTTATATTCTGATCTGGATCCTTATGAAATTCAAAGTTGAGTTTATGGTAGGATTGAATTTGTCAGTCTCCATAGAGGTTCACAAAATTGTAGCACATAGCAAGTTTCCTTGTTGCCATAGTAGGGTTTGGTTATTACATACATTACGAGTCTATAAAAAACACAACCAATCCTTGGTATTAGGAGCTTGATTCTAATGTAAATAAGTTTTATTGCTGTGAAGAAATTTTATCATAATATTTCATGATAAAATGTCTTTTAAAAAGGCAGTCTGGTTTGAGCAATTTTGATGTCTATCTATATAAATGCATAGTAATACAGGACACAAACTGGGCATTTTCAACCAACTATATTTAAAAACCCAGTAGCTTGTTAACAGAACAATCACTGAAATAAATAATTAAGTAGCCATTATAGAATTAAATATGACCCAAAGAAATATGTTATATTTTTGTAAATACAGCTATAAATGAGTTTGATTCATATTTTGTCTGAAAAATTATTTAAACTTTCAAAAGTATAGTCTACATGCATACCCATACACTTACACAGATCTACATTCTACAGCTCTGAATAAAGTTAACATATATTCATTATTTCATTTACTTTTTTATTTATGCAGACCACTTTCACTATTTTGAAAAGTGCTAAAATCTAATTAATCCAAAAATTATCAAACTTACAAATTTTATTAAATTTCTGTATTAACACTTATACACAGAAACATCATTCTAAAAATAGTTCATTTATGTTTTAGGATATACTCATGTTGTGTACATCCAGCACACATTCAAATTTAACTTTCAAACCTCTTCACAATACAACAGATGCATTGTAAGAAAAGGTAAAAAGGATATATTTACCTGTTTTTCTTCAAGTACTTCAAATAGAGCTAATAAATCATTCCAAATCAAGAGATCTTTGGAAGAACAGATTGAAAATATGGGTATTTTATCACACACCATAGTGTAAACATCATTTTTTGTTTTGAGCCAAAACAACAAAATTTTAAAAACATAAATTGTTTGTTTTCTATTATATGAACTACAACTTACAAGTCCATTTTGAATTATTTCCCAAAATATATTATCATATATATCAAAACTATATTTATCATACTGATCATTAAACAGATATTCAGAAAAACTACATAATAGTGTATACAAGTATAATTCCTCAGAATTATGAGAATTTCTTTCAAAATCTGAAGTTATCCTTTCCCAAATAAAATGTAATAAAATTTTTTTACGAGCAGGCTCAGATATCTTAATCAAATACGGTAAAATTTGATTAACAAATGTATTGACGACAAATTTGTTACAAAATTGAATTGAGTGTAATATCTGAATGAAATTTTCGTCAGTAATATGCTCTGAAAAGTTTTTGCAATTTAGCGATTTTAGAATTTTAACCAGAAATTTTAATGCATGATGTAACTGTTCTTGGTCAGACTCACTAATATCGTATTTTCCATGAATTTCAAAAATATTTTTAAAATAATCTATTAAATAAATCAGCAAAGGTTGTAAATATATCTTTTGTTCAGTTCTGACAAGAATTTTTAGTAATAAAGCAATAGTATCGAAGAGAAAGTTTCTAATTCCGTAAGATTCTTCAACTTGATTAGAAAGCAAAGGTTTTAAATATTTATCCTGAAGAACATTAAAAATTTTTGTCAAAATAAAATGCAATTCATTACTGCTTTTATGATCAATGCTACTTTCGAAAACACCGTTCTGTTCTAAATATAACAAACACTTATTCAAGTTAGTAATATTGGACACATCCAAAGAATATTCAGCTTTCTCAATTAAACACTGGAATGTATTAAAATATTCAAGTATGTTCTGTTGATTACAGAAAATTACGAATGCATTTCGGTTGTCTTCCCCACAGCTTTCCATTTTAGTTGACATGCCAAAAATAAATTTGCTTAAACCGTAACAAATCAATTTCGTTATTTAAGAGTGAAAAATATGTGCAATTAGAACTTTAATTTAATTCTTTCTTTTGAAATTCTAAACATACTATCTGCAATTAAAAATTAAAATAATGAGAATCCAGCCGCCAAAGTGACAACAACCACGTTTCACTTCCCAATATTGTAAACAAATACAAGAAATCTGCTGCCAAATCATGATAACTAAATTTTCACTATGAGTGCCTTCAGTTAGCCCATGGATTTAGACAGAACTGGACGCCACCAAGTCTAAACGTGATTGCTGAAAAAAGTGGCTACTAGCTATGAAGCGTCACCTTCGAGATCTAAAGATCTCGAAATAATCTTTAGATCTCGAAGGTGACGGCTATGAAGTTTCCCTTTACGTTTTACATTGAATCCCCATGTTGGATGCGCTTCATGTTGGAGTGCAGCTCTTTTTGAAAGTGATTCCAATTGCACAATGTTTGCAACCTAGTGTCTAAATAATTGTCAAAACTATTTATATAAATTTTGGTATACATCTAAAAATCTATAAACTATAGGGAGGTTTCACCTACGTTACGTTCCCGTAGCAACCATTTGAGCAGACGACTGCTTTGTACAAGCAACAGCTAGAACGCCATGAAACAACATTACAAATTTTATTTTTTGCAGCTAGATCCTGGATATAAAAGCTTATACGAAATTTGAGGCAAAGATCCTTATGATGGATGCAGATTACTCACAGAAAAGTTATATGTTAATGGTTTTGAAAATTAACATTGTAATAGTTGGAAACTTCATTATATGGAAAAAAATGTTTCCACAAATCAATCTCTTGCCAATTCAGAGAGTTTTGATCTCATGTCGGTTTTAATTCATGTCTGTCACGATGGGTTTTTAATTTTATATTAAATAAGTAGACAAATTGAGATTTTGAAACTTCCCTAGGACTTTGCTGAGATATAGATATACATATGTGAATGAAATTTATTTTCTTAGAAATATTATCTTCTATGTCAAATGTGCTACATTACACATCTGATGTCATGTCTATCACAAACGAAATTAACCTACAGGTATCTATTACTGAATTTAGTGATTTTAATTCGATGTTGAATTTTTTAAATTTTAGATTTATGAAACAAAATAAAAATTACGGAGTTGATTGCTAATAAATCAA
Organism: Amaurobius ferox; assembly: GCA_951213105.1. Classification (NCBI taxonomy): domain Eukaryota; kingdom Metazoa; phylum Arthropoda; class Arachnida; order Araneae; family Amaurobiidae; genus Amaurobius; species Amaurobius ferox. The sequence continues at coordinate 66,640,938 of OX578140.1, forward strand.
TGATTGTATAATCAAATTATGAAACTAAAAAAGTTTACGCTTTTTTTTTTAATTTATTAAACTTAAATTGAAAAGCATACTGTGCCATATAATGTACTGACCATAAATAAAATGCTCACCAGTGGCTTATCCTGACTCTTAAAAAGTGTGTGTGTGGGGGGGGCAACTGTTTAACATTTGCTTATGCCAGAGTTATTTTAAATGAAAAATACGCATAACAATAAAAAGTCTTGAAAAGTGTGTGTGTGTGTAGGGGGGGGGGGGGGCTCACTGCAAACTTCCCTGTACTTCAAATTTTCAGTATTCCAATCCTCTCTGTTGATTCTTAAAGGCCATTCTTTGCTTCTTTTAACAGATAAGTCCTTGATTTTATTTCCTTTATTTTCAATTATTCGAGGGAATGAAAAAAATGATACGTTACAATCACGTACGGATCGTTTGCTGCAGCACAAATCGTCATTATCAAATTCAATTACTTTATCTTAAAGAAATTATGATTATATATGATATCGGCTGGATATAGTTTTAATAAAACGACTTTTTTTTTTAAATTACACACCAAAACGTATCTTTTACATATAAACATAATTCAAGTTCAACGTTTGTTTATACAAAGAGAACTTAGGATTTTCTCCGCTAGACGGACGTGACGTCACGTGAAACCTCCCTATAGACCATGACAAAAGCCGATATTTTATTTTCAACATCTGTTCCGAATGTCTATGAGAAATTTCACGGGCGTTGCCTCTAATATACAACTGAAGCCTAATTTAAAATTATAACCGGAAAATAAACATATTCAATGAATAGCCCAATAGTGTTTAGACGTTCCGTGAATTTTACGGGTAACCGCTGAATCGCAATTTAACATTAGTAGAAATTCCCGCCGTCGTCTCGGATACAAGAAATATGTATTTACCTATAGAGATTCCTCTTCCTGGGAAGTGGATCTTTTTTTTTCGCGACCCAGACCCGAGGGCTTGTCCGTAGGGCAGAGCATCCAAAATCTCGGGCTGAGGGAAGTGGATCTTGGACTTCACTGCCTGATAATACAATCGCCAAAGGGGTGGGACAGCCACGGGGTTTGCATTCAAATGGCCCGAGTTTGATTCCCGGCTCTACCCAAATTATCCCCGTGTTCAAATGGAAGGCCTTCCGAGAGGTTGGTGATATAGGAAGGAAGGTACGTTCCCTGTCGATGCCACATCCATTGGGTTTTGGATGATCTGGCTCGAAGAAGAAGAATACAACCACCAAACGATGGATTATCTGCGATCTTTTGTCTAGAGTCCCTATACATGCGATAACCCGCCGAGTCCCAAGATCTGTGCAGTAATGTGTTAATTCCACTCAAGCATCAACCAAACATGGCTAACAAGTTGGTTCAGCTCTAAAGTCATGAAGAATAAAATATAATATGAATGAATATTAAATTAAAGTAGAGCGAGCATTAGAAACGCACAGATTCGTTATATACATCGATAGTTATGCTTTATAGATGGGATTGTTTGCATTGGATTGGAGAGAAGCATGTTTTGTTGATGACTTCCACTGGTGTTGTAGAAAATGACATTGGTAATCAAACAATATACTCAGCACTACTATTGACAACTTGATATGACAGAAGAGAAAAAGTGCAATTTTAATAAATGGCATGGTACAAATTAAGGTTGTCATAATTGATTAATTTAGCATGATGGATTTCAACATGCTTGGAAGAATGAATTAATGTTTATTACAGGCAGAGAATCAAAACAAAACAAAACGAGACAATGGGTGGTTGGATTGTATTTATGTTTGGTGATTACAATCAGGTACAAATAATTCTGTGGTACAGTTATCCTGGAAGTGATAAAACGATGTGTGGTAAACTTGTATATATGTAGATTACTACAGTTTTTCTCTGAATACGTAAAACTGGAAATCATCAGTTTGAATTTTGTGATATTTTAAGTAGATTAATTGCTGGAAAAGTAATAAACGAATATTACTAATCCATAGTTTCCAAATTGATGACAAACCATCGTCAGTAAGCAGAACAAAAAGGATATCAAGAAGTCTTTGCAATGGCACAGATGAAGAAATCGGGATATTGTGTTCGATGTAAATGAAGAGTGTGTATCACGAACGAAATGCCAATTTGTATGTTGGTAAAATTTCCATCATATACTGGTTTCACATTATAAAACGAAGTTGTTTCCATTCTAGTTATCAGTTCTTTCAAAAAAGGCATTCCAAGTTTCACATACGCCATCAGCATCCATCGATCCTAAGGCCTAACTTTAGATGCAGTTGTTGTAGGCATTGAGATCGAGCCCAGCACCAGCAAATTTGCTCTAGGAAGGGACTATATATTGCTGCTTCAAAAGTCAAAAAATTTGGAGAATTGCTATTTGAACTTCTTTCCTGTTCCACAGGATTGAAAAAAATTAAAATACTTTAAATAAAGGAAATAACTAATAAAACCAAAGCAGTTAAGTTTTGATTGCTTGTTTCAAGTATGCAGTAGCAGACACAAAAACTGCTTCGCTTCTGATTTTTGCCGAAACGGTGATTCATTTTGTATAGCGGATTGCAGAAATACTCAGAATACGTTTGTTAGATGGTATACAGTATATCACAAATAAAAATAACTCAGCTGACCGACTCAGTCATCTTTTTTTTATCTGGCGTTGGATAAGTAGGATCTTTTTAGGGCTTCTATTCTGGTGATGGATTTCGTGACAGCGACGACTTAATGGACTTGGTCTAGTACACTTTACTCCAAAAAATAAGCACGAAATGCAAATTCTGAGATCACGAGCGAACGAATGAATTTTATTGGGCAAAACTTGCTGTATACTTTGAGTACTATATGCAAATATAGAAATATGTGCATAATAGCAATTGGATTCGTGCCAAATCCGTAAATCAGCGTCTTGGTAAAAGCAAGTGTTTCTTTCTATGCGTCCTTATTTCTACTACGGACGTTAGGGTAAAAATCTGAAATAGTCATTTCATTCGATATTCCCAAAGAAGGCGTTTTGTCGATGGTTAGCGATGGAAAGCCGTGGGCAGGTTAGAATCCGACCACTCTATTGGAGAAGTTGCTGAATTCTTCAAAGTCCACTTTCTGTGATTTCATGCTTATGGACCCAATTCTACAACAGCGGAACAATAACCAGAAGACCAGGCTGACCGCTATGTAACGTTATTGGTCAGACGTAACAGGCAAGCAACAGCACCCGCTTTATGTTCTAGCCTCGCTGCAGCTACATGTAGGCTTGTATCCGTTACAACTGCCGTTAAGGCTGCTAATTTATAGCCAAATCGAAACACATATTCTATATGAAAGAAAATAGAATCATTGGTTAGTTCACATTTATCTCCATTCTATGTCATAATACTTTGTGACGCCTTATGTTACTTGTGACGATTAATGACGCCTTAGTATATTATAATACAAAGTATGACGACGACAGAAGCTTCGCAATGAGAGTTCCGGTTAGGGCACTCGAGCATGTAAATCCGTCAATGTGCAAGTGGTACAAAAGAGCCAATTATGTATACATCGTCGGTTTAAATGAAGGAATTGGTGAAAATAAGAGACAACAATGTTTCATGTTTTCCTGCTTATAGCACAAAAAGTATGGTGACTTCAACATTGCAGGATGCGAAGGTATACTTAGGGAACTGTGGTGTGAAAACAATCGCAATTCCGTCGCTGTGCTTAGTATATTATTACAAAATATAAAAATCTGATATGGGCAGCACATGACTTTCCTTATGTAATGCAATGAATTTACTACTTTTACAGGAAAAGGAAAAGGTTATTCTTATAGTAGATACTTATATTCTTTCCAAGATATTGAATTTTCATCAATGAGTGGTCATTTTCATCGATTTAGCTTCAATTTTATCCATTTGTCGAGATTTTCGTTAATTTGGCAACATTAAAAAAAGTCGCCAACATGGAAACATTCTACCAAATTCGTCGCCAAAATCTTGCCAAGTGGAAGGAGAAATAGGTCATTCTTATAGCAGATAAATGACTATTGGCGTTCAAATACAAAAGTATTACTCAAAGTATCTTTTCTCATGAATAGAATGAGCTAGATCCACGAGAATGACGTCACCAAATTTATCGCGATATTACGTATGGAAAATGAACATGTTTCTCAACAGTTGATATATTTTTTTTAATGTATAGGATTTTTTGATAAATTCATTTGAAAAATGTAAAATATCTCGAGAATGGTTGATGCTAGCGTTCTAAAGTTCATGTCAATCGTTTTCTAAGAAAAAATTACATAAGAAATGTCTATTTGCGTAATTTTATTAAAGATTTTGATTTTTTGATGATTTTTTCAAAATGTCATTCGAATATTTAGGGGTTTCTGAACATTCAATTGTGTTTAGAAACAATAGGTTTCAAGTATTCACGGATTGTAATTTTTGTATCAAATTTCATTCAAATCGCTTCATTCGTTCGTGAGATATCATCTCCACACACACACACACACATCATCTCAAAAATGTTCGATTCGTGATCAGGGATGCTTGAAACGTGCTCTCCCGTCGAAAACTCGAATTCGAATTTTCGACCCCCTCACAATACTTTCCTTATACATTATACTATGTATAAAAGGAAAGTAATAAAATTTATTATTCTCACCATATAATTTTTACTTTCCTTATATACATAATGTATAAGGAAAGTATTGTGACGGGGTTGAAAATTCGAATTCGAGTTTTCGACGGGAGAGCACGTTTCAAGCATCCCTGATCACGAATCAAACATTTTTGAAGTGATGTCTCTCTCTCTGTGTGTGTGTGTGTGTGTGAAAGTATGTGTGTGTGTGTGTGAAAGTATGTGTGTGTGTGTGTGAAAGTATGTGTGTGTGTGTGTGTCAGTGAGTCTGGTGGAGACGATAACTGACGAACGAATGGACCGATTCGAACAAAATTTGGTACAAAAATCACAATCCGTAAACACTGGAAGCCTATTGTTTTTATACGCAATAGAATGTGCGGAATCCCCCTAAATATTCGAATGAAATTTTGAAAAAATCATCAAAAAATCAAAACCGCTAATAAAGTTACGCAAATAGACATCTCTTATGTAATTTTTCATTAGAAAACGATTGATATAAATTTTAGAACGTTAACATGAACCGTTCTCGAGATATTGCACATTTTTCAAAAAAATTATCAAAAAGTCATATAAAATAAAAAAAAAATATTTCCTATTGAGAAACATGTTCACTTTCCATATGTAATACCATGCGATAAATTGGGTGACATCATTCTCGTGGATCTAGCTCGTTCCATTCACGAAAAAAGATACTTTAAGTAATACTTTTGTATTTTAACGCCAATAGTCATTTATCTGCTGTAAGAATAACTTATTTCTTCGTCCATAACGCTTGGCGAGATTTTGGCGACGAATTTGGCGGAATATCGCCAACTTGGCGACTTTTTGAAATGTTGCCAAATTAACGAAAATCTCGCCAAATGGATAAAAATGACGCCAAATCAATGAAAATGACGACTAATTGTCAAAAATTCAATATCATGGAAAGAATATTAGTATCTACTATAAGAAAAACCTATTTTTTTTACTGTAAAAGTAGTAAATTCATTACATTATATAAGGAGAGTTATGTGTTGCCCACATCAGATTTTTTTGTTTGAAATTACGGTTTTTGAGATCATGTGCTTTTGTCCGTTTTACCCCCCAGCTTCAGCTCCAAATTGCCCCTATTTGTGATTTTTAAAACAGCATTTTTATGAAATTGCTTCCAAGGTCGCAATTTCGAGAATTTTTTGCGCGTGTGGAGTAATAAATGATGGACCATTGTTCTAATGATAGAAATATGATTCGGCATGGAAAATTATACAGATATGTAATTTCTATATTCATAGTAAGTAGGAGGGAGGTAGTCGACCATATAGTCCCCAATAAATGATACCCTGATCGGTGTCATATTATGCTTTAAATGTAATTCTTACTAAACCTGGTTGAGGTTTAAACCTTTGAAAGCGTGTGTTGCTTAAAAGCTTTGGATAAAGATGCCCTATCAAAGCTTTCTGCATCCATATTCAAAATTTTGTACAGAAAGCTTTTAGTAGAAATATTCTAAATATAAACATTCTGTACACAATGTACATGATCAAAATTTTGTAGGCTCCCATAGAGATTCGTTAAAATTGTGGCGCATAGTGAGTTTTCTTACTGCAAATTCCATGATAAAGAGGGCTTAATAAGCTCATAGATGCTGTTGTGTCCATGAACTTGGTGGTGTCGACCTTGGGTAGTCCGGGCTCAATTTTGAAGAAATTTGAAGCAGTTATGTAGAGGTGTAGAACTGAATTTGTTTCTTCTCACAAAGGTTCGCAAAATTGTGACGCATTGCAGATATCGATTTTCCCATGCTGACGAACGCGTAATAAGTGCGAAAACTGTTCATGGATGCTGTTACCTACCACAGGAGCGCAATTCTTTCCTATGAAATTTGATGATGGATTGAGGTTTGCTACATCTGCTAAGAGAGTTGATGTTTCTTGTGGAATTCCAGGAAGTACACGATCTGCAGGAAATATACAAAGGAAGTACCTGAGGAAACATGCAAAGTAAACTTCCTGATGTTCCAGGAAGTAAGCAGGCTTATTATATATGATCTGCTTTATCGGGTTTCTTATACAAAAGAAAAAGTGTGATAAAGGTTTCCAAGTTTTGATTTTTTGTGACTATTTTTTCTGAAGTAACTGATTGAAGAACATTGGATAAACATGAAGTTCATATTTGCTGTTATCATTTTAGCTGTAGGTAAGTAAATTTATACTTTTTACTTTCCCTGTAATACATGGTAATGCATAGGAAAAGTATTGGAATCATGATGAAAATCATAACTCGAGTTTTCAACGGATCTACGCATTTCGAGACCTCTGGAATATGAAAAAACTATCTTCAGCGTGACGTCTGTGTGTGTGTCTGTCTGTGCAATGTATGTATCCACTCTAGCTGAAATACTAATTGACCAAATTTCACAAAATTTGGTAGATAAATCACTTGGGGGATACTCTGGTGCTGATTAGATTTTGGTACGATTCGGAAAAGAACAGTGATTTGAAAAATGTACAAATCCCAAATAAAAGCAGCAATAAAAGCAGCATGTGAAAAATGTACAATTTCCAAATAAAAGCAGCTATTGAATTAAAAATGCAAATTTAGTGTTATTTTGTGCAATTAAACTCAATTTAATGAGTTCTTAAAGAAATAAAGTAAAAATAAATTTGAGTCTGCAGGGAAAGTTATGTGCTGCTCACATCAGATTTTTCTATATTGTGAGCGTCTGAATGAAGAGTAGTATATGGTGTGGTCAAAAAATCTGATTCACGGATTTTGCTGTCTCTGAAAAGAATGTTTGAGGATCCTTGAATATGAATGAATTTTTACTTTACATACTAATCTATAGAAAAGGTATTGTTTTTCTTAAAAATTTTGAGTTCGAGATTTTGTTGAATAAGTACGTTTTAAGACTTCCCGAATACATTCCGAATAACTCTGGAAACATATTTGTCTCTCTCAATCTGTGAGAGTGTGTACGTGTGCGTGTCAATTAAATGTGGACAGGATAACTCAAGAACGAATGTACCACACACCACTAAGAAATTTCATGTGTAGATGCATTATGTGAAAACTAGATCTAGATATGATATTTTGGCAATTTCGATGATATTTTGGCAAGAACATGCCGAAAATTGTAACTCGAGTTTTCGATGGATCTACACAATTTGGGACCTCTAGAACACGAAAAAACTATTTTTAGAGTAACGTCTGTCTGTGCGTCAGTATGTCTGTGTATTTATGTGTGTGTCTGTCTGTGCAATGTATGTGTTCACTCTAACTGAAAGACTAATTGACCGATTTTTAAAAAAAAATGGGTAGATAAGTCTCTTGTGGGTGAACCTGGTGCTGATTAAATTGTGGTAGGATTTGAGATAAAATGAAACGCCTTTCTTTGTCAAATGGCCCGCAAAAATTGTCCACTGTAGCTAAACAACTAATACACCGAATTTCACAAAATTTGGTGGATAAGTCACTTGTCAGATACCCTGGTGCTGATTTCCTTTTGGTACGATTCGAAAAAGAAGAACCTGCCTTTTTGTACAAAATGGCCCACAAAAATCTTCAAAATCTAAAACAAAGAGTACGTATGCTTACATGTGTCAATTAAATGCTTGTTTTATACGTAATTTTTGAGGATGAAAAGAATGAGACTAATCTCATTACTCTAAGACTAGCCGTTCACGAGATATTTTAGTTTTTTCACATTTTCGCTACACTACCTTTGAAAATAAGTCCAGTTACCAAATGAAAATAAATTAAAATAATTATGGGTGTTATTTTGTGCAATTAAACTCAATGTAATGAATTATTGAAGAAATAAAGAGAACGTGCATATGAGTCTGCAGGGAAAGTCATGTGTTGTCCGCATCAGATTTTTTACTTTAACTGCAAGACATGATAAAGTATAAGGAAAGTATTGGAATCGTGTCGAAAATCACAAGTCGAGTTTTCGACGGATCTACGCGTTTTGTGACCTTTAGAGCACGAAAAAATTATTTTTAGCGTGACGTCTGTGTGTGTCTCTGTGTGAGTGTTTGTGTGTCTCTGTGTGAGTGTTTGTGTGTCTCTGTGTGTGTCTGTCTGTGTAATGTATGCATCCACTATAATTGAAAACTAATAGATTGAATTTTATAAAATTTAGTAGGTAAGTCATTTGTGGGTAACCCTGGTGCTCATTAGATTTTGGTACGATTCGGAAAAGAAGAACATATCTTTTTTTGCAAAATGGCCAGCAAAAATTGTCAAAATCTGAAATAAAATGTTCCGTATGATCAAATATATCCATTAAATGCTTGTTTTATGCGTAATTTTTGACAATGAAACGAATAAGACCCACTCCATTACTCTAGGACTAGCCATTCTCGAGATATTTTAGTTATTTCGCATTTTCGTTACGCCACCTTTGAAAATAAGTCCAGTTATCAAATGAAAACGAAAATTGAATTTAAAATCCAAATTCAAAGTAATTTAAAATAATTATAGGTGTTATTTTGTGTATTTAAGCTCAATTTAATGAATTATTGAAGAAAAAAAGAGAACGTGAATAACGAGTCTGGGGGGAAAGTCACGTGCTGCCCACATCACACTTTTACTTTTCCTGCAATACATGGTAATGTATAGGGAAAGTATTGGAATCATGTCGAAAATCGCAACTCGAGTTTTCGACGGATCTACACGTTTCGAGACCTCCAGAATACGAAAAAACCATTTTTAGCGTGACGTCTGTGTGTGTATCTGTGTGTCTGTGCAGATTTTGTATCCACTCTAACTAAAAAACTAATTGACCGAATTTCATAAAATTTGATAGGTAAGTCACTTTTGGGCGAATCTGGTGCTGATTAGTTTTGGGTAAGGTTTGGCATAAAAAAACCCGCCTTTTTTTGCGAAATGGCCCGCAGGAGTTTGTATCCACTCTAGCTGAAAAACTAATGGACCGAATTCCACAAGATTCGGTAGATAAATCACTTATGGGACACCCTGGTGCTGATTAGATTTTGGTACGATTCGAAAAAAATAACCTGCCTTTTTTTGCAAAATGGCACGCAAAAATCGCCAAAATCTAAACTAAAAAACTACGTATGCTTAAATCTATCCATTAAATGCTTGTTTAAAACGTACTTTTTAACGAAGAAAAGAATAAGACCAACCCCATTACACTAGGACTAGCCGTTCTCGAGATATTTTAGTTTTTTTGTATTTTCTCTACGCCACCTTTAAAAAGAAGTCCTGTTATCATATGAGAAAGAAAATTGAATTAAAAGTGAATTAAATGTAATTAAAATAAAGAGAACGTGGATATAAGTCTGCAACGAAAGTCATGTGCTGCCCACATCAGATTTTTACTTTCCCTGCAATACATGGTAATGTATAGGGAAAGTATTGGATTCATGTCGAAAATCGTAACTCGAGTTTTCGACGGATCTACGCGTTTCGAGACCTCTAGAATACGAAAAAACTATTTGTACCATGACGTCTGTGTGTGTGCCTGTCTGTGTGTTTGTCTGTCTGTCTGTCTGTGTGTCCGTGTGTCTGTGCAATGTATGTATCCACTCTAACTCAACTTATGGACCGAATTTCATGAAATTTGGTAGGTAAGTCACTTGGGTATGACCCTGGTGCTGATTAGTTTTTGGTACGATTCGCAAAAACAGAAAACGCATTTTTTTGCGAAATGGCCAGTAAAAATTTCATGTATCCACTCTAGCTAAAATATTAATTGACCAAATTTCACAAAATTTGGTAGATAAGTTACTTGTGGGATACTCTGGTGCTGATTAGATTTTGGTATTATTTGGAAAAGAACAACCAGCCTTTTTTAAGAAATGGCTCCAAAAATTCACCAAAATCTAAAAAAAAGCTACGTATGTTCAAATATATCAATTAAATGCTTGTTTTGTACGTAATTTTTGATGAGGAAAAGAATAAGAACAACTGTATTACTCTACGACTAATCGTTTTCGAGATATTTGAGATTTTTCGCATTTAGTTATGCCACTTTTGGAAAAATGTCCAATTACCAAATAAAAACAAAAATTGAATCAAAAATGCAAATTTAGAGTTATTTGGCCCGCAAAAATGTCATGTATCCACTCTGGCTAAAATACTAATTGACCAAATTTCACAAAATTTGGTAGATAAGTTACTTGTGGGATACTCTGGCGCTGATTAGATTTTGGTATTATTCGGAAAAGAACAACCAGCCTTTTCTTACGAAATGGCCCTCAAAAATCGCCAAAATCTAAAAAAAAGCTATGTATGTTCAAATATATCTATTAAATGCTTGTTTTATACGTAAGTTTTGATGAGGAAAAGAATAAGAATAACTCTCGGACTAACCGTTTTCGAGATATTTGAGATTATTTCGCATTCAGTTATGCCACTTTTGGAAAAATTTCCGATTACCAAATAAAAACAAAAATTGAATTAAAACTGCAAATTTAGTGTTATTTGGTTCAATTAAACTCATTCTAATGAATTATTAAAGAAGTAAAGAACATATGAATTTGAGTCTGCAGGGAAAGTCATGTGCTGCCCACATCAGATTTTTTAATATAGAAAGAACATTTTATTGAAAAATAAAAGTATTTTGTTGTTATTAGTACAGTTATACGTATTAAGGTATTTATGACTAAATAGAAAATATACCCGGCTTTGTCCTTAGTTAAAGCAGGGTAGTTAAATAGAAGAATAAAATAAGTACATTTTATTCATATAGTAAATAATAGTGAAAATCCTATTCGTGCACATCGGCGCAACGCGTGTGATACGAAACCTTACCCCAACATCACAAAACCGAAACTCGTTTCTTGCAGAGACTCTACAGTCTACATGCTACATTAAAATCTACCGACGGACACAAGTGCGCGAACACACCCACAGACATACATCTTCTTTCATTATGTAAGATTAAAATGAATATTATAATCAATGCGATAACAACCTCACACAAAATATCCCTTACTGTTTAAATATATATAAAAATGTTTCTTAGTTTGGAAAACGCTGGGACTATCAAGCGAGAAGCAGAAGTCAGGTCAAATGCGTGTGCTTGAGCTTAACGGTGGTTTCGAAAATAATTTTTCATTCATGTATTTATGGGTGACAACATTTTTAGTAAAATTAGTGTAGCTTCAAACAAAAAGAGCAAGGAGCGGGACAGACTCAGTGATTAGAGCACGAGGATTGCACTCGGAGGTCTCGAGTTCGATTCCCGGCTCTTCTTCAACCGTCTCCGTGTTCACGCAGAGTACTTGCACGTTAAATATGTGGGTCTGAAAATCCTTCAGAGAGGTTGGTGGTAGGGAAAGCAGACTATGGTTCCTGTGGATGTCGTCCCCAATGGATTCCGGTTTAAATTGTGTGGCACTGTCTCGGTCGTCTAAATGGATAGCTTACATCTTCAGGTAGGTCGGATGGTCGGGTCGAAGAAAAAAAGAACAAGAAGAATAAAATAAATTACCAAAAATTTTAATTTTTTTTCACTTATGGAAATGATTTTTCCAACGTAAAAGCATTTTCTTGAATACTTTTACTTTTGTGGGCCGAAACTAAAATATTGTTTCCTCCCTTAAATGTTAGTTTCCTCCATGTTACATATTTTTATTTTTTTTTGGGAGGGAGATCTAAAATTTATGCCCCGAAATAAAATTATTTTCCTAAATGTTTTTATTTTTGAGGAAAAAATTCTGACTCCTAAAATTTCAGTATAGGGAAAATTGAATTTTTTTTGCGGGGTGGGGAGATTTTCTTTTGTTAAAGGGATTAAACTTCTTATTCACGCCACTGACCTGGATGTAATATGGATTAATGATAAAATTATGTGGAGACTGCCAATCTAATCCACCTCCAGATATTTTATGAAACTCAGTTTCTTACATAACTACTTATCAAGTTGAGTTATACATATACTTTGTTTTTAGCACTTTACAACATAGTTGAAAAGTGTTTATGACTTTGTTCATTCTGTCTGTCTGTCTGTCTGTCTATCTGTCTGTCTGTCTGTCTGTCCGTTAGCACGATAACTGCCGTAAAAATGACTTTATCAAAATGAAATTTTAGTATGTTTTTCAGACGGTCTGTGGGATCTATGGGAATATAAATAAATAATATCACCCAATTAGTTTTTTATTGAACCCGGGTTGAAAAAATGAAATACATTGAACCCTATGGGACCTAATTTTTCAAACATTTTTAAAGCAAATTTAAAATTCGCAAATTGCTTCGAAATTTTTAGGAAATATTCACATTATCCCATAAAATATATAAAAAAAATTTCAGTAAAATATATTAAGTAGTTTTTTAATTAAAAATTATTTAATATAGGGAAAAAAATTAATTCAATTAAATTCTGACTTTTGGGATATCTTCCAGAAAGAAAAAAGAGATATATTATATAATAAATATCTTTCCAAGAGTTTAATCATTTTGTGTATGAGAGAGGCTTCACATTTCAAAATAAATTTGGTAGATAACAATTTTTCAATTTATTTTTAATTTTACATAACTCTACATGATATACTTATTTGAAGGCATTTTTAATGCACTTTCCTACGTCCTAGAGAGTTAATATTTGGTACACAGCTTAAATTTGTTGAACATTTTATTTTACAAAAATTTGGTGGATCTTTAAATATAGATCATACATTTTTTTCGAAATGGCCTGCAAATAATCCCCGTTCACTTCTATAAATCATTGTTGATGATGAGACCCAGACCGTCCGACCTACCAGAAAGGTGTAAGGTAACTGTTTGGACGGCCGGACTCTATAAATCATTGTTGTAATATTGTTAAAAATTTTGATGTGGGCAGCACATGTCTTTCCCTGCAGACTCATATTCACGTTCTCTTTATTTCTTCAATAATAATTTGAGTTTATCTGCACAAAATAACAGCCATCAGTATTTTAAATGATATTGAATTTGCACGTTAAACTAAAATTTGGTTCTCATTTGATAGCTGGACTTATTGTCAAAGGTGGCGTAGCGAAAACGCGAAAAAACTAGAATATCTCAAGAACGGCTGGTCCTAGACTAATGGGGTTATTCTTATTCTTTTTATTGTCAAAAATCACGTATAAAATAGGAATTTAATTGATATAATTGAGCACACGTAGCCTTTTATTTTTATATTTAGCGATTTTTGCGGGCCATTTCGCAAAAATAGGCCGTTCCTTTTTCCCGAATCGTACTAGAATAACCTACAAATGATTTATATACCAAATTTTGTTAAATTTGGTATATAAATCACTTGTAGGTTATTGAAATATTATACACCAAATTTTGTTAAATTTGTTCCATTGGTTTTTAGCTAGAGTGGATAAACGCAATTTCTGCCGGCCATTTCGCAAAGAAGGCAGATTCTTTTATTACGAATCGTACTATAATCTAATGAACATCAGGATTTCCCACAAAAAGCATACCTACCAAATTTTGTGAAATTCGGTCCATTAGTTTTTCAATTAGAGTGGATGTAATATCCTCACAGATACACAGAAACATACACAGATACACCCTTACACACACAGATGTCTTCCTAAAAATAGTTTTTTCGTGTTCTAGAAGTCCCAAAACGTGTAGATCCTTCGAAAATTCAAGTTCCGATCTTCGGCACGATGCCAATACTTTGAATACACACACACACACATATATTATCTATGTATTATCTGCGTATCTAAACTTCGTGCCTATGCAATTACAATAGTTTTGATTTTAAATGATCCCTAAACTTTTATTATTTCTTCAACGAAGCCTAATTTTAACTTATGCAGAATGCAAATATCACAAGCGATTGTAAGGTGAGTTACATAAGAATTGCTGAATTTTTTTCACACAAAATTATTTAGCTCTGGAGTCTGGAATACAAGTTATATGAATGAAATATTCATTGATTTTGCATAGAGAATCAGATGATTTATATTTCGATACAGTTTTGAATATTTAAGTATAATAAATTACTGTAGCACTGTGATAATGTAAAAGATATCACCACTGAATGTATCACATTTTAGAAATTTTTAAATGAAATTGCATTTCAGTTGGAAAGTGTTTCATAATCAATGCTTATGCATGATTGATCTTTCTCGTTTAAAATTTGTTTCTTGCAGTCGCAACCGGAGGTTTGGCTGATGAATGCGAGACGAAAACGAAGGAATGCGTTGACAATTTTCTGTTTGTGATGTCCCAAAATGTCGATGCTGAAGAAGATAAGAAGGTATTCTGTAAGTAAGTTGCTTATTGCATTTTACTAGTATTCTTATGGAGCTCTGCCACTTGGACGCTTATACAAGACGCTTTAAATATTTCTTTTCTTTCGTCTAATCTCTATATGATACAGTTAAGTGAGACTCACTGACTAACGGATAAATTGCAAAGCTCAAACTGCTGAATGTAGAAACTCGAAATTTCGAATATATGTGGAACTTGGCTTATAAGGAAATGATTGATCTTTCTTGTTTAAAATTTGTCTTGGCTTATAAGTAATAAGGAAATATATAATCTTGGACTTTCATTTAAAAAAATTCATTAATCTCAGAATTTTTGGTTCCAACCTTCTTACAGCTATAACAGTACAGCTAGATATACAAAACAGGTAGA
This sequence comes from Amaurobius ferox, assembly GCA_951213105.1. Taxonomy (NCBI): domain Eukaryota; kingdom Metazoa; phylum Arthropoda; class Arachnida; order Araneae; family Amaurobiidae; genus Amaurobius; species Amaurobius ferox. Next base: position 66,656,143 of record OX578140.1, read on the forward strand.
TATACAAATATCGTTTTTATACCACCATGCGCAGTAAAAAAATATCCCACATTTTTAGCACTTCACTGCATAGTTAACAAGAAAGATCATTCATTCATAAAGCATTGATTATGAATCACTTTCCAACTTCAATGCAATTTTATACAAGCATCTCTCAAATGCGATACATTTCTCGGTAATATTTTTAAAATTATCACAATACTGCATTAATTTATTATATTTGAAAACTTCATCGAAGAAAATGAACTTCATTCAAATGACGGCATTGAAATATAAATTGCCTGGTTTAAACATCTCTAAAATGCGATGCATTCCACGGTAATATTTTTAAAATTATCATAACACTACAATAATTTATTATATTTGAAAACTTCATCGAAAACAAATGAACTTTAATTCAAATGACGTCATCGAAATATAAATCGCCTCTATATAAAAGCAGCATTTCATTCATAATCATTTTTCCAATCGTTTAATTCATCACAATACTATAATAATATATTTTATTTAAAAATTTGAAAAATTGTCATCTACTTATTTATTTTAAAATGTGCAACCTTTCTCATATATAAAATAATTAAACTCTTGGAAAGATATTTATTATATAATATATATATTTTTTCTTTCTGGAGGATACAACGAGAGTCAGAATTTAATTGAATTTGTTTTTCTCTGTATATTAAACAATTTTTATTTAAAAAACTACCTAACATATTTTACTGAAAATTTTTTTATATATTTTATGAGATAATTTGAATATTTTCTAAAATTTTCGAAGCAATTTGTGAATTTTAAATTCGCTTAAAAAATGTTTGAAACATTAGGTCCCATAGGATTCAATGTATTTCATTTTTTCAATCCGGGTTCAATAAAAAACTAATTGGGTGATATTATTTATATTCCCATAGGTCCCACAGACCATCTGAAAAACATACTAAAATTTCATTTTGATAAAGCCATTTTTACGGCAGTTATCGCGCTAACGGACAGACAGACAGACAGACAGAATGAACAAAGTCATAAACATTTTCAACTATGTTGTAAAGTGTTAAAAATAGGCTTCGTTGTAGAAATAATCAAATTTGGATGGTTATTTAAACTCAAATATATTGTCATTGCTTTGTTTTAGTATGTAGATGCGCAGAATTTAAGCAAAAATAAAGAGGTTTTAGGACGAATACAACACTCAATATGAATTAAAAAGAACTTTAAAAATCACGATTTTGAGATAAGATGGATGTCGTATTATATTGTGAAGTGGGTCACGTGATCTTTTCATATCATGGTCACGTGATCGCTTCAAATAAGAGGTGTAACTATTATTTTAATTTTTATTTAAAAAACTACTGAATATATTTTGCTGAAATTTTTTTTATATATTTTATGGAATAATTTGAATATTACCTAAAATTTTCGAAGCAATTTGTGAATTTTAAATCCGCTTAAAAATGTTTGAAAAATTAGGTCCCATAGGGTGCAATGTATTTCATTTTTTCAACCCGGGTTCAATCCAAAACTAATTGGGTGATGTTATTCATTTATATTCCCATAGGTCCTACAGACCGTCTGAACAACATGCTAAAATTTCATTTTGATTAAGTCATTTTTACGGCAGTTATCGCGCTAACGGACAGACAGAATGAACAAAGTCATAAACACTTTTCAATTTTGTTGTAAAGTGTTAAAAAGTGTTTATGACTTTGTTCATTCTGTCTGTCTGTCTGTCCGTTCGCACGATAACTGCCGTAAAAATGACTTTATCAAAATGAAATTTTAGTAGGTTGTTGAGACGGTCTGTGGGACATATGGGAATGTAAATAAATAATATCACCCAGTTAGTTTTGGATTGAACCCGGGTTGAAAAAATGAAATACATTGAACCCTATGGGACCTACTTTTTCAAACATATTTTAAGCAAATTTAAAGTTCACAAATTGTTTCGAAAGTTTTAGAAAATATTCAAATTATCCTATAAAATATATAAAAAAAATCCAGCGAAATATGTTCGGTAGCTTTTTAAATAAAAATTAAAATAATAATTATACCCATATAATATGAAGAGATCATGTGACCCATTTCAAAATAAAATATGGCATCCATCTTTTTAACCCAGAGTAAAAATCGCGAGTTCTTTCAAATTTATATTTTGTGTTGCATCTGTCCTAAAACCTCTTTATTTTTGCGTAATTTCTGTGGATCTATATTCTGTGCAAACTCATTAACAATATTTTTGAGATTAAATGATCATTTAATTTTAATTATTTCTACAACGAAACCTAATTTTAATGGATGCAGAATGTAAACAAGTGATTGTAAAGATGAGTTGTATAAGAATAACTGAATTTTTTTTTCGCGCAATATTATTTAACTCTTGAGTCTGGAATAAAAATGTATGAATGAAAAATTCATTGCTTTTACGTAGAGAACCAGACGATTTATATGTCGATGACGTCATTTGAATAAAGTTCATTTATTTCGATAAAGTTTTATGCTTTCAAGTAAAATAAATTATCGTATTTCTATGATAATTTAAAAAATATCACCGCTGAATGCATCGCATTTTGCATTTCTGTTGGAAAGTGTTTCATAATTAATGCTTTATGCGTGATTGATCTTTTTTGTTTCTTTTAACTCAGTTGGTGTGCAACAAATCATTCTTCAGAGTCTTTAATTTAGAGTTATTGCAGACAATTTTTATTACATGTTTCTATTAGCTGAATTTGCCCGATAGCGGTCAATAAATATAGCAACCAGTTTTTATAGCAATCAGCATTTTAGTAACTTCTGCGACCGCACAGCAGTCAAAGCTTACAAAAGTCGCAAAGCAATAAATTAAAGTCGAAGTTAAGCGTGAGCATGTCGAGTAGGTCTACTGCAGAGCAGAAAATATAATATTGAAATCGGAGCAAGAGTCACTACGATAGATAGAAACTAAAATTTAAAACATTGGGAAAAAAATTACAATTTTTTGTCACCCTCTCCCTACTTGAGTGGGCGTAAAAATCGGAAAGTACCAAAAGTGGGTTAAAGTTTAGCCTGAGCTGGTACGGTGAGTCTGTTGCAGAGTAAAAAACACACCGTAAAAATTGCATCTAAATCGAAATAAAAACGAAAAATTAAAAAGGACTCCGGGTTCTGCACCCTTCTACCACGGTCGTCTTACTGTACCAAAAGTCAAAATTAGATGCACCCCGAAAGGCAAATTTCTGTAACAGAAAATGTTGCTCCCTTCCCAGCGATAATCAGCGTAGATTTTCTAAACAGAAGTTTTTCAAGTATTTACATGTTTTTTTTTTTACCATAAGTACATGACGCAACACATTTTTGGGCCTTATCCTTAAATCGAACATGATAATAACAAACCCAATCTTCTCTGTGAGTATTATGCCCTTTACGTTGCTCCCTATTTCTGCCCCGACTTGAACTTCGCGCCGAGCGTTCCACACTTTTTTGATCATACTTCAGACAATACTTCAGACAATTCCTGCTTATACTTCAGACAATTCCTGTATACTTCAGACAATTCCTGCGCCTGTTTAGCCAACTCTGAAATTTGCTTTTGTAATTTGGTTACCACGATATCCTGAGCAATAGCCTGCACAGAAGGTGAATACATTTCGTGACTGTAATCTGAAATTTTATCAGCCATTTCAGCTAATTCTTCCATGCTTACTGACAAAATAGCCTGCATTTTACTGGGTAATCGACTCATCCAAACTTCTTTCAAAAATATATCATCTACCTGGTTATCATTCAATTTTCGCATTTCCCTTAGAAATGATGACGGTTTTTTACTACCCAGCTCTATATCCTGCAAGGAAGTTTTTACTTTTTTACTTTCCCTGCAATACATGGTAATGTATAGGGAAAGTATTGGAATCATGCCGAAAATCACAACTCGAGTTTTCGACGGATCTACACGTTTCGAGACCTCTAGAATACGAAAAAACTATTTTTAGCGTGACGTCTGTGTGTGTGTCTGTCTGTCTGTGCAGATTTTGTATCCACTCTAACTAAAAAACTAATGGACCGAATTTCACAAAATTTGGTAGGTAAGTTACTTGTGAGCGAGTCTGGTGCTGATTAGTTTGGGTACGATTCGGAATAAAAGAACCCGCCTTTTTTTGAGAAATGGCCCGCAAAAGCTTGTATCCACTCTAACTGAAAAACTGATGGACCGAATTTCACAAAATTCGGTAGATGAGTCACTTGTGGGTTACCTTGGTGCTGATTAGATTTCGGAAAAAAATGACCTGCCTTTTTTTGCAAAATGGCCCGCAAAAATCGTCCAAATCTAAACTAAAGAACTGGGTATACTCAAATATATCCATTAAATGCTGATTTAATACGTCATTTTTAACGACGAAAAGAATAAGACCAACCCCATTACACTAGGACTAGCCGTTCTTGAGATATTTTAGTTTTTCGTACTTTCCCTACGCCACCTTTGAAAATAAGCCCGGTAACCGAATGAGAACGAAAATTGAATTAAAAGTGAAATAAATTTAGTTAAAATAAAGAGAACGTTAATATAAGTCTGCAGGGAAAGTCATGTGCTGCCCACATCAGATTTTTTTGTTTGCGACGCTTCAAATTCTTTAATTAACCTAGTTTTCGATGCCTCATACGGCACATCTGCCGGAGGCTGGTATACTAAATCTGAAGCATGCGACAGAGTTTGGGGGTCCAAGGTGCCACTAATGTGTCAAATTTTGCTTGTTCAATCTTAATACCTGAAATTCGAAAATTTGCTTCCAATTGCGCAGAGAATAATTTCACATTATTAGGGAAAACATCAGTACCTTAAGAGATACCCTATTACATTCTAGTACATTAGCTGCCCCTCGATCCTCAGTATTCTCTACTTTCTTATTCTCTGCTATATTTAAACTAGCCTCAAACTATACTATCCCTTAAAGCAATACAATATAGCAAAATTCAAAGCGCACGACATTCAAATACACAAAATTCAAATAGCACAAAATTCAAATAGTGCATCATTCAAATATCACAAAATTCAAATAGCACAACCTTCAAATAGCCCCAAATTCAAATAGCACAGTATTCAAATAGTACAAAATTCAAATCCGATCTCCCAAATCACTAACCGAATTCTCAAAAGATCACTGTGCGTAGGGGATAATAAAAAACGTACCTCACTGAAATGTAGGTTTCCTCATTTTTCGCTGAGCATTTACATGAGCCTTTATGTATTCAAACGGGTTACTACTTGTAGGAATGTCACCACTTGTAGGAGTAATACCTTTTGTAACGGTTACAACTCATTAGCTCTATACTGACTCCATCTCCGAGTTCTAATGTATCCCCGGGAAGTAAATTACTCAAGAGGGTTTGTACTCATGTGACACAGACAATTCAGGACCTATATTTTATTTCAACAATTGTAAATGCTAAAACAAGAAGGAATCATAAACAACTACAAATATCTACGTGTCAACCTGGCACACAAGCCTGATATGTCGGATCGTCATGCGAAGTCGACATTCCACAAGACAGTTAATTTAGCAACGTAAATCCAGCTGGCAAATCAGCCTTCTTATACTGTGATCGGCGCATGCGCAAAACTCTGCGTTACAAGCGTCGCTACAAGGTCATTCAAAGGCATTCTAGCTGTATACTTCTATCCGAGAATGGGAATATCCCAAACTGTATAGTGGTAAGGATGAAACGTTCTGTTACATGCGTCTGCTAAGCGATGTTGAAATGAAAGTTATTGAATCCTTAATTTAATTGTAAAAATTAAAAAATAAAGTGACAAAGAAAACAATTGCAGTTTTTAGGAGCTAAGGAATGAAGATTCACGATGACAAATTTTTAAGTACTTCGAAAAGTCAATCATTCGCGAGAGTTTAAATATCTGTATAACGACTAACGACTTTATAAAAAATCCAATTTTAAGAAGCTCTTCAAAATTTATTTGTTTTTTCCTCAAATCAAAAGCAGAGATTCTAACTACATTTTTGTAGGAGATACCTATTTCCCGGACTTTTGTTTTTACCCTTAAAAAAGAGGTTTAGTTTTACAAATATCTAAAAATCTGTTAGATTTTTCGATTTTTCGATACGGCTTTGCAAAACTTTGGATCGATTTCAACATTAAAAGCAAAACAAAAAAAAAAGCAAACAAAAAACAACTGCGAGTTTCTAGGCCAAGTAAGAACTTTGAATGAAGGGGCATAAATATTTTTACCTTCAAAATAGCTTAAAAGAGAAGTTTTTAGAGGTTTTTACAAATATTTAAAAATCTGTTAAATTTTTCGATTTTTCGATATGATATTGCAAATTTCGAACACCCCTTCCCACCGGGCGGTACCCTTCCCTGTTACACGCATAATTGCGAATTTATCCCCTTCAACCAAAATCAGTGATTTAGGAACGGAGATGTTAAATTGAAGGAGGTGGAAAGGGCTAAATTATAGAATAATTAATCATCAGTTTTTATACACTGTAAAACATTCTGCAACATTTGCTCATTTTTTTCAGCTACTTTTTTAATAATTTCGCCAAACTGTCAGAAAAGTCACAATTACAGGCGTTCATGAAAATGCCAGCTTCATTTAAGAAATATTCAGCTAATTATCGTCCGCAGAAGCGTTATTTTGTATTTTTAACACTTTACAACAAAGTTGAAAAGTGTTTATGACTTCGTTCATTTTGTCTGTCTGTCTGTCCGTTAGCACGATAACTGCCGTAAAAATAACTTAATCAAAATGAAATTTTTGTATGTAGTTCAGACGGTCTGTAGGACCTATGGGAATATAAATGAACAATATCACCCAATTAGTTTTGGATTGAACCCGGGTTGAAAAAATGAAATTCATTGAGCCCTATGGGACCTAATTCTTCAAACATTTTTTAAGCGGATTTAAAATTCACAAATTGCTTCGAAAATTTTAGGTAATAGTCAAATTGTTCCATAAAATATATAAAAAAAATTCAGCGAAATATATTCAGTAGTTTTTTAAATAAAAATTAAAATAATAATTACACATCTTATATGAAACGATCACGTGACCATGATATGAAACGATCACATGACCCACTTCAAAATGATATATGGCATCCATCTTGTTTCAAAATCGTGATTTTTTAAAGTTCTTTTTAATTCATATTGAGTGTTGTATCCGTCCTAAAACTACTTTATTTTTGCTTAAATTCTGTGCATCTACATACTAAAACAACACAATGACAATATATATTTGAGTTTAAATTCTCATTCAAATTTGATTATTTCTACAACTAAGCCCATTTTTCACCTATGTAAAATGTAAACAGCAAAATATGTAGAATGAGTTGTATTAGAATTACTGTATTTCTTTAACACAAAATAATTCAGTCCATGGAGTCTGCATGGCTGATATGAATGAAATATTAATTGATTTTATAAACAGAAGGACGATTTTTTAACTCCATGGTCTTAATTTTTAAATAAAATAAATTATTATAGTATTGTGATGAATGAAATGAATGAAATCCTGCTTTTATAGAGAGATCCAGGCGTGTTATTTTTTCTATGACGTCATTTGAATTTATTTCAGTTGTTTTCGATGAAGTTTTCAAATATAATAAATTATCGTAGTATTATGATAGTTTTAAAAATATTACCGTGGAATGTATTGCATTTTAGAGATATTTAAACCAGGCAATTTATATTTCAATGCCGTCATTTGAATGAAGTTCATTTCTTTCAATGAAGGTTTAAGTTTTCAAATATAATAAATCAATGTAGTATTGTGATAAGTTTTAAAATATTACCGAGGAATGTATTGCATTTTCGACTTTTTTAAATAAAATTGCATTGAAGTTGGAAAGTGTTTCTTAATCAATGCTTTAAGCATGATTGATCTTTCTTGTTATAAATATGTTAACATAACTATCAGGAGTCTTGCCCCCCTCCTCCCTATTACAAACAGCTGATTCTCCTGAAACTTTCAGTAACATGCTTGCAAATGTTTTACTGTGTATAGATCAGTCCTTTTAGCTATTAGCGTTTACATTGCGGAAAATGACATAATACGATTGAAAAAATTAGTAAAGATTTCTCTTAATGTGCTCTGTATTTCAGTGTTTATTTAATGACATTTATTTTCAGGAAATTGGCTTCAATTAATTGCCTAAATGAGCTGAAAGACATATGTCACCAGGAGGCTGATGTAGAAAAGTTGGAAGAAGCGATGAAGATGCTTTCAGAACTCCTAGAACACTGCAACGCAGCTGGCTTTCTTCGAAATAACTTTTGGGTTTTGGCTTCAGCACTTATAATTCTGTTTTCTGTGAAAAAGGCGTTCTAATACTGTATTTTGTTCTTGTATGTGATTTAACAAAACGCTCAGAAAGAAGAAAAATATTTTCGAAAGTGTTATTAAAAAAAATAATTTTCACACGCAAAATTAAAATTTTTTTCGGATCCACATTTAAATCAACTATTTTTTTAAATTTGGTGTAATTAGTCTTTGCGATATTGTATGTAACTTTGGTCATGTTTCTAATTCTTATGCATGGGAGCCCATATATGGAGTATAAGGGGAGTACGTATCCAGCCTGCTTTTTCGTATCCAGTCCACTTTTTTACTTTCCCTGCAATACATGGTAATGTATAGGGAAAGTATTGGAATCATGCCGAAAATCACAACTCGAGTTTTCGACGGATCTACACGTTTCGAGACCTCTAGAATACGAAGAAACTATTTTTAGCGTGACGTCGGTGTGTGTGTCTGTGTGTCTGTCTGTGTGTCTGTCTGTGTGTCTGTGTGTCTGTGTGTCTGTCTGTCTGTGCAGATTTTGTATCCCCTCTAACTAAAAAACTAATGGACGTAATTTCACAAAATTTGGTAGGTAAGTTACTTGTGAGCGAGTCTGGTGCTGATTAGTTTTGAGTACGATTCGGAATAAAAGAACCCGCCTTTTTTTGCGAAATGGCCCGCAAAAGCTTGTATCCACTCTAACTAAAAAACTGATGGACCGAATTTCACAAAATTCGGTAGATGAGTCATTTGTGGGTTACCTTGGTGCTGATTAGATTTTGGTACGATTCGGAAGAAAATGACCTGCCTTTTTTTGCAAAATGGCCCGCAAAAATCGTCCAAATCTAAACTAAAGAACTGGGTATACTCAAATGTATCCATTAAAAGCTGATTTAATACGCAATTTTTAACAACGAAAAGAATAAGATCAACCCCATTACACTAGGACTAGCCGTTCTCGAGATATTTCAGTTTTTCGTACTTTCCCAACGCCACCTTTGAAAATAAGACCCGTTACCGAATGAGAACGAAAATTGAATTAAAAGTGAAATAAATTTAGTTAAAATAAAGAGAACGTTAATATAAGTCTGCAGGGAAAGTCATGTGCTGCCCACATCAGATTTTTACTTTCCCTGCAATACATGGTAATGTATAGGGAAAGTATTGGAATCATGCCGAAAATCACAACTCGAGTTTTCGACGGATCTACACGTTTCGAGACCTCTAGAATACGAAAAAACCATTTTTAGCGTGACGTCTGTGCGTGTGTCTGTGTGTCTGTCTGTCTGTCTGTCTGTCTGTCTGTCTGTCTGTCTGTCTGTGTGTCTGTCTGTCTGTGCAGATATTGTATCCACTGTAACTAAAAAACTAATGGACCGAATTTCACAAAATTTGGTAGGTAAGTCACTTGTGGGCGGGGCTAGTGCTGATTAGTTTTGGGTACGATTCGGAATAAAAGAACCCGCCTTTTTTGCGAAATGGCCCGCAAAAGTTTGTATCCACTCTAGCTGAAAAACTAATGAACCGAATTTCACAAAATTCGGTAGATGAGTCACGTATAGGTCACTCTGGTGCTGATTAGATTTTGGTACGATTCGGAAAAAAATGACCTGCCTTTTTTTGCAAAATGGCCCGCAAAAATCGTCCAAATCTAAACTAAAAAACTGGGTATACTCAAATATATCCATTAAATGCCGATTTAATACGTAATTTTTAACGACGAAAAGAATAAGACCAACCCCATTACACTAGGACTAGCCGTTCTCGAGATATTTTAGTTTTTCTTTCTTTCCCTACGCCACCTTTGAAAATAAGCCCGGTTACCGAATGAGAACGAAAATTGAATTAAAAGTGAAATAAATTTAGTTAAAATAAAGAGAACGTTAATATAAGTCTGCAGGGAAAGTCATGTGCTGCCCACATCAGATTTTTACTTTCCCTGCACCACATGGTAATGTATAGGGAAAGTATTGGAATCATGTCGAAAATCGCAACTCGAGTTTCCGACGAATCTACACGTTTCGAGACCTCTAGAATACGAAAAAACTATTTTTAGCGTGACGTCTGTGTGTGTGTCTGTCTGTCTGTGTGTCTCTCTGTGTGTCTGTCTGTCTGTCTGTGCAGAATTTGTATCCACTCTAACTAAAAAACTAATTGACCGAATTTCATAAAATTTGGTAGGTAAGTCACTTGTGCACGAATCTGGTGCTGATTAGTTTTGGGTATGACTCGGGTTAAAAGAACCCGCCTTTTTTTGCGAAATAGCCCGCAAAAGCTTGTATCCACTGTAACTTAGAAACTAATGGACCGAATTTTACAAAATTTGGTAGATAAGTCGCTTGTAGGCCACCCTGGTGCTGATTAAATTTTGGTAGAATTTGAAAAAAATAACCTGCCTTTTTTTTGCAAAATGGCCCGCAACAATCATCAAAATCTAAACTTAAGAACTACGTATGGTCAAATATAGCCATTAAATGCTTGTTTAAAACGTAATTTTTAGCGAAGAAAAGAATAAGACCAACCCCATTACACTACGACTAGCCGTTCTCGAGATATTTTAGTTTTTCGTAATTTTCCTACATCATTTTTGAAAATAAGTCCAGTTTTCAAATGAGAACGAAAATTGAATTAAAAATGAATTAAATTTAATTTAAATAAATAGAACGTGAATATAAGTCTGCAGGGAAAGTCATGTGCTGCCCACATCAGATTTTTACTTTCCCTGCAATACATGGTAATGTATAGGGAAAGTATTGGAATCATACCGAAAATCGCAACTCGAGTTTTCGACGGATCTACACGTTTCGAGACCTCTAGAATACGAAAAAACCATTTTTAGCGTGACGTCTGTGTGTGTGTCTGTGTGTCTGTGTGTCTGTCTGTCTGTGTGTCTGTCTGTCTGACTGTGCAGATTTTGTATCCACTGTAACTAAAAAACTAATGGACCGAATTTCACAAAATTTGGTAGGTAAGTCACTTGTAGGCGAGTCTGGTGCTGATTAGTTTTGAGTAAGATTCGGGATAAAAGAACCCGCCTATTTTTGCGAAATGGCCCGCAAAAGCTTGTATCCACTCTAACTGAAAAACTACTGGACCGAATTTCACAAAATTCGGTAGATGAGTCACTTGTGGGTTATTCTAGTGCTGATTAGATTTTGGTACGATTCGAAAAAAAATAACCTACCTTTTTTTTGCTAAATGGCCCGCAAAAAATCTTCAAAATCTAAACTAAAGAACTAGGTATACTCAAATATATCCAATGAATGCTCATTTAATACATATTTTTTAACGACGAAAAGAATAAGACCAACCACATTACACAAGGACTAGCCGTTTTCGAGATATTTCAGTTTTTCGTATTTTTTCAACGCCACCTTTGAAAATAAGTCGGGTTACCGAATGAGAACGAAAATTGAATTAAAAGTGAAATAAATTTAATTAAAATAAAGAGAACGTGAATATAAGTCTGCAGGGAAAGTCATGTGCTGCCCACATCAGATTTTTACTTTCCCTGCACCACATGGTAATGTATAGGGAAAGTATTGGAATCATGTCGAAAATCGCAACTCGAGTTTCCGACGAATCTACACGTTTCGAGACCTCTAGAATACGAAAAAACTATTTTTAGCGTGACGTCTGTGTGTGTGTCTGTCTGTCTGTGTGTCTGTCTGTCTGTCTGTCTGTGCAGATTTTGTATATACTCTAACTAAAAAACTAGTGGACCGAATTTCACAAAATTTGGTAGGTAAGTCACTTGTGAGCGAGTCTGGTGCTGATTAGTTTTGGGTACGACTTGGGATAAATGAACCCGCCTGTTTTTGCGAAATGGCCCGCAATAGCTTGTATCCACTCTAACTGAAAAACTAATGGACCGAATTTCACAAAATTCGATAAATGAGTCAGTTGTGGGATACCCTGGTGCTGATTAGATTTTGGTACGATTCGAAAAAAAATAACCTACCTTTTTTTGCAAAATGGCCCGCAAAAATCTTCAAAATTTAAAATAAGAAACTACGTACGCTCAAATATATCCATTAAAAGCTTGTTTTATACGTAATTTTTAACGGAAAAAAGAATAAGACCAACCTCATTACACTAGGACTAGCCGTTCTCGAGATATTTTAGTTTTTTCGTGTTTCTCTACGCTACCTTTGAAAATAAGTGCAGTTACCAAATGAGAACGAAAATTGATTTAAAAGTGAATTAAATTTAATTAAAATAAAGAGAACGTGGATATAAGTCTGCAGGGAAAGTCATGTGCTGCCCACATCAGATTTTTAGGGTGAATTTCATGGAAAAATAAAACTGTGTATTTGGGAATATGCTGGTAGTTTCTATTAATAACTTTAAATCACCATCTCAGAGTTTACAATAATTTTTTTGTAAAAGAGATAAAAATGATATAGTGTGAATGTTTCTTTTTACTTTCCCTGCAATACGTGGTAATGTATAGGGAAAGTATTGGAATCATGCCGAAAATCGCAACTCGAGTTTTCGACGGATCTACACGTTTCGAGACCTCTAGAATACGAAAAAACCATTTTTAGCGTGACGTCTGTGTGTGTGTCTGTCTGTCTGTGTGTCTGTGTGTCTGTCTGTGCAGATTTTGTATCCACTCTAACTAAAAAACTAATGGACCGAATTTCACAAAATTTTGTAGGTAAGTCACTTGTGAGTGGGGCTGGTGCTGATTAGTTTTGGGTACTATTCGGAATAAAAGATCCCGCCTTTTTTGTGAAATGGCCCGCAAAAGCTTTTATCCATTGTAGCTGAAAAACTAATGGACCGAATTTCACAAAATTCGGTAGATGAGTCACGTATAGGTCACCCTGGTGCTGATTAGATTTTGGTACGATTCAGAAAAAAATAACCTGCCTTTTTTTGCAAAATGGCCCGCAAAAATTGACAAAATCTAAAATACAAAACTGGTTATACTCAAATATATCCATTAAATGCTGATTTAATACGTAATTTTTAACGACGAAAAGAATAAGACCAACCCCTTTACACTAGGACTAGCCGTTCTCGAGATATTTTAGTTTTTAATACTTTCCCTACGCCACCTTTGAAAATAAGTCCGGTTATCGAATGAGAACGAAAATTGAATTTAAAGTGAAATAAATTTAATTAAAATAAAGAGAACGTTAATATAAGTCTGCAGGGAAAGTCATGTGCTGCTCACATCAGATTTTTTTGTTTTTGTTTCTGCGTTCAGATACAACTTCATTTTATTTTTTTATTAATTTTTCAAGAATCATTTTTGCGAAAATTGGTTTTCGAAGTTCATAATTATGTTCAGATGCTCTAAATTTATCTTTCATAATGTTAAATCTCTGAAAGGTTTCTCTTGTGTGGAAGGGTTGTATGGCACAGTCCTGGTAAATGGGAACCCCAATCCTTCTCCCCCGTTCGGAAAACTCAAGTAGAATTTACAGAATTCCGTAGAATTCACACTATGCCATCTATGGGCCAGTTAGAAATTTATATGTACTCTTTTCGAAAATACATTCACCCTCGCTTATATGAAGATAGTTCACATGAATCACTTACGGAATTATCACATAAAATTTATAGAGTGTCACTCTCTATAGACGCCCGAATACGGGGTTATGCAAATTACATTAAAAATATAGCTCTAGTTTTGTACTTAATGTATCTACACATAAAATGTCACGGTGATACGTGCGTTCATCCGTGAATTACAATGGTTATGACTTACAAACACATATACGCACCATGTGATCGTTACAAGAATATATTAGTTATGCAGTGTGTTTCATTATCCGAAATGGATATAATATCAACGGTTGGTTGAAGAAGGGAAGCGAAATATGAAAAAATATTAATCAGCAAGCTGAAGATAATTTAGCAATGATAGTTGCACCCACGGTAAAAGCATGGGGTAATGGGTTTTATAAATGGGCTAAAATTCAATGTTTTATACGTCCTCAATCGAAAATTGGCAAGTAGTAGAATTTTCGAAGCGCTTAATTAGGGCGTGAAACATTTACGCGGTACCTTTCGGCGAAAAATTCACTCAGATATCGATCATTGAAATCCTTCGCTTATTTTATTTTACCTGAACTGCAAATGTGAATAGTTTACTTCCTATGATAGTAAATATGGGAGGGGGGGGGGCATCAACAAATCTATTTAAAACAAAAAATATCCAGTTAAAATTTGCTACCATATAATTTATTTGTTGCTTGTCCCTTTCAATCGGAAGCAAAATTCCTAACAATAATAATTGGAATATATCGGCGAATTTTTTTATCAAACGGTACCGGATAAATGTATTCCTCCTTAACATTAAGCACGGATAAAATATTACTAATTGACATTTTTTTATGGGGAGGCTATATAAAAAATAATTTTTTCATTTACATAAAATGATAGTTTCCGGGGTAGGTATGCAACTATCATAGTTTAGGTATGCAACTATCATAACTAATATTTCCCCCTGTTTGCTCAATATTTTCTCACCCATTATGGGGGAGATAATCTCTTCGAGATGGATGGGCGTTGGCTCTGTAGCCTGTGATCCTCCTCCTCTTCCTCGATAGGAGAACACTATTCCGGATGAGTGGTATTTTGCAACTTGGACTCTTCCAGGTAACGTGGGGACGGACTGTGGCTAATCATGGCCTGAGCCTAAACCCGTCGGCGACTGGACTCAAGATTCGGTTTGATTATCTTCGGCCCCTGCCTTAAACAAAAGTTCTCATATTTTATGTCATACAATAAAAGTGGGTTGCTAAAAATTATATAAAGCTGATATATCATTATAATTTGGTATACTCTTAAATATCACCTTCAAATGTATGGAATCATTGGTTAAATATATGGAACCATTAGCATCATTAAATGTAAAAGATTAATGATTCTATATATTCAATGCAGATATTTTAGAGTATAAGGAATGATAATGAAATATTAGTTCTATGAAATACCCATCTACCCACTTTTATTGTATAAGATAAAAATATGAGATTTTTTTTACGTTTTAGTGCATGTTAAAATCAAAGTAAGGATCGTGAAATTTGCTTTTTTGCTTGCTTTTTAATGCTTATTACTTTCCCTGCAATACATGGCAATGTATAGGGAAGTATTGGAATCATGTGGAAAATCGCAACTCGAGTTTTCGACGGATCTACACGTTTCGAGACCTGTAGAATACGAAAAAACCATTTTTAGCGTGACGTCTGTATGTGTGTCTGTCTGTCTGTCTGAGCAGATTTTGTATCCACTCTAACTAAAAAACTAATGGACCGAATTTCACAAAATTTGGTAGGTAAGTCACTTGTGGATGAGTCTGGTGCTGATTAGTTTTGGGTACGATTCGGGATAAAAAAATCAGCCTATTTTTGCGAAATGGTCCGCAAAAGCTTGTATCCACTATAACTGAAAAACTAATGGACCAAATTTCACAAAATTCGGCAGATGAGTCATTTGTGGGTCACCCTGGTGCTGATTAGATTTTGGTATGTTTCGAAAAAAAATAACCTGCCTTTTTTTGCAAAATGGCCCGCAAAAATAGTCAAAATCTAAACTAAAGATCTACGTATGCTCAAATATATCAATTAAATGCTTGTTTAATACGTAATTTTTAACGAAGAAAAGAATAAGACCAACCCCATTACACTAGGACTAGCCGTTCTTGAGATATTTTAGTTTTTCGTATTTTCTCTACGCCACCTTTGAAAATAAATCCGGTTACTGAATGAGAACGAAAATTGAATTAAAAGTGAAATAAATTTAATTAAAATAAAGAGAACGTGGATATAAGTCTGCAGGGAAAGTCATGTGCTGCCCATATCAGATATTTATTATTAACACCCAAACCGCTCAGTTCACCCCAGGAGAGTTTGGAGCAGTTGTACGGATGACGGGGAACCTTTTATTTAACATTAAAAATGAACACGTAGTTTTTTAGAATTTACAATTGTATTATTCTGGAATTTATGTATTAGGATTGATATGTACTATGTTTTGCTTATCAATGTGTATATTAACATCAGTTGTTGTTTTAAATTAAATGGTTTTCACTTTGTTTTGAATCCAGTGATGTTCAAACAGGTCAAAAAATATAAAAAAATTCTAATAGAGCGTTTCTCAATCGAAATAAAACAATCCTTTTGCCTATCTATCCCAAAGGTTAGATACGCAAAATGTACTCCAAAGATGCAAAAGGATCTTTTTTTTTTTGGAGTAAGTAGAAAATTTAAAGTAATGGCGTTCGAGAAAAAAAAATAATGTTTTTTAAAAATCAGATTACCTTTTTGCTGAGACTCTTGAGCGAAAATAAATTTAAATTCTGGTTACATAAAACTAAATACATATTCTCTTTTTACTTTCCATGTAATACATGGGAATGTATAGAGAAAGAATTGGAATCATGCCGAAAATCGCAACTCGAGTTTTCGACGGATCAACACGTTTCGAGACCTCTAGAATACGAAAAAACTATTTTTAGCGTGACGTCTGTGTGTGTGTGTGTCTGTGCAGATTTTGTATCCACTCTAACTAAAAAATTAATGGACCGAATTTCATAAAAGTTGGTAGGTAAGTCACTTGTGGGCGAATCTAGTGTTGATTAGTTTTGGGTACGATTCGGGATAAAAGAGCCCGCCTTTTTTTGCGAAATGGCCCGCAAAAGTTTGTATCCACTCTAGTTAAAAAACTAATGGACCGAATTTCACAAAATTCGGTAGATAAGTCACTTGTAGGACACCCTGGTGCTGATTAGATTTTGTTATGATTCGAAAAAAAATAACCTGCAATTTTTTGCAAAATGGTCCACAAAAATCGCCAAAATCTAAAATAAAAAATTACATATGCTCAAATATATCCATTAAATGCTTGTTTAATACGTAATTTTTAACGAAGAAAGGAATAAAACCAACCCAGTTACACTAGGACTAGCCGTTCCCGAGATATTTTAGTTTTTTTGTATTTTCTCTACACCACCTTTGACAATAAGTCCAGTCTATATAAATAAAAATGAAAATCTGTCTGTCTGTCTGTCTGTCTGTCTGTCTGTCTGTCTGTCTGTTTGTCACACCATCACGGGAGAACGGCTGAACCGAATTTGATGAAATTTTGTGGGTAGCCCAGAAATAGCCCCACTTAAAATTATATCTGTGTTTTGAGTTTCTACGACCAGTGGTTCTCGAGATATTAGTAAAAAACGATATTTTCGTTTGTCTCATCATCACGGAAAAACGGCTGAACCGAATTTAATGAAATTTGGTGAATAGCCTTGAAATATCCCCCCATAAATTTTGTCTAAGTTTCGAGTTTCTAAGACCTGGGGTTGTCGAGATATTAATGAAAAACGGAACTTTTTCCTAGGAGTTCTACTCCCTAACTCCGTGGTTTATCCAAACGAAAAGCTTGAAAATCGTTTGAAAGTGAATTAAAATTTAATCTCTGAGTTTGATGGGAGATTTTTTGCGTTAATTAGTCACTTTCTGAAACCATGAATTGTTTGAAACATGATTTAAAGGGGAAATCTATCTCCATGGTTCATGGTTTATTTAAAACAAGCTTTTACGGAACAATGAGAAGTATAGAGAAATCAAAATCGTTATTTAATTTCGCAGTTTATGTTATAAGACATGACATATTTAACATGTTATAAGATTCTATCTTATATCATGTTACTCAGAAACGCAATTAAATTAAATCTGTCTGTTAATTTTAATAATTATTTTTTCGAATTGAATAATAAATAAATGGATATAAAAATATGTTTTAGAAAAGAACGATTTGATTTTTCTTATAGCATTTTTGACTGGATAATATCAATTACGGTCTTCAGGTTTAAAAATTATTATTATTTATATTTTCGGGGATTATTGATTCAAGGATTATTGATATTTTCAAGTTATTATGCAATTATTTTATTATGACAAAAATTGTTTAAACTCATATATTGTATGTTGTACGAATCTTCTACAAATACACGTGTATATCTTTAAATCTACGAGAATATAAGTAGTACAGGTATATTGACATATGTTTTGATATATATTGGCATATATTGGAATCAATTACGACCTTCTGGTATAAAGAGTACGGATATTATTGATGTTTTCAATTTATTACGTCATCTCTTTTATTTTGGCAAATATTTTTGAGACGCATATTGTAATACGGGTAATCTTCTACTAACACATTGGCATATTTTCTGATCTGCGACAATATAATTAGTACGGGGTTGCATATATTCATTCAATTCCTATTTTTTCTTCTGTAAATTTGCTTACAAAAGGGGGCAGGATGTTTTATTCTTCAGATCTGATCGTGAAGATAATTTTGCATAGTGAGAACATATATTCTTAAACTTCTCTTTAGGAGCAATAAATTTATTATTTTAACAGAATTTGAACATGATTGCGAACTTTAAGTTTCTTTAAATTATACACTCCGTACGAATAACGGGTGTGCTGTTAGTGGTTAATAAATTTTAACATTTTAGGAGGATATATCCTGTTGCTCGGCATCACAATTAAATTAAATGTGTTTGTTAATGTTTTTATTATTTTTTTTCGATTTAAATAATAAATAAATGGATAAATGGATATAAAAGTATATCTTATGAATGGACGGTTTGATTTTTCTTTTAATTATATTAATTGCTGACTGCGTACATCAATTTCATTTATTTTGGCAAAGAGTTTTCAAGCTTATATCGTATTTAGCTACTAAACTCATATATTGTGTTTAGCCAATAAATTCATATAGCCGATTGTTGAAACAGAAAAAGAGTAGAGCGGGTATATCTTCTAATACAATTGTAGTGTTTTCATTTAGTATATTGAAACGGGATAAGAATGTTTCATTCAGATCTGCAAATTCAAAGCGACGAATTTGGAGGGATATCGCTAATTTGACAACTTTTCTTAAACTTTGCCAAATTGACGGAAATGTCGCCAAATTGATATAAACGACACACAAACAGCTGCCATAAACCTTCGGGTTGGTCGTGTGGCTTGGGTCTTCTACATATCAATGAAATTTTGTTTTGTTTTGTTAGAAGAGAGTACTGAAATGATGTTTGGTTATCTGTCAGACCAACCATCCTACTTAGTAATACATTTAGAGAATTTTTAAAATGTCACCAAATTGATAAAAATGTTTTCAAATCTATAAAAATATCTTGAAATTGATAAAATTGCGCTACATAAATGATAAATGATATTAATTGTTTTTTGTTAAGGGATAGTATTGTGATGATATTTCGTCAATTTGTCGCAAAGTGGAACTGTCAGTTCTACAGTCCCACTTGGCGATAAATTTGGCGATTTTTTAAAATGTCGCTAATTTGACGAAACTGTCGCCAAATGTTCCATAGAAATATAAGTATTTAGACGATATTTTTTCTACCAATTTATTTGAAGCAAATGATATCATGTCGCTTAGCAACGGATTTAAATCCAATGTGTTTATGCGGCAGACGATTTTTATTAAATCCTTTCCGATTTGAATAATGAAGATATGTATATAAAATAAATTTCATTGCCATTTCATTTTGGACTGGATAATATCAATTATACTCTTCAGGTTTAAACATTATTATTATTGATATTTTCCGGAATTATTGATTCAGGGATTATTGATATTTTTAAGTTATTACGCCATTGTTTTATTGCGGCAAAAATTGCTGACACACGCATATTGTACGAGTAATCTTCTAGGAATGCACGGGTATATCTTCTAACCTACGAGAATATAAGTAGTACAGGTATATTGGCATATATTTTGACATATATTGGCATATATATTGGAATCGAGTACAGTCTTCTGGTATGAAGATTAAGGGGATTAATTATATATTCAATTTATTACGTCGTCTGTTGTATTTTACCAAAAAACATTTGTGACTGATATTGCAAAACGGGTAATCTTCTACTAATAATCGGACATTATAAGTAGTACGTGTATATCTTCCCATATAATTTTAGCACTTTAATTTTGACATATATTGGAATAAATGACTGTCTTCAGATTTAAAGATTACGGGTTTATTGGTATTTTCAATTTATACATGTAATCTACTAATACAGGTTATATTTTCTAATATTCGCGTATATAATTAGTACGGGTCCCATACAATTTTAACGCTTTTATTTTGCATATATTGATTCAATTCCATATTTTTTTTTATATTTGCTTACATAAGGGGTCCAAGATGTTTTATTCTTCAGATATGTCCATGAAGATAATTTTATATAGCGAGAACAGAGATTCTTAAACTTCTTTTTAGGAGCATTATATTAAATATTTTAACAGAATATTTTGATTAAACATGTCATTTAGTATACTATAAGAATTTGGGCATGATTATGAATTTCAAGTTTCTTTATATTATATACTCCGTACGAAGAACGGGTATGCTGCTAGTTATCAAATAAGAACGAAAATTGAATTAAAAGTGAATAAAAATTTAATTAAAATAAAGATAACGTGAATATAAGTCTGCAGGGAAAGTCATGTGCTGCCCACATCAGATTTTTATTGAATGTTGTACACTTTTATAATCTGTTTTGGTTTCAATTAGCCAGTAATTCTGAGTAGTCTATTAGTGACCGCGACTATTTTGAAATGGATTACTCCTTCGTCAATAGTTTGCGTAGTTACCATTCCCGGGGAGACCAACAGAATATTATTTTCAACGGTATACAACAATGCATTTTCATTTTTGGACATTCGCAGACAACTCATTTCATATTTTTCAAAGTTTTACTTTTCTTGCAGCTATTCTGAGAAATTTCATAGAAAAGTAAAGTTGTCCATACTTCATTCCATAAAAATAAATTAAATTTTTGTGTGATTTTAAAAACTTATAAAATTCTTAAAAATTTTTAACTACATGAAATTGACATCATAACAATTATAATATTTTATTAATTTCAAAACGTGGAAGGGTAAACTGAAAGATATGAAAAAGACAATTGGGGGTGCAAGGAATATATAAAAAAATTGACTGTCAAGGGATTCTATGTGCAAATAGATAATCAGGGATATATTTGAAAGAAATTGGCACGCTAGAGAATATTATGTAGGAATGGTGCAATTGAAAGAAATTGACAATAAGAGAATACTATACGAAAATGATCAACCAGGGCACAACAGGAAAAAATTGACATTCAGGGGATATTATATAAAAATGGATAATCAGATAAGGAATTAACAGTTAGGAAATTCCATGCAAACAAAAATGGATATTTAGGGACACAATTACAAGACATTGAGACTCAGTGGATGCTATGCATAAATAATGGACAGTAAGCGGCAATTGAAAGTAATTAACATGCCGGAAGATATAAAAGAAATTGCCAGTTAAAGGTTATTATGCAAAAAAGGATAATTAAGAGTACAATTACAAGAAATTGATAGTCAGGGAATGCAATATGAAAAAATGGACGATATGGGTACAACATAAAGAAATTGACGCTCAGAGGATAGTATGTAAAAATAATAGACAATCAGGGGTACAATTGGAAAAAATTGGCAGTCAAGGGGCATTCGGGTGAATAAATATTGACAATCGATGCTCTAGTATAAATTGAACAATGTTGAACTAGAAAATGAAATATTGAAAGTGTTCCATTTCTTCGAAGTGTTCTCAAGAGTCTTCTTCCGATTTCTTTACGTATAGTTTTTTAGCATGTTTCTTTTCATGTTTCTTGAGGTATGAGTCCTTAGAAAACCTCTTGTTGCACTTTGTACATTTGTGTGGCTTATCTTCTTTCTTGTGCATCCTCATGTGCTTCGAGAGCTGTTTGTCGTCATCAAATGTTTTGGAGCAGCGTTCGCACTTGAACTGCTTGGCATCCTCCTTTGGTGCGTGCGTGAGCATGTGTTTCTTCAGCACAGAATTCTGTGTGAAACCAGCAGGGCATTGCGTGCATTTGTATGGGCGCTCACCGCTATGCGTGAATAGGTGCTGGCGTAGGTGGCTAGAGTAGTTGGTGGAATAGGAGCATATGTTGCAGCTGTGACGCTTCTGGGAGCCTTCAGGTTTATGCCTCTGTCTGTGGTTGAGCATGGCCTGCTCTGCAGTGAACATCCGGCCACACTTGTCACATTTGAAGAGTTCTGAGATTGAAAAATACTTTAGATGGCCAATAAAGATAATGTAATGAATATAATAAGAAAATTTGCAAATATAACATAATTGAAATATATACGGGTTTGACATTTATACTATAATACTTTTAAAACAAATTAATTTGTAATTACATAACGAATTTTAACATGTAAATTTAGGGATACTGATAAATATATCGAAGGTTTTAAACATTATTTACCATCATATTAACAATTGCATAAGAACAAACAGAGATCACACAAAAAACTTACGTATCTATAGTAATTTATTTAGATTAGAACATGAAATTAATATTCGACAGATAAAAAATGCTGCCGATAAAAAATATAATTATCTATATTTAATTATATCACCCTTATTTCTATTCTGATTATACTAAATACAGTAAAGCTATAAAATACCAAGAAAATTATAAATGTTGAATAATTTGAGTTCTAATAATGGAACTTATTAAAAAATGATATCTTCTAGGAAGTGTTGCTTTTCTGAAAATTTCGTATTTGAGATTTTCACAGAAAAGCACCTTTATAATGACCCCTCGAACACATTTAGAATATTTTTGGCACAGTTCTGCTTTCATAGGAGGGTGTGTGTGTTAGTGAGGTGTGTACAATATAACTCAAGAACGAACATTCGTACCCCTATGAAATTTAAGTGCAGATGCACCATATAGAACTAAAGCTAGCCGGGATGTATTGTGATTCTCAGGATTAGAACACAACTTATTCGATATTTAATGCTTAACATAGTACTTTTTCATATGAGAAAACAATGATTGTTCTTTGAACAAAAATAATACTATAATTCTGTACATAATACCGATATTTTTAAATTCGCTTTGTATCTCAAATGTACTAAATTAATATCTAGAAATACAAATCAGATTATTGTATCAAATTTTCTTTACTTTACTATTCTGTTGCCAGACTATATATATATATAGACTCAAGTCAATTTCGAAACTGATAGCCATTAAACATATGCTCAAGAACACATATTTGTATCTCACTCTGATACTTATGCTAATATAAATTGATGTAAAAGTAGTAATATCAATGTACGAAAAAGTCGAGAGAAAACACACCCCAGGTATTTATTTTTAAAATCTCTTGACCATTTAAATTTGACGTCACTACCAGCAACCTACTTCCCGCCAGCCATATTAGACTGAAATATCGTTTTGCCGTCAAATGTTAGAGTATGTTTTTCTTGCTGATCCAGGTGTTTTTGCTTCTAGGAAGCAAATATGGATCTATATCCAAATCTCTTATCTATATCCAAAGTTCTCAATGTACCCTTCTAAGGCGTTAAACCATATTTTTATCCTATCCGATAAAGATATTATGGCTGGATCCATTACAGCATTACCGTTTATTCCGTTTCACATGGCGACGTAAATGGCGTCACATTGTGACGTCCGTGCAAATGGTCATCACACCAAATTTGGAGATGTTTTCATCACCGAATCTAGCGGCTAAGGTTCAAAATTGGAATCCCTTATTTACGGCCAGTTTGAATGTTAAATCTTCTGTAACTGTAATGTACAACTACTAATCACTAGTTTCTAATTAAAAAGTTATTTAAAAGTGGAATTATTTAATAAATACATAGATTAATAATTTATCTAAATAATCATTCAGATTCTTTTAGGTAATGGATAACAAAAATAGCTGATACTAAAAAGTAATGTAAAATTGATAACTGAATAATTATAAGAATGAAATGTTTATAAAATTCAAATTATATAAATATGTAATATAGATAAATATATATATTAATAGATCTAATACATAATTTCTCAGTGCATCACATATATGCATGTATATTTACTTTATGAAAAATATATAAGCAATACGTCTGTAAGATGTCTGTAAAAATATTGCAGTTTTGAAATTATGAAACAGTGATTTTAAATTACGCCTTAAATTTCACCAAAAATTCACCAATATAAAATACTATTTGTTAGCTGCGAAAAATTTTGTAAATTAACTTGTCCTTTGCAAAATGTACTTCCTGAAATGAATAAATATAAAGTGCATTAGAAAATTTTTTAAACTTGGAAAGCTAGCCAATAAGAAGTAAGCAATCTCTTTCCGGATTTTTCATTCCCCCTGGATAATTCTGGTAGTGATGCATTCTCCCTTACTTAACTTAAAATCGCCATATTCAGAATGTTGTTCTAAAATAAAGAATATATATTAATAACAAATACACAAATTAGAAGCAGTAATTTATGAAATAATTTAATATTCATCAAAACACAGTTATTCATAAGGTCATCTCTCTTACAATTCAAACCTTTGATACAGGGAAGTGTTGTATGTCTTGTAAATATGGAAAAATATATAAATAAAATCTGGGCTCGTATAATAGAACTGCTGATTTTGTCGTTAATTTGTCTAATAATCAAAGACTCAATAGAGATAGTCCATTGAGCTATACACGGAAAATAGATTTCATATATTTTGAAGTCAAACTGTCTTTTCCTAATAATCGTCTGTACCCTACCAAATTTCTGACTCATATTAATTTCTTTGAAGAACCGCCATCGAGCGACAATAAGAATAAACACCATCCCAAATAGTTGCTCAAGTCCTCGGACGAGTCGGACGGTCTGGGTCTTCAACCATCCTGAATTGCTTAAACAACTTGTTCTAGAGGTTAATAATAGCATACCTGATCATGCTGTTCAAATTTAAACGGATGGCAGTAAGTTAGACTCGGGTAAGACTGGTAGCGGAATTTTTATTGCAACATCTGATGGTGACATTAAGCAACTTTATAAATCCAGACGATAGTACGGTGTTTCCATTTAAACTTTTAGCTTTAAGAGAGTGATTTGAATTACGTTATAACTTCTGGTAAGGAGCTTGTCTGGATTATGATTAATAGTAAAAGCTCAATTCTGTACTTTAAATAATGGACTAACATTATGGATAAAACTGATCAAAATACTATCACTCAGTTGTCTAATATGGCGCATACTAGTTCCTTGTGTCTTCAATGGATGCAATCTCATGTTGTCTTGTATGTCCACGAGATAGCTGATTCCCTAGCAAAAAAAACAGGGTTTCGAACAGACAGTTTAAACATATAATAATCTTACTCCTAAGGAAATCTACTCTCTGTTTAAACAACTCCCCCACAAAACACAAAATGCTCCTTCTATTCATAATTGGTACTCAGCTGAATGTTCAGGTTTGGCATTACAGTTTAAGGGCCCTAGGATGCTTCAGACCGCTTTGTTAAGAGATGAGCATACAAAATCCAAGAAACATGTAGATGGAGTGAAGACCGTACCGTCTTGTTAGTGTGGTAGAAATAGTGTTAGAGGTGGAACTAATTGCAACAAAAATGATTCTTGTTGTAAATGGTAGGTAACACGCTTCTAATTAACATGCTAAAAATATACATCCGTACTGTTGCGCAAAATGCGTTTTTTTGTCGCCATCTTGAAAAAACATGAAAAAATCACAAAAAACTTAAAAAATCACAAAAATCATGTGTGGTATCAAATTACAGGAAATTTCATGCTGAAAAAGAATATGATAGTGGTTTAAAAAAAGAAAAGGAAATAACAAAATGGTGGCCGAAAAACTGAAAGCTTTTGCAGTGTTGAAAAACAAATTTTTATTAATCAAAGGGGCTTCAAAATCCTAGGTAGCTTCAACTTCGCTCACAATTTTTGAAAAAATGTTAAATTAAAAAAAAATAAATAAAATTTTTATTATTTAAAGTTAAAATTTCACATTAAACAAAATCTAAAATTTGAAAAGTTATACAATAAAAGGGTTTTTTATAATATAAAATCATATTTATTCCATCAAAATCAAATCTCATCTTCGTCTAAATCAAAACTGTCTCCTGTGTTTGTATAGTCCTTTCCACAACAGTTTTTACAAGCTACTGAACATGGAAGTCCATATCGGCGACATGTACATATCATGGTGTTACATGGTTCTTCAACTGTAGTTTGGCAGGCACATTTAATCATATTTAAGAGTTTGTCTGGTGCTGGGATCAAGCCTGTTAATATCGGCTGAAATTCTCCATCAACCAACTGCCAACCCCATAGTGTAGGATCAGGGTTTGGCATATTAAGATTTTCCTAATAAAACACTGCAAATGCACTCGAAGTAGATGGTATTTCGTTGCATTTTGTGTTGGAGGCAAACGAGTTATATCAAATTATTTTTTAGCTGAATCTATTTTCTTAATGTATTTTCCATAACTAAGCTCATTTAGGTTGCTTGTGTCGATGTTACCTCCATTTAGTCACACAATAACTTTACAGCCAATTTCGACCAAATCTTTCTTAGTAACATCCTCGGATGATCCAAAATGGGAAGCCCATTCGTATAAGATTTTGGGTTTTATGATATTCTTGAAAGCAGAAGATTTACTTTTGCCAAATAACGCACTGGTGGTGTCACCCCCTGTTAATGCGTGAACAAAATGTAAAGTTTTGCAAGCTTCCACTCCAATAGATCTTTGCATGGCTTGAATGTCACGAACTTTATCAGATTGTGTGGCAGACTGCATTAAAATGTTCTTAAAAGAATGATATAGTAGTAGGATTAAAATATCAGTATCATCAGCTACTACAGTGACATGTTTTTCCTTGGCTGTGTTTAAAGCTTCTTTGACGATTAGTGTGTCTGCATCACCTTCTGCATGAATGACGGAATGACTTCTTCCTTGAAAATAACTCCCCAGTATATTGATAAAGAGTTATTTGTTTGTGGAGTTAGAAATAAATTTGTCTTTCTTGATGATCACAGGCGAATTTTCATCAAAGACTACTACAACACATGACTGCTTCATGCGCAATCTGTGCTCCACATCTTTTATATTTGGTTTTTCATACCCACCAAATACTATTGTCACTTTTCCATACCTTCTGTTGATATACGATTCGTGTTGCCTTATGACATCGCCAAATGTTGCAGAAGCGGACCATGGTAACTGGTGAATTAATGCTCCACCATCAAGAACGTAGGAAGTACTTTTCTGGGAATGAGACCGTTGTATTTCATCGTATGTCAACAGAAGGTATGGAAAAGTGACAATAGTTTTTGATGGGTATGAAAAACTAAATATAAAAGATATGGAGCACAGATTGCGCATGAAGCAGTCGTCTGTTGTAGTAGTCTTTGATGAAAATTCGCCTGTAATCATCAAGAAAAACAAATTTCTTTCTAACTCTACAAACAAACAACGCTTTACCAATATACTGGTGAGTTATTTTCAAGGAATAGGTCATTCCGTCATTCATACAGAAGGTGATGCAGATACATTAATCGTCAAAGAAAATTTAAACATAGCCAAGGAAAAACCTGTCACTGTAGTAGCTGATCATACTGATATTTTAATCCTACTACTATATAATTCTTCTAAGAACTTTTAATGCAATCTGCCACTCAATCTGATAAAGTTCATGACATTCAAGCCATGCAAAGATCTATTGGAGAGGAGGCTTGCAAAACTTTACTTTTTGTTCACGCATTAACAGGGTGTGACACCAGCAGTGCGTTATTTGACAAAAGTAAATCCTCTGCTTTCAAGAATATCATAAAATCCAAAATCTTATGCGAATGGGCTTCCCATTTTGGATCATCCGAAGATGTTACTAAGAAATATTTGGTCGAAATTGGCTGTAAAGTTATTGTGTCACTATATGGAGGTAACATCAACACAAGCAACCTAAATGTGCTTCGTTATGAACAATACATTAGGAAAATAGCTTCAGCTAAAAAATAATTTGATATGGCTCGTTTGCCACCAAAACAAAATGCAGCGAAATACCATTTACTTCGAGTGCATTTGCAGTGTTTTATTTGGAAAATCTTAATATGCGAAACCCTGATCCTACACTATGGGGTTGGCAGTTGGTTGATGGAGAATTTCAGCCGATATTAGCAGATTTGATCCCAGTAGCAGACAAACTCTTAAATATGATTAAATGTGCCTGCCAAACTACAGTTGAAGAACCATGTAACACCATGAAATGTATATGTTGCCGATATGGACTTCCATGTTCAGTAGTTTGTAAAACCTGTTATGGAAAGGACTGTACAAACACAGAAGACAGTTTTGATTTAGATGAAGATGAGATTTAATTTTAATGAAATAAATATGATTTTATATTATAAAAAACCCTTTTATTGTATAACTTTTTCAAATTTTAGATTTCGATTATTTAAATTTAAAATTTCACATTAATGAAAATTTTAATTATTTTTTTTAATTTAACATTTTTTTAAAAATTGTGAGAGAAGTGGTTTAAAGCTACCTAGGATTTTTAAGCCGCTTAGATTAATAAAAAGATGTTTTTAAACATTGCAAAAGCTTTTAGTTTTTCGGCCACCATTTTGCTATTTCCTTTTCCTTTTTTAAACCACTATCATATTCTTTTTCATCATAAAATTTCCTGTAATTTGATACCACACATGATTTTTTGTGATTTGTTTAAGTTTTTTGTGATTTTTTCATGTTTTTTCAAGATGGCGGCAAAAAAACGCATTTTGCGCAACAGTACGGATGTATATTTTTAGTATGTTGATTAGGAGCCTGTTACCTACCATTTACAACGAGAATAATTTTTGTTGCAATTAGTTCCACCTCAAGGTGTTTTTTCACTTATTTCTACTACGCTATGTGTTTATTCTTCTGTTACTGCGGCTCCCACACACCTCTTTAATTGCGTTGGTGCCTAGGTGAAACAGCTCTCAGACGACCAGGAGGTGATTCCTGGCCTCTTTCTGGTCTTTTGGACTTGGTCTGGGTCAGTGCTTTTCAACTTTTGTGAGACTGTGGTCCGGTAAATTATAATTTTATAAGACGAGGGCCAGGTCCCAACAAATTTGCTTGTAAATGCTTTTCTAATTTTAAGTTCATTAAATAAGTGTTAATAATTAATCATGGTATAACCATAAAGCATATTAATACATTTATGTATACAATATGGCATGCTGATAAATGTAAAATTACATTTAAATAAGTTATTAATCACTGGACTAATGGAATTGTGTAGCATACTGTAATTTCCTCAGGCCAACATCATCAAATTAATTTGTGCTAATTTTCATTGACATATCCCATGCTTATCACCAAAAATATATAATTGTATTCAGTATAAAAAGGATTATTGTATTATAAAATTGATTTTACCGATGTTGGTTTTAAAGAAAAAAAGGTATTGAGAGAAAGATATATGTATCCATTGCAATTCACCATCAAAGTCAGCTGAGCAGTCTCTTATTCATATTAAAATTTAAAAGTGGTGTGATCACCGACAGTTGCCATACATATGTTATTTAGGTATTTCGGATCTGAGCTTTTCGATATATTCACGAATATTATTGACGAGGGCCCAGTACACAGTACCGGCCCGCGACCCGGCGGTTGAGAAACACTGGTCTAGGTAGTTACTTCCTCGATCAAGTAACAACAACAATTCAAACACATTTATACTTCTTGATAAAAAATAATAGGAATAACATTTCCTTTTCTTCCAAATTACACGATATCTTTGATAGTTTTGTACTTGCTTAAAACGACTGAATTTAATTAACAAAAGCATTTTTTACTTTCCCTGCAATACATGGTAATGTATAGGGAAAGTATTGGAATCATGCCGAAAATCACAACTCGAGTTTTCGACGGATCTACACGTTTCGAGACCCCTAGAATACGAAAAAACCATTTTTAGCGTGACGTCTGTGCGTGTGTCTGTGTGTCTGTCTGTCTGTCTGTCTGTCTGTCTGTCTGTCTGTCTGTCTGTGTGTCTGTGTGTCTGTCTGTCTCTCTGTGCAGATTTTGTATCCACTGTAACTAAAAAACTAATCGACCGAATTTCACAAAATTTGGTAGGTAAGTCACTTGTGGCCGGGGCTAGTGCTGATTAGTTTTGGGTACGATTCGGAATAAAAGAACCCGCCTTTTTTTGCGAAATGGCCCGCAAAAGCTTGTATCCACTCTAGCTGAAAAACTAATGAACCGAATTTCACAAAATTCGGTAGATGAGTCACGTATAGGTCACTCTGGCGCTGATTAGATTTTGGTACGATTCGGAAAAAAATAACCTGCCTTTTTTTGCAAAACGGCCCGCAAAAATCTTCAAAATCTAAACTAAAGAACTTGGTATACTTAGATATATCCATTAAATGCCCGTTTAATACGTAATGTTTAACGACGAAAAGAATAAGACCAACCCCATTACACTAGGACTAGCCGTTCTCGAGATATTTTAGTTTTTCGTACTTTCCCTACGCCACCTTTGAAAATAAGCCCGGTTACCAAATGAGAACGAAATTTGAATTAAAAGTGAATTACATTTAATTGAAATAAATAGAACGTGGATATAAGTTTGCAGGGAAAGTCATGTGCTGCCCACATCAGATTTTTTACAGTTAGTATTGTGCACTCATTGTAGATGGTGTGCAATGGTCTAGTTTTATTGTTTTTATGAGCTAATAAGTGCGGCATAGACGATGCTTGCAATGGTAGCAAGAATATGCAACGGTAGTTCTTGATCTTCACAGAGGTTCGTAAAATTGTGGAATCAGTGTAGTCTTTTACTTCCAGTGCAAATATCGGCTATTCCAAGCAGACGAGCGAGTCAAAAACCCGAAATCAATCAATGGATGATGTTATCTGACATGGTAGAGCGATTCTAACTCCAGGAATGCCAAGTTGTAAAAAATCCGAGAATTTTAAGAAGCGGAAATAAACCCGGGACTTTTGGGGAATAAACCAGGAAATTTGGAAGCACTGGAAACTTTGATGGGGACAAACTTATTTACGCATTTCTTAAATGCTCTGGCTAATCCGAAACATTACGCAGTTAAACCTTAACGATGGATTGCCATTTAAATAAATTTATTAAATCTTTATTAGTTTAAAAGTAAAGTCTATTGAAATAAAAATTTTGAAAATTTGAAATTACAAAATTTTGTTGAAAAGTGCAAATTATATTAGACACAAAATTATTAAAATATCATTGAGACTGATATCGATTTCTTATTGTCGTTCAATATTAAATTAATACGAATGAATTAATTACTTCGTAATTCGTATTTCATTGTTCGGAATGCTTTTACTTTTAAAATATTTACAAATTAAATTATAATTTATTTTTAGAAATAATTTTCATTTTTATATATAACTAGCAGCATACCCATTCTTCGTACGGAGTATATTATAAAGAAACTTATAATTCGCAATCATGTGCAAATTCTGCTAAAATATTAAATTTATTGCTCCTAAAGAGAAGTTTAAGAATATCTGTTTTCAATATGCAAAATTATCTTCACGGGCAGAACTGAAGAATTAAACATCCTGGCCCCTTTTGTAAGCAAATTTACAAAAAAAAAAAAAAAAAAAAAGGAATTGAGTCAATATATGCAACCCTGTACTACTTATATTATTGCAGATTAAACAATATGCCAGTGTGTTAGTAGAAAATTATCCGTATTACATTATGAGTCTCAAAAATATTTGCCAAAATAAAAGAGATGACGTAATAAATTGAAAATATCAATAATCTCCGTACTCTTTATACCAGAAGGTCGTAATTGATTCCAATATATGCCAATATATATCAAAATATATGCCAATATACCTGTACTACTTATATTCTCGTAGATTAGAAGATATACCCGTTTATTTGTAGAAGATAACTCGTACAACGTACAATATATGAGTTTAAACAATTTTTGTCGTAATAAAACAATTGCATAAAAACTTGAAAATATCAATAATCCCTGAATCAATAATCCCCGAAAATATCAATAATAATAACGTTTAAACCTGAAGACCGTAATTCATATTATCCAGTCAAAAATGCTATAAGAAAAATCAAATCGTTTTATTTTAAAATATATTTTTATATCCATTTATTTAATATTCACATCGAAAACATAATAATGAAAATTAACAGACAGATTTAATTTAATTGCGTCTCTGAGCAACATGATATAAGATAGAATCTTCCTCATAAACTTCGAAATTAAATAACCATTTTGATTTCTTTATACTTTTCATTGTTCAGTAAAAGCTTGTGAAATATAAACCATAGAGATAGATTTCCCATTTAAATCATGTTTCAAACAATTCATGTTTTCAGAAAGTGGCTAATTGGCGCAAAAAATCTCCCATCAAACTCAGAGATAAAGTTTTAATTCACTTTCAAACGATTTTCAAGCTTTTCGTTTGCATAAACCACGGAGTTAGAGAGTAGAACTCCTAGTAAAAAGTTTCGTTTTTCATTAATATCTCGACAACCCTAGGTTTTAGATACTCAAAACTCTTGGGCTAAATTTATGGGAGGCTATTTCAAGGCTATCCACAAAATTTCATCGAATTCGATTGAGCAGTTCTTCCGTGATGATGAGACAAACGAAAATGTCGTTTTTTACTAATATCTCGAGAATCGTAGAAACTCCATACATGGACTAAATTTTAAGTGGAACTATTTCCAGGCTATTCACAAAATTTCATCAAATTCGGTTTAGCCGTTCTCCCGTGATGACGGGACAAACAGACAGACATACAGAATGCCAGACAAACAGACAGATTTTCAATTTTATTTACATAGATAAGAAAGTCACACTATATATTGGATCAAACAAATCTCTCTAAATTTTCTATGCTTCAGCATTTTACAATTCCGAATGTAGAAGATAAATATTAGTTTTGAGTCGCACACCTTTTTTTTACAATGCAAAATGCAGTGACTGAAAACTTCACTTTTGTGAAACTTTCGAAATTCCCAATTTTTTCAAATTTTCTTCTCCAAAATCCTGATTTATTCCTGGTATTCCCTTCTCTGCAACTCTACCTACAGGAGGGTGCTGTGACAATCAATTTCTAAAAGATCAACACTCTAAATGATTTGTTGAGAATTGATTTCATAAAGTTTTAATGCACAGTTCACACAGTCCTACGTTGCTAATCGACCAACTCTGTAGGCGTATGAATGAAAAAGTAAGAAAATGGTTATTCAATGGTTTATTCAAGGGATGATATCTTGGATTTTTTACATGATAACTAGATGATGTGGATGGTTAGTGTCTTGCATAGAGGGCGCAGGAACTAAATATTAAATCCCCCCCTCCCCTCCCTTCAGAAAAAATTATAGAAATTCTTACTTAAAGGATGAAGTTTGTGTGCATTTGTTATATCATTGGCCACCTCTTTCTAAAGAGAAAAATAAAGTAGCATAAATTTTTAAATGCGTTCTGATACCAAATGTTGAAAACAGTACCAAAAATCCTGCTTGAAGACATTTATTTTCTGAAAGTTGAAAAATTTCCAAAAGCACATGCACCATTTGAAATTCCGCCCAGGAGGAGAAACACCACCATTATAAGAATAAGACTATTCATTTTCTCCAATTTTATTTATTTAAGTAATTTAAATAAAAAAAGAACTGCACATCTTTTTATGTGTTACATGCTCCTTATTGCATTCCAAGTTCTTTGTATAATTTTCTTTGTCAATAATGGGTGAAATAACAGTTTTTACGTATAATGTTACATAATTTATAATGAAAACCTATGTCTATTATTCTTATACAGTGTTTCCTCATAAATCTTTATGAATTTCTTTAACTTTCAATAGATGTATTCTAGATATACAAATGCCGAATCTACTAATAGGAAAGCTATCAAAAGATGCGTTATCGAACGAAAAAGTTCGCAGCGCTTCTAGCGGTTTATTAAAGAAGCTATAATTCTCATCTCAATAAAGAAGCAAGATATAGGCGAGAATTTTCAATTATAAAGTTGTAGAGCGTCCGTTCTCAATTTAGTATGGAAATATGTGTTGTTTGCGTATAACATGTTGTACGCAGATGATAAAGTATGACGTCAACGAAAGTCGATAATTATGCAAATGTCTTGTTGTACTGAGGTACTTAATATAGCGGGAAATAAGCATGAAAAAATAATAATCCGTTTAATAATCTAATTTTAATTTATTTATAATTCGCCATTTTAAGGTAACAAATAAATGCTGTATAAATATTGCAGATAAATGATGCAGTACAATAATTACCTCATTTTATTGACATCATTCTCTATCATCTGTGTATATGTGGTATGCAAACCGTAGGTTTTTCCATACTAAATAGAGAACAGCATTGAACATTTTCGCTAGATTGCTTCG
The DNA here is from genome assembly GCA_951213105.1 of Amaurobius ferox. Lineage (NCBI taxonomy): Eukaryota > Metazoa > Arthropoda > Arachnida > Araneae > Amaurobiidae > Amaurobius > Amaurobius ferox. The sequence continues at coordinate 66,690,690 of OX578140.1, forward strand.
TTTTCGTGATAGGAATTCTAACTTCGTCAGTTTGCCGCTAGAGGCGTTGCAAATTTTCCCATCAGATATCGCTTAGTCGCTTTTCTATTTGTAGACCCTGCTTTAGCAGCCCTAGAACACTTCAATCGAAAGTTAAAGGGATTCATAAGGACTTATGACGGAACCGTATAGAAGGTGCTAACTATTGCAAAACCCACCAATTTTTTAACACTTTACAACAAAGTTGAAAAGTGTTTATGACTTTGTTCATTCTGTCTGTCTGTCTGTCTGTCCGTTAGCACGATAACTGTCGTAAAATTGACTTAATCAAAATGAAATTTTAGTATGTTATTCAGACGGTCTGTGGGACCTATGTGAATGTAAAGGAATAATATCACCCAATTAGTTTTGGATTGAACCCGGGTTGAAAAAATGAAATACATTGATCCCTATGGGACCTAATTTTTCAAACACTTTTTAAGTGGATTTAAAATTCACAAATTGCTTCGAAAATTTTAGGTAATATTCAAATTATCCCATAAAATACATAAACAAAATTTCAGCGAAATATATTTAGTAGTTTTTTAAATAAAAATTAAAATAATAATTACACCTCATATATGAAGTGATCACGTGACCATTATATGAAGAGATCATGTGACCCACTTCAAAATGAAATATGGCATCCATCTTGTCTCAAAATCGTGATTTTTAAAGTTCTTTTTAATTCATATTGAGTGTTGTATCCGTCCTAAAACCGCTATATTTTTGCTTAAATTCTGCGCATCTACATACTGAAACAACGCAATTACAATATATTTGAGTTTAAATGATCATCTAAATTTGATTATTTCTACAACGAAGCCTATTTTTCACTTATGTAAAATGTAAACAGCAAAATATGTTGAATGAATTGTATAAGAATTGCTGCATTTCTTTAACGCAAAATTATTTAGCTCATGGAGTCTGCATAGCTGATATGAATGAAATGTTCATTGATTTTACAGAGAGAAGGACGATTTTTTTCGATTCGTAGTTTTAAGCATAGAGTTTAATTACTTGTAACTCCATGGTCTTAAGTTTTTAAATAAAATAAATTATTATAGTATTGTGATGAATGAAATGAATGGGAAAATGTTCATGAATGAAATGTTGCTTTTATAGAGAGAGCCAGGCGTGTTATATTTCGATGGCGTCATTTGAATAAATTTCAGTTGTTTTTGATGAAGTTTTCAAATATAATAAATAATTGGAGTATTATGAAAATGTTAAAAACATTACCGAGGAGCCAGGCGATTTATATTTAATTGACGTCATTTGAAAGAAGTTCATTTTTTTCGATGAACTTTTAAGTTTTCAAATATAATAAATTAATGTAGTATTGTGATAATTTTTAAAATATTACCGAGGAATGTATCGCATGTTAGAGATGTTTAAATGAAATTGCAGTGAAGTTAGAAAATGTTTCATAATCAATGTTTAATGCATGATTGATTTTTCTTGTCTATATTTAAAACGTTATACCTGAAGAATATCTAGGGAGTTCACTTCAAATATAGCAGAAAATATGTATAATCCTCACAACAGCTTAATGGATAGTGGTCGTCTACAGACATACAGATGCATGAACACAAAGTGGTATATAATTTAAAAGTGTTCGAAATATGTTCACGAGGCATTAAAACGTACAACCCTGTCAAATCTTAGATGTGAAAATTTTTGCCACTAGTACCATGAGAAAATGAAAATGAGAATAATGGTGTCACTAAGGGGAGGATTTGGGAGTCATAAACTCTCCCAGGAATCCATTGAAGTCCAGAGAAATGGGAGCCAAAATATTTGGTTACCACAGTAACTCTCAAAATTGTTTTCTGGCGACGCTACTGACTGAAAATGAGTACAAATGACACGAAGGAAACGGAAGATGACTGCCACCCACCACCACAACCTTGCATTGTTCAAAAGATGTAGAATGTAAACGATTCTTTGCATAACCGGAGTGGTGTAGCTGATAGCTCATCAGCAGGGCGCATTTCTGGGCGCTGTATTCGATACCTGTTTCCACTCGAGCGTTATTTTGAACTTAAATAATGTCTAATACTCCATATATTGCACTTCGGATTCAATAACGCCGAAATACAAAAATGGCGATAATACCATATTTGGAATAGCAATGATCGAAACCACCACGCAGAATGGCATTTTCGTAGTTCTAAAACTCGCCATGCAATGTATGCGTCAATGGGCTGCCCTCTTACATGTTAAATGCATTTTTACTTATCCTACAAATAGGGAAAGTAATTGTGTCGAAAATCGCAACTCGTGTTTTCGACGGACATGCACATTTCAAGCACTCTAGAACCAAAAAAACTCATGTTAGCGTAGCGTCTTTCTCTCCTTGTCTTTATTCCTCCCTGTGTGTGTGTGTGAGAGAGAGAGAGTGAGTGTGTGTATGTGTGTGTGTGTGTGTGTGTGTTTGTGTATGAGTGAGTGTGTGTGTGTATGTGTGTGTGTGTGTGTGTGTATGAGTGTGTGTGTGTGTGTGTGTGTGTGAGTGTGTGTGCAATGTATGTATCCAATCTAGCTGAAAAACTACTTGACCAAATTTCACAAAATTTGTTAGATAAGTCACTTGCGGGATATCTTGGTGCTGATTTGAATTTGGTACGATTCGGATAAAAAGAACCTCCCCATTTCTATAAAATGGCCCACAAAATATGAATTGTGAAGTTATTTATAGAGCAGAATGACAGCGGGTTTCATTAGTAAGTCATAAGTAAACAAACATATATTTAAATACAAATATGTAATGGCAAATATATATACTTATTGGCTTGTACTAACCAACCTCCTATAGGAAAACCGCCTTAGTTTTCGTTCTTTAAAAATAGCTCCATTTTAGAATGATGTGTTTAATTTCTCGAATCGAAACTATGTAGAAAACATTGGTGAAGCACATTGAAAGCAACAAAAAACACAAAATAATAGAAAAAACATATTTAAATACATTGAAGCAACATAAAGGTAATGAAAAATATAACAGCAGAAAATAATAAATAGGTTTTCAATATAATAATTTGATAATATGAAATATCGATTATCTCAAAATAACGATGTTTTCGTATCAGTACAGCATTAAAATGCACAGAAATAGAACCAAAATACCGATTTTTGGGATTCCGGGATTTCTGAACCGGATACTCCAGTTTTAATGATGCATTTTAATATAAAATCATTTCAAAATTTAAATGCGTTCTAATGCATCCTGGATACACTCCATGATCAAACTGAAAAACATAAAGGTGTGATATATATAATGCAACATTAATTCTGACTTTGTTATTAACAACTTCAAAAATAATGAAAATAAATAACAGCAGATAATAATAGTTAGGGTTACAATATAAAAATTTGAAATACTGATAACATGAAATACATGATACCGAAATATCAGTGTTTTCGTATATCGGTATTAAAATACCGGCTAAATTTCGAAAGAATAACTGTTTTCGACATTGCGGAGTATTAGATGCTCTAGTTTTAATAATATAAATTAAAAACATATGAAAATTTAAGCGAGTCCTAATACTCCCTGAAGTACACGATGCTCAAATCGAAAAACATAAAATGTGCAATTTTAAAACAATCTCGATATATATATAGAGAGAGAAGTTGGTGTACTTGCATATTCTGCAATCCATCTTCAATTCCATCATCCGAAGAACACAGATACAAGCTCTCCACTCTTGCTCGAGTGGCATCAGAAATTCGATTAATAGCTGTTTGCTGAAGCAACAATGGCTATCAGGCGACCGCAAATATTGTGTTCTGTCGCGCAGTTTACTTTGCAGCGTATGCCTCTTGGTGGAACTTGTTGATTGAATGCATTTTTCGAAGATCGTATTCGTGCAGGGAATGCATACTCGAGAAAGCCTCCATTTTGTTTCTGAGTTTTCATAGATGTTAGCAGCTCAAGATCGCGCTTCCATTGCAGATAACAGCATCTATTAAGCTGAATCGACTTCAAAATTTTCATTACACTTTAAAATATGGATATTTTAATAACACAAATGCAATAAAATCTTATTGCTAGTTGAACAAATGCCAAGAGTCCAAACTGAAATTTTGAAACTTTTCTTTCAAACAGTTTCCACCGGCAATGGTCCACAGAAGTTTCAAAATGAAGCAGTTTTGAATATAGGTATGCATTTCAACAATTACCGAAAAAAATGAATCAAAAATTTGCACACCAAGATATTTGACAGTGCTGAATGGATCATCGTCAAAATTAATTTAAATCCCCTTTCTATTCATATTATTTTTTTTTCAAATATAATTTGGAAATTAATAAATAATATGAAAAATTTGAAGACGAAAAATGGTATACACTTTATTTGGGATATTCAGTATAACAATATAAAATAAGAATTAGTTTGACAGGCTAATTATTTCAGAAAATATAAAAAGAAAAACTTCTGAACCCATTTAACATTAGGAGCACAAAATTTCAAGCAGTCATAACTCTTCAACAGCTTGAGTAAAAATATATATATTTCAATATGGATTCAGAATATTTGACTTGGCGAATCAGAATGTGTTATAAAAAGTGGGTGTTGCTTTTTGAAAGAATAGAGTTGATAGAAAGTTTAATATGATGTCGACCCCCCTATTGCAAAGTAGCCGCACATTTACGAATTGCACGACCTGAGAATCCGGTAAAACGAGTGGTGGTAGGATTTTTATTTGGCTGACTGTACCTCTGTACCAGATTCCATATCTATGGATTGCTTAAATTTTCCACTATGTAATCTACAAACAGACAGATACTTTCTTTTATTGGTACTCTTCCGTTAGCTGGGTACCAGACCAAAACCTCCGAGCTTTAAAGTTGATGTAGTCATCGACAAGCTTAAATGTTCCCTTTGGTGGACTTTTATTTTTATATGCAATGAAAAAAAAAGATCAATTTATATAGAAGGCATGAAATTGTAAATTTCGTTTACAATTGCTGAAAATAAATTTGTTTTAGCATGCAAACGTCGCCACATAAATGCAATTAAATAAGATTCTAAATGGTCACTTGCAGTTCCACGTTGACGTATATTCCGCCATTTGGCAGAACTCCAACCGCTCTATTGTTTGGGTGTGGCATCTAGTTGTTGAGTCCACAAAATTATACGAGTAATTGACAGTAAAATGTTCAAATCCGGAATTTTTCATTTCTTAATTTATTTTTTATAAAACGGTTTGTTTTAGGGTCGCTATACATGTTAAAATATAAATTATTTAAAAGTTATTAGTTTGGATGCGTTATCTTTGTAATTTGGCTGTTTTTATCTGGTACCCAGCTAACGGAAAAGTACCCTTTTATTATCATAGATACTTATAAATCACCCAAACAACTGCAAAAATATCTAAAACCTAAAAAAAAAAAAATTAAGTCTCACGATAAAACACATTAGTGACTATACGTTTAGAGTTAAGTTTACAAAACAAATTACCGTTACTAATTTGTATTTTATACGAGGGTTTAACTTTTTAGTATATTTAAATATAATTAAAATAAACTTCGGCATTATCCCAAAGACCGGTACGGTCTTGAATTTGGCGACTTTTCTGGCGCCCGATGTTGAGACAGTTGCCATAGTATCCAACCAAGTCGCAAGGTTACCATGATTATGTGAGCACGAATGTAAATAAACAAACTGCGTAGTAAAATGCGCAGAAACGTAAGTGCAAAGGGACATTATTTTTATCATAGCTCGTAACGGTAAACTGACGATGATGCCAAATAAAAATTGAAATTAATCCCATTAAACATCGAATTTATATTTGTAATGAACATTAGTTATTTAGAATACATTAATAACAATATATATTTAAAGATTTCATTTGCTAAAGTGCATTTTAAGTGAATATACACTACTAATCATTTTTATCATAGTCTCTAAGTAACGTTCTAAAGATGTATACATTTACTAGCAAATTCAGCAATGTATATGCGAGTGAGGGGAAGATATGTAACGATTTTTCGCAAAAAAACTCGTGTATATATTTTAATGAAAGTTAATATTTTATTTTCCGGTTAATTAAAAATATTCATCAAAGAAGATAAATTTAGATATGTCCTACAAAAATTAGAGGTTAAACGAATGTAAGTTTCTAAAGTAATGTATATGTATATATATACGTATGTATATGTATATATATACGTTTGTATATGCATATATATACGTATGTATATATCGTAATTCAATGTATTTGTCGGAGGTCGCACGTAACAACAGCTGTTTGTGCAACAGGTGTTCTGTGACTCATAGAGTGATGTAGCAATTAGAACATGGATATACGCCTGCTTCGCGAGCTAACCTCGCTACGCTCGCCTGCTAAAAAACATCACAGAATCCGGTCCCGCTGGTTGTCGGAGGTCGCACGTAGCAACAGCTGCTTGTGCAACAGGTGTTCTGTAGCTCATAGAGTGATGTAGCAATTAGAACATGGATCTACGCCCGCTTCGCGAGCTAACCTCGCTACGCTCGCCTGCTAAAAAACATCACAGAATCCGGTCCCGCTGGCTGTCGGAGGTCGCACGTAGCAACAGGTGTTCTGTGGCTCATAGAGTGATGTAGCAATTAGAACATGGATCTACGCCCGCTAAAAAAACATCATAGAATCCGGTCCCGCTGGCTGTCGGAGGTCGCACGTAGCAACAGCTGCTTGTGCAACAAGTGTTCTGTGGCTCATAGAGTGATGTAGCAATTAAAACATGGATCTACGCCCGCTTCGCGAGCTAACCTCGCTACGCTCGCCTGCTAAAAAACATCACAGAATCCGGTCCCGCTGGGTGTCGGAGGTCGCACGTAGCAACAGGTGTTCTCTGGCTCATAGAGTGATGTAGCAATTAGAACATGGATCTACGCCCGCTTCGCGAGCTAACCTCGCTACGCTCGCCCGCTAAAAAAACATCACAGAATCCGGTCCCGCTGGCTGTCGGAGGTCGCACGTAGCAACAGCTGCTTGTGCAACGGGTGTTCTGTGGCTCATAGAGTGATGTAGCAATTAGAACATGGATATACGCCTGCTTCGCGAGCTAACCTCGCTACGCTCGCCTGCTAAAAAACATCACAGAATCCGGTCCCGCTGGCTGTCGGAGGTCGCACGTAGCAGCAGGTGTTCTGTGGCTCATAGAGTGATGTAGCAATTAGAACATCATAGAATCCGGTCCCGCTGGCTGTCGGAGGTCGCACGTAGCAACAGCTGTTTGTGCAACAAGTGTTCTGTAGCTCATAGAGTGATTTAGCAATTAAAACATGGATCTACACCCGCTTCGCGAGCTAACCTCGCTACGCTCGAACGCTAAAAAAACATCACAGAATCTGGTCCCGCTGGCTGTCGAAGATCACACGTAGCAACAGCTGCTTGTGCAACGGGTGTTCTGTGGCTTATAGAGTAATGTAGTAATTAGAACATGGATCTATGACCGCTTCGCGGGCTAACCTCGATACGGTCGCCAGCTAAACAAACATCACAGTATCCTGTTCCCCTGGCTGTCAGAGATCGCACAGAGCAATATCTATCTGTGCAAAAAGTGTTCCATAACTCATAAAGTGATTTTCATGTTACTTCCGCGCTTCAAAATCTCAACCAAACTCAAACTAGAATAAACCACGTACGATTCCTTATAGGTAATGCGCATTCGCTCCAAAAACACGGCAAGCCCACGTATAATCATCAAACTCTTCCGTACTACCATTTCTCTCACACAATAAATAGCATTACCCACTTGCAATCAACCCCTGATTCACACACCATTTAATCACATTAATTTACCACTATCAACCAAACGATCAAAAAGAACAATACTAAATCTTTCACTCTTCACAGCCATTTACTACACTCAAATGAAATCAAAGAAAATTTACCAATACTTGTATTTAAATCTTGTTCCCAAACATCTAATTTTAAAAGATCAGTACAATAATTCATAATGAGCATAAAATAACACAAATTAAGACAGTTGCCAGAGTTATCAACTCGCTAGGTTACCATGGTTACGAAGTACGATGAGTTAAAGAGTTACCAAGGTCGCAACATAGCCCTCCGCTTATCGCCGATTTGGCGCGATAGAAAAAAACAACCGTACCGGTCTTTGGGATTTAGCCTAAACTTCCATCTAGAGAAAATAATTGTGGAAGGGTTGAAGCGCGTTCAATGGCAACTGCATATATCTAGGAAAAATGACAAGTTTTCTGTTAGTATATAGCAAAAATACAATTGCAAATTTAACTTTTAAAATTTCTGACACTATTTGACGGTCCCAGCCAGTCTCCAACGTGCAGTATAAACAAGTAAAAGCAAAAAAAAAACACAGTTTTTTAAAGTATGCCCTTTTATTATATGTATGCAGCTTAAATGTTTAAAAATGCATTTATAAAACTGTATGTAAATAAAATACGACAACGACATATAAGATTTTCTGTTACTATGATTAATGGAACTTGATTAGTTAGGCCCTCGATGAGTTGATGAATATTTAGGAACTCGACTAGTTAATGATTATTTAGAGCTTCAAATATATATATATATATTTAAAAATCAAGTACATGTTTTGGCGGGTCCAGACGATAATGTTGAAGCTAAAAAGAGTTAAAATGTACCACAAAAGATAACGACATACGAAGTACCATGTTACTATGATCAGTAGAACTTGATTAAAAAATATATTATTAAAAATAATTTCGGTAATAGTACTTTTTAGAAGTTTACATTCGATGAAGCAAATGTCTTTTTTACAAACAGTCTATGATCCATTTATGATGATGCAATATGATTACAAATTTGTTCTGAAAATTAATAAATAGTCTTTTAAGAGACTTTTAATAAATAGTCTCTTCAGCTATACATTTCTTATGCTCCAAACTTCAAAAAATATTTTATTACTACTGGGTCGAAAATAACTACCGAGAGCATTTTCTTTGTGTTAGAACTAGTAGTTTCAAATATTGCTATCAAATAACTTTTCAGCAACGTGTTCTTAAGGTGAGCACCTAATAAATTTTCTGTTTGAACTCTATGTTAGAGACCTCACAAATCACTATGCACACGTAGGTCTTGAATGCTAACAATATGTGAACACTTTTGATAGAAAATGTATCAAGCAAATGGTTTTTCATCCCTATGTATACTTGTAAATGGACTTGCATGCTGTTAATATGTGAACACTTTTAATAGAAAATGTCTCAAACAAATTGTTTTTCATCTCTATGCACATAAAGATGGAGTTGCATACTGGCAATATGTGAACACTTTTAATGAAAAATATCTCAAATAAATTGTTTTCCATCCTTATGCACTTGTAGATGGACTTTAAAACTGGCTTTATATAAGAACATTTTATGACACATGTCACAAGAAAACGGCTTATGCACTTGTAGATGGGTTTGTAAACCCTTTCGTTGTGTGAACTTTTTATGACAAATATCACACGAAAAGGACTTTATACCAGTATGCACTTGTAAGTGGGCTTCTAAACTGGCTTTATATGGGAACTTTTTGTAACACATATCACAAGCAAACGGCTTTTCGTCAGTATGCGTTCGTAGGTGGGTTTTCAAATTAGCTCTTTGTGAAAAGTCTTTATGGCACGTATTACAAACAAACGGCTTTTCACCAGTATGCACTAGTAGGTGAGTTTTTAAATTAGTTTTTTGTGAAAAGCTTTTATGGCACGTATCACAAACAAACGGTTTTTCACCAGTATGCACTCTTAGGTGGCCTTGTAAACCAGCTCTTTGAGAAAATTTTTTATGGCAAACATTACAAAAGAATGGCTTTTCACGAGCATGCGCTTGTATGTGGATTTGTAAATTAGGTTTTTGTGAAAACTCTTTATAGCACGTATCACACACGAATGGCTTTTCACCAGTATGTACGCGTAGATGATTTTGTAAGCTGGCTTTTTGTGAAAACTCTCTATGGCATATATGACAAGCAAACGGCTTTTCACCAGTATGAATTCGCAGATGATGCATTAAATTTCCTTTATGCGAAAACATTTTACGGCATGCATCACAAACAAATTGTTTTTTTCTAGTATGTACTTGCCGGTGAATAATTAAATGCGAGTTTAGTAAATGTTTTTTATTACACATATCACAAGTACATAATTTTTTATCAGTGTGTCCTCGTTGATGGGTTTGTGAACTGACGGTTGTCGAAAATTCTGTATCATCCATACTACGAACAAATAACTTTTCACTAGCTTGCACTGGTTTATGAGTTTCTTGAAGAAAATTTATTCCATAACGTAATTTATTTCATGTTTTTTGTACAGTAATATAATAGTAGATTAAGTCAACATTTATCCGTTATTATCTGTGTTAAGAACTCAAAATACTTTTAATACGGCCCAAATAACAATCATATAAATAAATTGATTGCCATTTCATTTCGTAACTTAAATAATTTAAATAATACGTTGCCATTTTAAAAATACTATTACATTGGAAACATGCTACAATTTTTAGAGCACTAAGTCCATATTTTATAATGGGATGATTTTTGTATGTCTGAAACCATTTGTGTTTTTGATTTTATCTTGTTTGTAACTAACTTGTTCATACATTTGAAATACATATTTTGTAATAGTTCTGCATTTTGAACCCGACAAATGCACTAAATGTAATTTATTTTATGTGAAATTATGAAAAAACAACGGCATTTTGTTGTGGAATTTGTAAGTAAAAGTAAAAATAAGTTATTTTGTTTCGGCCAATAAAATCACCAAAAGCGCCAAATTTAACTTACGGGATGTTAACTCAATGCCTATTATTAAATACGGAAGTTGCAATGCCTTTTATTGTCAATTTAAATTTGCACGAAATATGGGTATAGGTAAACACTTAAAAAATCTTGAATAATGTAAGAAAAAGTATAAAGCACCAATCTTCAGATTACTATAGAACTCTAGAAGCTGTATGTGATTATTTGACTGTGAAAGAAGTAAATTCGTTTCAGTATGTAGGAAATGTCATGTGCTGTCCATATTATAATTTTTCGGATTTTTGTTTTCCCTGCGATGCATAGTTATGTGTAGGAAATAGGATCGAAAATCGGAATTCGAGTTTTCGAAAAATCTGCATGTTTTAAGCACTCTAACCGCGAATATAATACGTTCAGACTTCAATCCAACAAGTTAGTTAGTCTGCCTGTGTGTCTGCATGATGTATGTAGCAACTCTAGCTCGAAAAACTAATCGACGAAATTTCACGAAATTGTGTAGGCAATGGGAATTTATGGATTACCCCGGCGCTGATTCGATTTTGGTACGATTCAGAAAAGCAGAACTGAATTTTTTCTGCGAAATGGCCAGCAAAAATATTCAAATTTTGAATAAGCAGAAATCTGATTAAATGCATATTGATAAAAGGATTAAGATAAGTAAAAGTTTCATACGCAATTTTTAACGACGACAGGAATCAGATCAAACCCCTTACATTATAGAACAAACCGTTCTCGAGATATTTCGGATTTATGGAATTTTTGGGAGCTGGCGACGTTTTAAATGCGTTATCAAATGAAAAAACCTGATGTGGGCAGCACACGACGTTCCCTACAGGTTCAATTCATTTTCTCTTATTTCTCACAATGCATTACATTCTGTGTAATTTTATACAATAACACGGACACTTATTTGAAATGACATTGAATTTGCAGTTTTGTTTTAATTTCCGTTTTCATTTGGCGACTGGAGATATTTTCTAATGCCAGCGTTGCAAAGTCTTTTATTTCAGATTTTTATATTTGTAGGGTATTTGTAGGCGATATTGAAAGAAAAAGAAAGCCGGTTCTATTTTTTACTTTCCCTGCAATACATTCCAATGTATAGAGAAAGTATTGGAATCATACCGAAAATCGCAACTCGAGTTTTCGACGGATCTACACGTTTTGGAACCCCTAGAACACAAAAACTGTTTTTAGCGTGACGTCTGTGTTTGTGTGTGTGTTTGTTTGTTTGTGTGTGTGTGTGTGTAATGTATATATCCACTCTAACTAAATAACTAATTGACTGGATTTCATAAAATCTGGCAGGTAAGTTCCTTGTGGGTTATCCTGCTGCTGATTAGATTTTGGTACGATTCTGAAAAGAAGAACCAGCCAGTTTTTACGAAATGACCTGAAGAAATCCCCAAAATTTAAAATAAAAGACTACGTATGCTCAAATGTATTAATTAAATGCTTATTTTGTACATAATTTTTGTCGAGAAAAAGAATAAGATCAACCCCGTTACTTTAAGACTAGCAGCTTGTATTATGCTTGTTATTTTGTGTAATTTAACGAATAATTAAAAGGTAAAGAAAAAATGAATGTGAATCTGCAGGGAAAGTCATGTGCTGTCCATATCATATTTATTGAATTGTAACAGAAACCTAATTAGCACCAAGGCAACCGAAAAGACCTACAACATTTCGGAAAATTTCTTTAAACAGACTTTATGTTGCACACACACGCACACGCACACGCACGTCATGTTTAAATAGTTTTCTCATATTCTAGAATGCCCGAAACGCGTATATCAGTCGAAAATTTAAGTTTCGATTTTCGACACTTTATTCCAACACTGTCCTTAAATATTATTATACGTTGTAGGGGAAATTAAAAGCTTTCATTTCATGCGATGCTTTGTGCGACAAATTCCAAATTGAAATATTACGAAGCATATGAAGAAAAATAAATATGATTTAATTTTTCTGGCATTCATTGGCGACACATTAATATATTGTTGATGATCGAATACTATCCATGAATACTCTAATACCTCCGTATACTAAAAGTATTAGAGATTCGAGATCTTGAATATAACGAAACCGAAAGAAATTCGAATAACTCGAATATCGGGTAACGTGCCATAATTAACACATTTACTAGAATTTACAGGAGCTACATTCACAGAAATAATTCCAGGAAATTCGAAAAAACTCAGAAGAAAGTTGCGTCTCATCAAATGAAAACAATGGATTAGGTCGATTTCATCGCTTGAAGAGATTATCTTAAGTATTTAATCGCGCAGCAACAGTTTTTTTTCTCAGACTCGTCAACACTTTTGATTGCATTTAGGACAGAACAGAAAATAAACAAGAGAGATCAATCATGTATAAAGCATTGATTATGAAACACTTTCCAACTGAAATTCAATTTTTTTAAACATCTAAAATGCGATACATTCAGCGGTGATAAATTTTTAATTATCACAGAAATACAATAATTTGTTTGACTTGAAAACTTAAAACTTCATTAAAAAAAATGAACTTTATTCAAATGACGTCATCGAAACAAAAATCGTTTGGCTCTCTACGTAAAAACAGTTAATATTTCATTCATGCACTTTTATTTTAGACTCCATAGTAAAATAATTTTGCGTGAAAAAAATTCAACAATTCTTATACAACTCAGCTTACAATCGTTTGTTCATTTTCTGCTTTCATTAAAATTAGCCTTGGTTATAAAAATAATCAAAGTTTGATAATCATTTAAACTAAAAAATATTGTAATTGCGTTAACACAGAATAGAAATGCACAGAAAATATAAGAAAATAAAGTGGTTTTAGGACGGATACAACACTAAATATAAATTTAAAAGAACTTTAAAAATCACTATTTTGTCTATGGGAAGAAAGATGGATGCCATATTACTTTCCTTATACATAATGTATATGGAAAGTATTGTGACGGGGTCGAAAATTCGAATTCGAGTTTTCGACGGTAGAGCACGTTTCAAGCATCCCTGATCACGAATCAAACATTTTTGAAAGGATGTCTGTGTGTGTGTGTGTGTCAGTGAGTCTGTGGAGACGATAACTGACAAACGAATGGACCGATTCGAACGAAATTTGGTACAAAAATCACAATCCGTAAACACTGGAAGCCTATTTTATACGCCTATTTTATACGTTTTTATACGCAATCGAATGCTCAGAACCCCCCTAAATTTTCGAATGAAATTTTAAAAAAATCGTCAAAAAATCAAAACCACTAAAAAAGTTACGCAAATAGACATTTCTTATGTAATTTTTCATTAGAAAACGATTGGCATAAATTTTAGAACGCTAACATGAACCGTTCTCGAGATATCGCACATTTTTAAAAAAATATCAAAAAGTCTTAAAATAAAAAAAATATTTCCTATTGAGAAACCTGTTCACTTTTCATATGTATTACCATACGATAAATTGGGTAACATCATTCTCGTGGATCTAGCTCGTTCCATTCATGAAAAAGATACTTTGAGTAATACGTTTGTATTTGAACGCCAATAGTCATTTGTCTGTTGTAAGAATAACTTATTTCTTCGTCCATAATTCTTGGCGATATTTTGGCGACGAATTTGGCGGAATGTCGCCAACTTGGCGACTTTTTGAAATGTTGCCAAATTAACGAAAATCTCTCCAAATGAATGAAAATGACGCTAAATCAATGGAAATGACGACTAATACTCGAAAATTCAATATCTTGGAAAGAATATAAATATCTATTATAAGAAAAACCTATTTTTTGTACTGTAAAAGTAGTAAATTCAGTATATTATATAAGGAAAGTCATGTGTTGTCCACATCAGATTTTTTTTTTTTTACTGTAAAAGTAGTAAATTCATTGCATTATATAAGGAAAGTCATGTACTGCCCACATCAGATTTTTTTATTTTGAAGTTGGTCACGCGAAATCTTCATATACTATGGGTGTAATTATTATTTTAATTTTTATATAAAAAACTACCGAACATATTTTGCTGAATTTTTTTTATATATTTTAGGAAATAATTTAGATATTTCCTAAAATTGTCGAAGCAATTTGTGAATTTTAACTTTGCTTAAAAATTGTTTGAAAAATTAGGTCCCATGGAGTTCAATGCATTTCATTTCTTCAACCCGAGTTGGATCCAAAACTAATTAGGTGGTATTATTCATTTACATTCCCATATGTTCTGCAGATCGTCTCAGTCTCAACAATATACAAATTTTCATTTTGATAAAGTCATTTTTACGGTAGTTATCGTGCAAACGGACAGACAGACAGGCAGAATGAACACAGACATAAACACTTTTCAACTATGTTGTAAAGTGTTAAAAAGTAGACTAGATCTTGAACTTGCTCGAATGTTTGTTTTCTTTAATAAAAATGCAGTAGGTGAGAAACATTTACAGAGAGTGAGAAGCATTACGATAACTGTAATTAAGAGTACTAAAATAAATAGCTACTGGAAGATAATTAAACTCTATATTATAAAATTTGGAAATATGTCTGTTTATTTGTTTGTTTGTAATAAAATCTATATTGTGAAAAAAATCTCTTTTAGTTTTCGAGTAATCGTCTTGTCAAGTTGAAGAAGATTGTAAATTTTCTGTTTTTTAAGTTTGTAATGCATTTGTCTCAAAAAGCACGAGAATTAGCTATGTACAAAGCCAGAATCTGTAGCTCTTTAAAAACCCTACAAATGTATCTAATTGGATTTTCAAACGAGTTCTATTTTTATGAAAAACTTAAAAAAAAATCTGCCCGAACGGTTTTCTTTTCATTTTTGATACTTTCACTCAAAATATCTTCGAAACTATAAAATATAGATATAAATAGTAAGGGACAAAATTATGTATGAGAAAATTTACTTTTTAAATCTATATTTATTTTTTTAAAAAGCTCTTGTAATTTTAGAGTAATCGTCTTGTCAACTTGAAGAAGTATGAAAATTTTATTTTTTTTAATTTTCTAATGATTATATATTCAAAACTAATAGTGATAACTTTAAACAATAAACAAGAATTGGTATCTCAAAGCCCTATAAGTGTATGCAATCAGATTTTGGTTGGAGTTCTTTTTTCGATATTACAAAAATTGAGTTTTATTTTACAAAATGTTATTTATTCACGCAGCACCATTTTGCTCCAATGGACAGGAACCTCTGCCCATTTTTACCTTTCTATGTTACTTTATTAATTTATTTAACAATACTTTATTTTCTTTTAATAAATAAAAAAAATCTGATGTGGGCAGCACATGACTTTCCTTATATAATGCAATGAATTTACTACTTTTGCAGTTAAAAAAATGTTATTTTTATAGTAGATACTTATATTCTTTCCAAGATATTGAATTTTCTTCAATTAGTCGTCATTTTCATTCATTTAGCATCATTTTTACCCATTTGGTGATATTTTCGTTAACTTGGCAACATTTAAAAATGTCGCCAAGTTGGCGACATGCCGCTAAATTCGTCGCCAAAACCTCTCTAAGCGTTATGGACGGAGAAATACGTTATTCTTACAGCGGATAAATGACTGTTGGCGTTCAAATACAAAAGTATTACTCAAAGTATCTTTTGTCGTGAATGGAACGAGTTAGATCCACGAGAATGATGTCACCAATTTATCGCATGATATTACATATTAAAAGTGAACATATTTCTTAACAGTTAATATATTTTTTTAATTTATGGGATTTTTTGATAAATTTATTGAAAAATGTACAATATCTCGAGAATGGTTCATGCTAGCATTCTAAAATTTATGTCAATCGTTTTCTAAGGAAAAATTACATAATAAATGTCTATTTGCGTAACTTTATTAAAGGTTTTAATTTTTTGATGATTTTTTCAAAATTTCACTCGAAATTTTAGGGGGGGGGGGATTCTGAACATTCGATTGAGTTTTAAAACAATAGGCTTCCAGTATTCACAGATTGTGATTTTTGTACTAATTTCCATTCGAATCGCTCCATTCGTTAGTGAGATATCGTCTCCACAGTCTCACTGACACACACACACACACACACACACTCACACACATACACACAGACAGACATCACTTCAAAATGTTCAATTCGTGATCAGGGATGCTTGAAACGCGCTCTTCCGTCGAAAACTCGAATTCGAATTATCAACCTCGTCACAATACGTTCCTTATACATTATGTATATAAGGAAAGTAATTATATTTATTGACAATTTGAAATAACTATTCGGGGTATTCGAATATTCGAAATCTTGTTAATATTCGAATTCGAGAAAAATATTATTCGCCCATTTCTATAATTTCTGACAATATTGATCAAAATTAGCATCGGAATGGCGCTGTCCAGTGTAGTGTACCTGTTTAAGTTACTTTTGTGTGCTGCATGCATTTTTGGTTGCTTCCTTTGCGCGCGTGTCAATAGGAAAGAGAGCGGCAAATGTTACTCTGTGTGGGCACAACTGTAGCAGGTGTATTTGCAAGGCATAAGCTCAGAATGCTTATTGCATTCGCCCCTGTTCTAAACCAAACTACTGCGTGGCATTTATTTCTAGGAAGAAAAGGAAAAATCTAATTCAAAATGATTATCAAAAAGTGTGATTTGTATGAAGGTCAAGAAACTTGAACTTATTAAATACATAATGACAAAATGTCTAATTCGACACAGAGTATAATGAAATTTATAACCAGAAATACCCGAAGTCATTCGGGATGATGCTGAAATAAAATTAACTTAGAACAAAATCTAAAATTCTCTTAATCTTAAACTTAAAGTTCAATAAGGCTTAATAAACCAGTGGATATAATATGTAAATTTGTTGAGCATACGCGGTTATTACAGACAGATGGAAAACAGGCCTTTTAATAGTCTTTGTCTCGCAAGAAAGTGTAAGAGATAAAATTAGCACTAAAAATATTCTTTTGACTTCGTTTAAGTGACTGAAAAGCTTCATCGAAAACGATCACGTATTTACGATATATATCCGGTATATATTACGGTAAATATACGGTATATACACTCAAAAGTGTATGTTTGGGAATTTTGACTTTTATATATTAGAAAGGTGCAAAATCAGAAATAATTTATTTATAAAACTGATCTTTATTAAGCTTAACAAATTAAAGAAAAGGATATCTAAATCTATTTAACAGATCTCGAGTTATAAGCGGTCATGGCAGTCATAGGTTTTAAATTCTCGTTAGAACACAGGTTTTAAATTTTTGTAAGAACACAGAGTTTCAATTTTGTAAGAGCACATATTTTAAATTCTTGTAAGTACACAGATTTTAAATTCCTACAAGAACGTATACTTTAAATTCTTGTTAGGACTCAGGTTTTAAATTCTCATTAGAACACAGATTTTAAATTATTATAAGACCACAGATTTTAAATTCTTGCAAGAGTTTTAATTTTCGTTAGAACGCAGGATTTAAATTCTTATAAGAACACAGATTTTAAATTCTTGCAAGAACACATGTTTTAAATTTTCGTTCGAACTCATGTTTTAAATTTTCGTTAGAACTCATGTTTTAAATTTACGTTAGAACACAGGTTTTAAATTCTAGCTCTCGAAAAAAGTTTCCTATTATGAAATGAATAAAAACTGAGACATATTTCTCAAGAAGCAAAATGCTATATAATTAACTTACCCTTAGCGTGTACTTCATGTTCTGTTTTTATTTTCTCAATATGGCATTGATTCGAAAATTCATGTTCTTTTAAATATTATGTTTCAGTGTTATCTATTATTATCAATTTTTCTTTTCAATAAAATGTAGTTTCAGTTATATTTCGAATTTTTAAAATATTCCTAGATTACACCTGTTCTAACATTTTGACACTAAAGTCATCTATATTGTAATTATTTGCTTGTCAGGTCGTATATTTCCTCTATTTGGTTCACGCATTTTGGAAAATTTAGAGCTTGTGGAGGAACACAATTAGTTTCTTGTAAGATCGTTTTCTCTTTATTTCGGACTAGCCGCCTTTGGCGACCAGCCTGTTCGCTACCCTTGAAAATTCTGACTGGGGCAAATTCTGATCGTTGCAAACTCGTTGGTGCGAACTACCAGAAAGGTGTAAGGTAACTGTTTGGACGGCCAGGAAGTGCCACCCAATTTAGACCGGAACTCAGTGGGGGAGGCATCCACAGGAACCGTACCCTCCTTCCCCTACCACCAACCTCTCGGAATTACTTACGGTCCCACATGTTTAACGTGATCGTACTCCGCGTGAACACGGCGGCAGTTTCGGCAGTGGCGGGAATCGAACCCGGGCCTACCAAGTGCAGTTCCTGCGCGTAACCACTTGGCTACCGTGCCCTCCGCAACAAACTCCATAACCTTCTTTTTATTTACCCAATTTAGACCGGAACCCAGTGTGGAAGGCATCCATAGGGACCGTACCCTCCTTCCCCTACCACAAACCTCTCGGAAGGACTTACGAACGCACATGTTTAACGTGATCGTACTCCGCGTGAACACGGCAGCAGTTTTGACAGTGGGGGGAATGGAACCCGGGCCTACCGAGTGCAATTCCCGCGCGCTAACCACTGGGCTACTGCGTCCTCCGCGACAATCTCCATAACTTTCTTTTTATTCACCCAATTTAGACCGGAACCCAGTGGGGGAGGCATCCACAGGGACCGTACCCTCCTTCCCCTACCACCAACCTCTGGGAAGGACTTACGGACCCACATGTTTAACGTGATAGTATTCCGCCTGAACACGGCGGCTGTTTAGGTAGTGGCGGGAATCGAACCCGGGCCTACTGCTAACTTCCCGCGCTCTAATTTACAATTTAAAATGACCATAAGCTAAGCTCTTAATTCCATCAACCTCATTCCATCGTTCCATCATTTAAAATACCCATAAAATTAAAATATCCATCGTTCCATCATTTAAAATATCCATAAAATTAAAATATCCATTTACAATATCCACAAATTAAAATATCTATTTAAAATATCCATTTAAAAATCCATATCGTTCCATCATTTAAAATATAGATATAATAATTTCTACAATACATATGCTAAGCTCTTAACTCATTTAAAACCGGAAGCACGGGAAACGGAAAACAAACTCTAATTCGGTGTTTTATTGTCCCATCCATCGCTATGCATATTCAGAACCGTGACGTCACCTCCACCTAGACACAAACCGGCGCCATTGAAACGCCTGCTTGGGGGAAAACCGGTGATGGGAAATGGGAACTTCTTTCGCCCGCCGATAAATTTTAAAATCATGACTTCTTTAAAATTCCGATCCAGGGGCCAATTTTAGTTATTTCTTGACCAGATTGGACTTGTAAGAATGCCAGATGTTTGGCCTTTCTAAAAATGTAAATTATTAGTCGAAATTATGAGTACTTTTCACGATGCGAGAATTTAAAAACCAAAAATCGTTTTCTTGAGCAAAAAGTGACTTTTGTTTTAAAATCTTTAAAAAATATTAGAAATCAAAATTCAGATTTGAAATTGATATATTTTTACTCAAAATTCTCTGCTCTTTCCGATGGTGTAATTTGTTTTTTTCTACGACGTCTGGATCGTGGAGAAAAAAGGGCAAAAAACGGTCGAAATCGCATAAAACATTAAATAAATAAAAAAATAATTAAAATTTTAAAAATCGGTTTTCACGTGTCCCCTTCCCTCCCCCCCGGGTCTCCGATTGCCAAATTTCGTAGCTCTCCGACGCGCGGTCGCGAAACGTATAGTGTATAAGACAGACAGACATTGCCTTTTATTATATAGATACATGTAGTATCCATGAACCGAGCTCGTATTCATTTTAAGTACAAAATTTCCAATACCTGGAATGTCAGAAAGAAATTTTACTGACATTGCATGTAGCTGCTAGATATTCGTTTCTGAATGTATAGACATTTTAGTTTTTTTTTTTTTCAAAATTTTTATCTTTATTCTAAATTTTCTTAGGATTACTTTAAATGTTCAAATTTTTCTCATTTATTTTATTTTTCACGCTATTCCTTTTATGTATATTTCAGAATTCTCTACGGTTGCTATTTTGGCCTTTTCATTTTTTTAATTTGTTTTTCTTATTTTTCGATCACAAAAATCTTCTCTTTTGTTTCTAATTTCCGTATGTCTTATTAATTTGTAAAACTATATGTATAACCAAGATATATCTCTTCAATTGTAAAGCTTTTAAGAGACTCAATAAATGCAGACTAATTTGAGTCGCTGACCATGGAAGACGACGGTTTCGGCTGGTTTTCATTCCCGGCCACTCATACTGCGCTACTTGTACCTTATGGTGAGTCAAGCGGCCTGGGTTTTCCACACCTTTTCGCTGATACATATATATATATATATATATATATATATATATATATTCAAAACGAAAACTCAAATCATGTATACAAAATTTTTTACCATGACACCACTCAGGATAAGGCGCATTGCAGCTCTATAATCCGAAGCAGGAAATAACTAAGAAAAAGTAAAAATATGTAAAGATATGTAAAGGGGGATGCCAGATAAATTGCATATAAATGGCTGAGAGGGATAGCGACCTCTCATTCCCGTTTAAAGTACTTTTATGTCTAGACAACGCCCACGGAAACCAATGCAATATAATGACAGGTCCCCGATATGTGCAAATTCGAAGGCACTAGAACGGAGACAGGAATGGAATAACGAGAGGTAGAACGTAGAATGTCTATCTGACAACCTTACAATTCGGAATGCACAAAACACTTCCTTAAGTAAACATTCTAACGCATGCGTGTCTAAAGTATGCGTACATCGTTATACACTGTTATGATGTCAAATTACCTATGTCTTGTCTAAAAGAGTATTTTTCTTTAAAGAAGGAATTATAATGATGTTTAAGAAAATTAATCGGATAATATTTTTTATATGCTTCTTACATGATTCTTCTGATCAGATAGACATTATACGCTTCATGCTTCTTGCATGATTCTTCTCATCAGATAGACATTATCTTGTCAGATAGACATTATACGTTCTACCTCTCGTTATTCCATTTCTGTCTCCGTTCTAGTGCCTTCGAATTTGCACATATCGGGGACCTGTCATTATATTGCATTGGTTTCCGTGGGCGTTGTCTAAAAGTACTTTAAACGGGAATGATAGGTCGCTATCCCTCTCAGCCATTTATATGCAATTTATCTGGCATCCCCCTTTACATATCTTTACATATTTTTACTTTTTCTTAGTTATATATATATATATATATATATATATATATATATATATATATTGTTACGAATGTGTAATATTCTCTCGATGGCGTGCCTCGTCTTGTCTTTCATCTCTATCGCAGATCAAATGGTGCAATCGAAGTGTTTCTCCAAAAGACAGCGGTACGAACATTATTTCCCCGATGTCACAATATGGTTGCCAGAATTTCGAGTCAGAGTAAGGGCTTCCAGATTTGGCGATTTATTGCCAATTTGGCGATTTCCCGAAACTTCGAGAAACTCCGGCAAGTAACGATTATTCTACGAGATATTAGATAATTCTGGAAATTTCTACAGGGAGAATTCCAGAAGTTTCTATAGAGAGATTATGAAAAGGACTCATCACTCCGTTGGAGTTCAGTTGACGAGTTGACGATATACGAGCTACAGTGAACTAAGACTTTGTCAGTGTTTTGAGAATAGTAGCTGCTGTTTTGTGAAATTACTTTCGTCAACGTTTTGAGAATAATATCGTTTATTCTGTGAAGAGAGCATTTAAGTGCTGTTTACTTTGTGCTTGGGAATAAAAGTAAGTTATCCAGAAACTTGGACTCGTTTTTATATCCTGTGTATACACCCACGATTCTAGAGGATACGTTTCGTAACAGTGCCAGAAATGGGATTTCTGGAAACTTGACAAGCGTATATGGTAGTAACTAGAAAAACGATGGAGGAACAGTTAAGCGAAATTATGGAATTTATGAAAGCAGGACAAAAATCTTTGCAAACCGGATAAGAAGCTATGGTCGAGAAAATGGATGAAAAGTTTAAAGCCGTGCAAGAAGAAAACTGAACAAGACGCTGTGGAAGAAAAGATTAAAGCCGGACAAGAAGCTGTGGAAGAAAAGATTAAAGCAGGACAAGAGGAGATGAAAGCTGTACAAAACGGGATGAAAGTCGTACACGGAACAATGAAAGAGGAAATTAAAGCCGGGAAAGAGACAATGAAAGAGATGAAACAAGAGATTAAAGCCGTGAAAGATGATGTTAAAGAAGAAATAAAAGAGAGGGAGACAATCTAAACTGGAGAAATAATTTAAATCCGAGATGAAAGACGAAATTAAATCCGTTCAAGCTGAAATTAGAGAAGAAATTGAAATTATACAAAGCGAAATGAAATCGGGACAAGAAGAGGTGAAAGAGGATAGATGGGTCGACTCTGTGGTGGACTCAATTCTGTGATAAAGGAAGGCAGTTATCCACTGTCAAGAATTGACGACACTTTAGATACCCTTTCTGGGATTCAGGTTATCAGATAAAAAATTTCATGCTTTGCACATTAATAACTTAATAACCTAAAAAATAACACTGAATTATATAAATATCAGTATATTTAGTAAATGGTATAGTTAGTTAATAAGTTTAAATTAACTGAATATTCTTAAATATCCTAATTAGTTTCTATTATTAGCTTCTTATCATCATTCTCTTGTATTTACATTACAATGTATTCACATCCACTTAGATATTTGCCTCTGTGCAATCATCATTTTTCTTGCCCTTATTTACTTAGCTTTTACAGGTGAATTTATAACATTTTACACCTATTTGCAATACTGTTATTTATATCTCACGATTGGCAACAGTTGATCTCCACTTTTATCTCCTGCGAATGGCAGCAGTAGACTCGTTATTTGTCGCTTTAAGAGACGACACATGCAGATTTTTCGGAGGTACAATATAATTGATTCCAATTTTATTTTTTAATCTTTAAGCTTGTTGGCCCAGTAGAAAGAGTTTATATATAATATATATCTCTTTATTCAGAAACAAGCTTACTGTTTTGGTCATTATGGATAAATGCTGGACCCTGAGGCAGAATTTATTGCATAATGATATTCTTTCTTAGCCTATAACTTTTCCATAAGTTAGGTTTGAATGTTCTGTTATTTTTTGTTTTAAAATTTTCTATAGTCTTAGTGCAGACTTGCCTAATCTTTCTTTTACGTAGTAGTAAATTATAAGAATTTGTTTCAATTTTGTTTTAATTTTGGCTTATTGTAATAATTAGATAATATTTTATATATGTTGAAAAACCTTTAAAATATCTTTGGACTTTTATAAACTATTTTTATTCTTTATTATTCTTGCATAACATGTCATTTGGCAAATATGCAATGTTTTACATTTCCTTAGTTATAATTTGTTTGGTATATCTTTATATTTGGTTTTATATGTAGCAATCTTACATTCTAAGTTATGGTAATACGAGCTATAATTTATCCCTAATCTATCATTGGAATTCCATATAATATTTTTATTAGTCTGAGTTACAGGTCTGAGCCCCTAATTTTAATTAACCCAAATAAATGCTTGATTCAGATTTGGCAATATTAAGTTAATATAAATGCCAAAGCGCAGGTTAAAAGCATTAAAAGAGAAAAAATTATTAGGGATTCAAGAATTACCATGATCCATTGATCCATGAGGCAGGAACCTATATATATATATATATATATATATATATATATATATATATATATATATATATATATATATATAAATTGAAGGATTTTAATCGAAAATTATGCATAAACTACTGTATGTACAAAAAAACCCATCTCTAACATATCTGTTACAAATGAGTAACTATAAGCCAAGACTAAGGATAAAGATAGAAAGTAACATATCACTACAATGGAAAGGGGGATGAGAAGAATATTAGGATTCAAAATTAACAATTAAAAGTATATAAGTAAATAAAAATAAAACTCGGCAAAAATGAGAATAGGCAATAATAATCAGCTCAAGATAAGAGATTAAGAATAGAGAACAATCAATTGAAACTACACAAAAAATGGCGGTTAGTTCGAAATTGCATTCTCATCAGGACAGCCATACAATTCGAATTAAAACCGATAGAATAGCCAGTTTCTGACAATGGCGATAGTATTTAACTATAGACACCATTGGAACTGTCTATATATATATATATATATATATATATATATATATATATATATATATATATATATATATATATATATATACATATATATATATACATATATACACATATATACATATATATATATATATATATATATATATATACGAATAATTATTACGCGTGCTGCTTCCTCTTCACTGATGAAATCCATAAATTCCGCAGAGTACTCTGCACGAAAATTCTTAAATGCATAATTCCTTATTTTTTTTTAATTGGAAAATATTTTTAAGCGGATTGAAATATTTCTCGTTTCATTTTGAATTACTCGAATATCTAGTACAAACTTAGTATTAGCTGATTATAGTATTTAGCTTTCCTGCAGAGATAATCATACGACTATAGAAATATGTGTGAGAGAAATTACCACAGCGTGGCATTATGAGCAACTTTCAAACATGATACATTTATCCTAAATATTTCTATTTAACAGAAAATGCATAGCAATGAAGCTATGAGAAAATATCCAGATGTTCTGTCCTTCCTTATCATAAGATTTTCTTTTTTACTACTTTCTGAATTGAAATACAGCATCATATCTGACTTGATAGTGAGATTAACGTGGAAAAGAGAGTATGATTATTCGTGCTGAGGACAGATTTAGTATTTCAGTTGTATCTTAGAAATTCCTTTCAGAATATATTACTGACTGAATTTTGCAGCAGAAGATTTTTTTTTGCAATATTTAAGTGTAGTTAATACTTCTAAAATTCCTTGTATTAACAAATGTTTCATATTTATTGCATTACCATATTAGCTTATTATCTCATTCAAATAATATTGCACTAACAATTATAAAAGTTATTGATAAAGAGAGTTTGATAAGCCGAACTTTAGGCAGTTTTACGTCGGGTAGGGTATACTAATAAAAATATCTAACGTATTTAACTGATTTATCAAGAATTTGGAGAAGCCATGTTTGTCTTACTAGTTTTCTTGGTTGTTCTTCCTCTTGCTATTCCGTGCCCTTCACGAGAAAAGCTGCACCCTTGTGCCTGTGAGGATGCAGGTTTCGGTTCAAAGATAATCTGCTCAGGTCTGGAGAATGAACAAACTTTGATAGACGTCGTTTACGCTTTACGGTACACGAAAAAGTTCTATTCCTTTGTGATCAGAAATGGAAATTTCGTATATCTTCCTCATAATATCTTCAAGGTTATCAAGTTCCATGAACTTGAGATCCACTCGTCGTCCTTTATGGCCCTAACAGACACGGACGTAGCTTTTGAGGGGCTCGAAGAAGATTTGAGCTCACTGGTTATAACAGACAGCAATTTCTTGAATGAGTGGAGCTGGGCCGTACTCAAGCAGTTGAAGAAGTTGGTGAAACTCCATATTGATGTCGATTTGGATATAATTTCGGAAGAAATTGAGGAGCTGAGTTCCTCTGGGATTAAAGATATAAATTTTGCAAAAAATCAGATTACGAACATCCACAGTACTGCATTTGCTGGCTTTAAGCAATTGCTATCGATATCATTAAACGGCAATTTGATTTCCGAGTTAAAGAGGTCAATGATGCCGAATCCTGCCCAGATGTTGTGGGAACTCGATATAAGGTACGTTGTATAATAAATTATTTGAAGCTTTAAGTCGAAATATAAATGTTTGTTTATATTTATATTACATGTACAGTTAGTTATATAATTAAAACATTGCATTGAATTGCTCACAATATTTTTTTGTATTGTAGAAAACATATAATAGATTTTAATCAGACATGGGTAATCCGTAAATAGCATGAAAAAATAAACTGAAATTTAAAACCCTAGACGAGCAAAATTTCAATGGGGGCATTTTGCTTTACAGTCCGCTTACTGGCGGTTGTGGAATATAGATAACAAAATAAATATATCCAGCTTTGCAAATGTGTTATTTCATATTTATATTATTCTTATATTTGCTATTTTATCTTTATATAATATTATATTTTATCTTTATATTAGCGAAATTAAAACTGAAGATAGTATAAAATAGTATAAAAAATATAAAATTAAATTCATATCTTGGAAACAATGAAAGAGAGATAATACACTGTAAAACATTCTACAACCATTTGCTCATTGTTGATAATTTCAGTAATCTGATAAGAAAATCCACAATTACATGCGTTCATGAAAATTCAATCTTTATTTCTGAAATATTCCGCGAATTATCGTCTGTCAAAGCTTTATTTTTGTATTTATATACTGGGTGTCCCTTAAAAAGATTAAAACGCACTTTAATTCTTTACCTGTTGGAGATAAGTGGACAATGTAAATTGCAAAAATGTTGAAAGTAAGGTAGGAAATAAGACTACGTTAATGAAATAGCCCTCCCATTGATTTTCAAAAATTTACACTTTTTAAATTTTTATACGACCTCTTTAGACAAATTTAGTCAATCAGAAAATTTTTATTCTTAATGCATTAAGATCATTAAAAAACCCGCAAATCTGTGTCTTTAAAATTGAGCGAGTTATACTTAATTGAAACTTGAACATTGTGAATGGGGACCATATATCAAATTAGAAATGTAAATTTGTGACATGTCACAAAAAAGATAAAACTGGATGATAATATATAGGAGACATTTTTGCGAATTCCGCGTACGCTGACGATGCAATCGCGGATTCTTAAGTACTTTTCACAATAACTAAGTACTTTTTCAATAATCAAGTACTTTTAAGTACTTTTTTTTATCTAAACAATTTCCATCGTCAATTTGCTTATGATCCCTATTTTCACTGATGAAACAGCCTTTCACATGGTACGGAAAAGTGGCATAAGTTAGATTTTTTTCTTTATCATAATTCAGTTGATTTTAAAGATACAGATATGTGGTTTTTTTTAATGATCTTGTTGCATTGAAAATAACATTTTTCTGATTGATCAAATTTGTCTAAGGGGGTCGTATAAAAATTTAAAAGTGTAACTGTTTAAAAATGAATGGGAGGACTATTTCATGAACGTAGTCTTATTTTCTACCTTACTCTCAACATTTTTGCAATTTACATTGCCCATTTATCTCCAACAGGTAAAGAATTAGAGCGCGTTTCAATTTTTGAGGACACCCTAAATATATATATATATATATATATATATATATGTGTGTGTGTGTGTGTGTGTATACATATACATATATACACAAATTAGTATACACACTATCAAACCGCGGGAAATATAAAAAGCAAAAAGTAAGGAGGAAGGACTGGAAAAGTAGATCATGGAATAGCTAGGAAAAGGAAAATAAATCAATGAGTAGTATATCTACCAGAAACGTCTTCAGGGGCACATTATAGACAGATATACTAAAAGCCGTTGTTTCTATAAATGCAAAAAAACAAACAAAAACAAAAAAAACACGTGGTTAAAATTTTATGTAATCTGTGCCCAACAACGGAATAAACGAGATTCACAGAGAAACGACTCATGAGGACAAAATTCAACTTAAATATCATAATACAACATATAATCATGAATAATATAGCTCACAAATACACAAACATGCAAAAAAAAAAAAAAAGGCAACTCACAAATTTTGAAGTCCGCTAGCTTGAATAATCTTCATGGGAGTCTCACCACGTGATCCACGAAAACATTTAAAGTATGGATAACACTGTTTTTTGGAGCCGTAGCCTGTTTTTATTGTTATTTGCTTTTTAGATATCCGCTTTAAGGGTTTTATTAGTGTTTTAAACCTTTTCTTTATCCGCCGAAGCTGTTATTTTTTAATTTTGCACATTTTTTTTTAGTATTTGCACATTTCTATTTTTGCCCACCTGGGTTGTGTTTCCACTACTATTGAGTATCGTACTTATACTGCGATCTACAAATAAGGTGGGAAAATTGTACATATAGCATAGACTTTTGAGATGATTAATATTTGATAGTGTACACTTATTATTATCCAGGCGTTTGATTCGGAGCAAATAGCTAATGATTAGATTTTTAAAAACTTGGTTACTATAAGGCAAGAATAATAATGAGAGAAGAATTTTACATTGAATTTAAATTGATGTTTCTTATCATAAATAGTAGTATTGAATGAGTTACTTTGTATATAAATGGTGATATTAAGATAACTTACAGATTTGGAAGGGTTTGATTCATTAAGTATCAAGATAATTTACAGATTTGGAAGGATGGGATTCATTAGGTATTAATTCAAGATTGGATGGATAAATATTAAGTGTGGGTAAAGAATCAAGAAAGAAGAAAGTATGAAAACAAAGAAAAACATCATCAATGTAGCGAAAAATAGAAATGTTATGTGTAAGCAGAGTTTATTGTCTTTTGTAAAAGTAAAAATAAATAATGGTGAAAATAGAGGTACTAGTGAATCCTTGCCGTACTCCAATCGTTTGGAGGTATACAACATTACCATGTACAAGATAGTTACAAAACTGAACAAAATGCAATAAATTATTAAATGTAGACGAGTCATATTTAGTAAGAGTATTTAATTTGAATTGATCGAAGAGTTGTTTAATGACAGAAAATAAATCTTTGATGATGATGTTATTAAAAAGGTCTTTAAAACCTAAAGTTTGGATTGAGTCAATGGTAGTAAAGGATTTCAGTTTTTGAATAAGTTCATAACTGTTTCTGATGATGCAATGTGGTTTTTTGGAAATTTCATGAAACAGATTGTTTAACACATTTAGAAGTTTTTTGTTACGTAAGAGCTATGTCCACTGCTAACTGTTCTAAATTTTACTGGGTTATTGTGAAATTCGGGTATGATTACTAAAATATGGAATGTTTAAATTTTGATGAGTATCAAAATATTGTTTGTAGTTGGAAATAAGTTTTCGTTTTAAATCATGTATGGTTATTTTTTGTAATTTGAAGGTATTTATTTGATTTAAATTGGATAATAATGTTTTAATGTAGAAATATTTGCAGAAAATAGCATAGTTCGATGCAGTTTTATCAACATACGTAAAAATTAAGAATTTTTGCATATGTGTAATAGTTTGTTTTAAATTTGATAATTGAAAACTGGACTTTGGAATATGTGTATGTGAAAGCTTAGTTTGAACATGAGATAACATTTTAGATTTCCAGACACAAAAGGCTTCCATTGGTGGGGAGTGCGTAATGGACATTTTATGAATGAATTTATCAAGATCAAGGGAGAGAGTGTTAAGGATCGATTTAGGATTATTTTTAGAATGTAATCTGTATTTAGTTCCAAATGGTATAATGAGTTTTAAGGAGGGGTCAGTGATTATATCTAAGTTGCCCGTTAGTACATGACCGAAATGGGTATTTATAAATGGTTGCACTGTAGTGGAATGACAATTACATAGATTATTTTTATCTATGGGAGTTGAGGAGAATGAGTCAGTGGATTTTGAAACCTGGTTATAGTTAAAAATAAGTCTACCGAACGGGATATTATATTTGTATGATTCAACGATATTGATATTTTTATTGGAAATTCATGTGATAGGTGATGGAATAGTTTGATGATATTGAAGGAATCAATGATGCGGTTTGGAAAGTTAATTACACAATAAGAGTTTGATGGAGGGATAGCAATTTGAACATTAGCAGGCATTAAGCTTCGATTGAGATAATGCGCTCTGGTGACAATCAAGTCAAAGGATAAGTGGAAGAAGTGAGAGCTTGACAAATTTAAATTAATAAAGATGTTATAAACAGTGTTAAGAAGTTTTTTCAAAATAGAAAAATTCCAGGTTTAACATTTAGTTGTATTGAAAGAAGTTTCATAGAGATTTAAAAACCTAATGATTTTAGTTTTAATGTAGAGAGAGTTTGAATTATTGCTAGTATGTTTATGGGCCTTACTACCTCTTTTATTGCGTTTGGAATTTTTAGAATGATTAACATTGTTTGAAATTTTGATGAAGTTGTATATTGATAATATCTGTGGTGTGTTGTCTAAGGATTTTTGGACAATGTTTTGGTTAAAAAGAAGTTGATTCAGACCATATGGGAATAGACTTTTGTGTTTGATTATATAATTGTTTAAAAAAATAATCGATTATGAAGATTTGGCATGATGTCTAGAATAGAGATTATAATGTTTTCAAAACCATCTTTTTCAAAATGTTCAAACTCGATACAACGTTAATTTTGTTTACTATTATAATTTTTTATATTATTGCGATGTAGATTAATTCTGAGATGTAGATTATTTTTAGTTTGTCCCATATACGCAAGATTCCAGATTTTACAGCTGATTTTGTAGATGCAATTAAATACTTTACAAAAATTAAGAGTTTTCTGATTATCGATTTGTGTGGTATCAGCGACGGGACAAGTTTAATACGTTTTGGAGTTGCATGAAGCAAATGAAAAATTCTTGTGATAATCATAGGAGGATTAAAAGGATCAAAAGAGCATTGTTGATCAAAGTTTTTCGATCCAAGTGTACCCCAACCAGTACACAACTACCGAGCACAAGATTGATGGGTTAAACCAGCTTTCTTGCCAGGCGCTAAAACTAAAATTGGGACTGGATACATATAAAAAGAGAAAGCACTTGAAATACTTAGGAAATACCCTGGGATATTAAGCAACAATAAATAACATAAATTATGTGGTGAGTGGAGATATATCGTTGAAAATTGAAAAATGGTTTGATAAATTTAGAAAATTAAAACATTGATAAATTTGAAAATAAAACATTGAAAAATTAGGATAAAATAAATAAATTAAAAGCAAATATAAAACTGATTAGGAAATGAAATTGAGAAAGAAATATAAATAGTTAAGTAGGAAGGGGTGCGAGGATATATATATATATATATATATATATATATATATATATATATATATATACATTATCATAACTATCAGGAATCTTACTCTTCGAGCTGATTACCCTGAAACTTTCAGTAACATACATGCGTTTGGCCATGGGAGAAAAAGCTTTTACCGAAGAGTTGGGGGTCGCTACTCGCCCGGCCGTATCTTTATGGTAACTCCTTTAACAACTTTACGAGTAATTAGTTACTTGTCCTTCTTGGGAGATTATCGAGTTATACACATGTATATAGTAGCATGGCGCTTTACCTGTTGTATATTTAGTAATATTTTTAACTTTTCTTTATTAAAAGTCTTTAAAGCGTTTTACTTGATATTAAATCTTTATATTATATATATATATATATATATATATATATATTTGGAATAGTGTATTATGAGTCACTACATACTTTCTAACATTGGATTTACTAATTTATATATATATACATGTGTATATATATATATATATATATATATATGTGTATATATATATATATATATATATATATATATATATATATATATATATATATATATATATATATATATATATATATATATATATATATATATATATATATATATATATATATATATATATATATATTTATATATATATATAAGAAAAATATCTAAAAATAAGATATACAAAAAACACAATTATAACACTTCATAACATTAAGGCGCCATGCCGCTCTTTCATGTTTCGCAGGTATATAATAGTAAATACATCATCAAATAGAAAAAAGGGGGGGGGAGGCATTAAAGGAATGGGGGAAAAGAAAGGAGGGTGTTTACAGGAACGACAGAAAAAAGGCCGGGGGGGGATAGTGACCCCCCGTTCCCGGTTAAAGGGGACGGGGGTCACTATCCCCGGGCCCCGGGAACGGGGGGTCACTATCCCCCCGGCCTTTTTTCTGTCGCTCCTGTAAACACTCTCCTTTCTTTTCCCCCATTCCTTTATGCCTCCCCCCTTTTTTCTATTTGATGATGTATTTACTATTATATATATATATATACATATATATATAATACTTGGAGAACAATCTTCACGAAGACCCAACCCCTAAACTCTTGGCACACATTTCACATTTCTTTCGAACGGCTACTAGAATAACGTTCTATATAAACTGCGCTGTAAAACATTTGCAAGCATGTTACTGAAAGTTTCAGGGGAATCAGCTGTTCGTAATGGGGAGTAAGGTTTCTGATAGTTATGATATATATATATAGTTCCTGATATATATATATATATATATATATATATATATGTATATATATATATATATATATATATATCTATATATATATATATATATCTATACATATCCTTACTCACTGAGCAGATTGCCCTGAAACTTTCAGTAACATGCTTGCAAATATTTTACAGTGTATCTGGAGTTAGGAGAGGTCTTTATTTCCTCTTCCATTAAAAGTCCTTATGTATAATATTCAAAGCATAAATATAAATAATTTTTTACTTATTTGAAGTATCTACAATCAAAAACCAAGTGGGTACATGTTAAAATGCTGGCGGCTATATGGACGAAAATTCTAGTTTTAAATGCCCTGTGTGAGCGTAACGCATTTGTGTTACGCTAATGCTAATTCCATGATTAGACAGTTTATTTAGAAAAATACTTTAAATATATTTTATGTTTAATTTTAATTGGACTGTAAAAAGCAAGAAAAACTAGAGATCAAAATGCAATCAGTCAAGGTGAATCGAAATTTGCGAAACAAAAATAGCATAAGAGTGTATTCTAAGTACCTGATCTTACAAAGAAATGCACACTTCCAGAATACTATGAAAAGAAAAAGTAAGATGCATAATTTTGCTGTACGTACACCACGTGCAAGGAAATGCAACCTTTCAGGAGACTTTGAAAAAAATATTTTTTTTCTTAGGTAAATTGTCTGATTACAAAATATATATATATATATATATAAAATAAGGCAACTAACTTTGTATTGCATACTTTATTTTGCAAAGAAACGCATTTTTTCAAGAGATTTTTTTCTAGGTTGTACCGAGATTGACTATGTTTAGCATTAGGAAAGATATACCAAGGATATTTGTCGAATAGCGAAAGCCGTCTATCGTACCCTTGTGACTTACATATTTTTACGTCAATGAAAAAATACTACTGAGGCAACCGCACTTATATACTATCCAAATTTACTAACAAGTTTGGTATCATTTTGTTGCGTAGTTTCGAAAAGGTTACAATAAAATACTTAATTCTCTTGCGCGTTCTGCACACAACACATGATACATGATACAGTATTATAATCATATCGTAGCATACCTCTGTCAAATTTTAATTTCTGTCGATTGAGCAGTTTTGGGGTATACTTGTTACGTTTCAGAAATGACGTCTGCTTATATTGCATACGACATGAACATAATAAAAATAACTATCACTACTGTGTGTACTGCTTCGTGTGGAATAATATAATACAATCTTATCCGAGACTGCAAGATTCAATCCACTTTTTCTTTGTTAAATTATTTTTGTATCAATCTTCAGGACAGCTTGTGGCATCTTTACTTACAGTTTATTTCTATAGCAGTTTTTATTCAGTTTTCCTAATCAATTCTTCTTTTATATAGCGACAACAAAATTCAGCATCTGCCTTCAGATATATTTGAAAATATGCCAAGTTTAGGTGTCCTGAATTTGAATTCGAATGAAATCCTCACTTTGAATGAAAAAGCTTTTAAAGAGGTTTGGGAGCAACTCCAGTATTTCTATGCAATCGGTAAGTTTTGTCCTAGTAGTTGTCATTATTCCATAAATTGAAGTAATTGTAGTTATAAATTTCTAATCAACATTATAATTAATTTGTAATAAAATATTTAATAACTAACTCGATTTGGCGACTATTGGTATTTAGTTACGCAAATTTTAATTTTATTAAATTTTTGTTAAAATCTATACATAAAATATTTCTTTAACGCATTACAACATTGTTGAAAAGTGTTTATGACTTTGGTCATCCTTCCCGTCTGTCTGTCCGTTTGAGCGATAACTGCATTACAAATGACTTTACCAAATGATTTCCTTATCAATGAATTACTTTATCGAATGGCTTTATTAACGTAGCACGTTGTTGAGACGGCCTGTGGGACAACGGAAATGTAAATTAATAATATCACCCAATTAGTTTTGGATTAAACCTGGGTTGTTAAAATGAAATTCATTGAACTCTATAGGGCTTAATTTTTCGAACATTTTTTAAGTGAATTTAAAATGCACAAATTGCTTCGCAAATTTTAGGCAGTCTTCAAGCTATCTCATAAAATATATAAAAAAAAATCAGCAAATATGTTCGGTAATTTTTTAAATAAAATTAAAATAATAATTGCAGACATATTATATGAAGAGATCATGTGACCCACTTCAAACTAAAATATGGCATTCATCTTGTGTCAAAATAATGATTTTTATTCTTTTTATATTTAGTGTTGCATCCGTCTTAAAACTGCTTTATATTTTATTTTTTCTGCGCATCTATATACTCCGCCAAAGCAATTACAATGTTTTTTACTTTAAATGATCATCAAACTTTGATTATTTTTTTTCCAAGCCTAATTTCAACATATGGAGAATGTAAACACATCAAGTTGTAAGATGAGTTGTATAAGAATTGCAGAATTTTTTAATTATTTAGCTCTGGAGTCTGCAATATAGCTGATATAAATGAAACATTCATTGACTTAACATAGAGAAGCAGACGATTCTATAGTATTGTCGTTTTCAATGTTCGATGAAGTTTTAAGTATGAACTAGAAAGTACTTTTACCTCCATGATTTTAAGTTTTTATGTAATATAAATTATTGTAGTATTGTGATAACTTTGAAAATATCGCCTCTGAATGAAAGAAATGGAAAAAAGTTATGAATGAAATATTCACTGCTTTTATATAGAGAGCCAGGCGATTTATATTTCCATGACATTATTTGAATAAAGTTCATTTATTTCTGATGAAGTTTTCAAATATAATAAATTATTGTAGCATTGTGATACTTTTACAAATATCACAGCTGAATGTATCGCATTATATAGATGTTTAAATAAAATTGCTTTGCACTTGGAAAGTGTTTCATAATTAATGCTATAAGCATGATTGATCTTTCTTGTTTGATATTTTTCCATTCTCTTTTTAACTTCATCGATGTTTTACAAATTTTAACTGTCATCCAATTATGAGGCTATTCTAGTTTTAGTCTTTAACATTTAATTATTTAATCATAAATATTTAATTGACGTTTGTCAAAATTTGAGAGATTTGAGAATCTTTTTAAGGAAAAATGTATTTCTTTATTACAAAACTTCAAATATAGCTAATCTATTAAGCAATCTATTAGAATAAAGTATTAATTATGTTTGAAACAAGCCACATGAACCAAATTATGCAGTTTTTATGGATTTAGTGTGATTATGGCTCGGTGTTCCGTAGAAAGTAAGGCAGAAAGTAAGTGAAAGAGAAAGAAGAGAGAGGAAGCTAGTATTAAAGAAAGTAAAAATGAAAAAAAGGGAGTAGGTGAGAGAAGAGGGGGTGGAGCGAGTTAGAGAGAGAAAACAAGACAGAACGAAGGAAAGAAAAAGAAAACTAGGAGTATATATATATATATATGTATATATATATATAAGCAAGAAAGTCAGGACGAAATAAGGAAAGGAATACACAAAGAAAAGGAAAAATAACTAAATAAAAAGATATAGATAGAGATATATAAATATAGATAGGTATAGATAGAGATAGATAGATATAGATATAAATAGATAGCGATAGATAAATAATGGTAGATATATAGGTATATAGATGGAGTGAGATTTTTGATCTTTTATATTTTATCTTTTGTAAGTGGTAGTATGTTTAAGTTTTGAAACAAAAGATTTGATTAGAAATACGGAAAATTTTTTTGTCTTTTGGATTCTCAACTTCAAGTGTTTCAATCAAACTGCATTATTCAACCAAATGTTTCAATATAATGTACACTCAATAAATTTAGACATTCATACTTATTTAAAAATTAATTTAAATTGAAATAAAATAACGAAATTTAAAAGCTAACAATTTGTGTGACTTTAAGAAATAGCGATTATTTAGAAAAAACTACGCTTAGTGAAAAGTGACGAGTACTTTTTACTCTTTTAAGTACAATACAGTTACAGTTGCTTCTTTTTTACAAGAAATGATTTTAGATCTTCGTTACGTGAAGAGTATTCATTACATATAACTTCCGCTACTATTACTTAATTACTATTCATTCCTGATAATAAAGAGTATGTTTTACAGATAACTCATTGAAATGCGACTGTCGATTATCTTGGGTACTGGAATTGAAGTTTCCTGCCAGTACAGAAGCTATTTGTGATCAACCCAAGCAATTGAGAGGAAAGAAGCTGACAGAGCTAACTGCAACTGATATCTGGTGCTAAATAGGACGGTGACAAGGATATTAGTTGTTGGAAAGTTTTTGGCTTTGATAGATATGAGTAAATTACCAGTAACGAACAGAAGATAGGACAGAATTGAAATAGTATTTTACGATAAATTTAAAGCAAATATGAATTCAACTATGTTCTTTCTTAAATATGTAGAAATCAACATATTTTGATAAACAATTCAGCAAAAGATCAAAATATAAGCATAGAAGGTTTTCGATTATGTGATGGCCACCGTCATACTTGTTTGAATTTGAAAAACTAATTTACTACACGCAAACCATTCAATAACTTATTTCCAGTTATACGCATAAGTGTCCCAAATGGTTTAAACATAATTGTTCTAAGTTGTCTAAAAATAATTATTCTATGTTGTTTAAACATAATTGTTCTAAATTGTTGAATTGTAGCTGCTCAAAATTGTTGAAGCATAATTGTTCCAAACTGATTAAACATAACTGTTTAGCTATATTAAACTTATTTCAAATAATTTGATAGTTATTTAAAAAATTCAATTTTTACATACATATATAAATGTCTCAAATTATTAATTTATTTTGAATTAAAGTTAACTAAATATAAATTTCAGAACAATTGAAAATAAAATTACGACTTTGTTTCTAAACCTACATTTATTTTGAGTTTTTATGTAGAATTTTTTTTGAATTTTCGATTGGATACATTAAAATAGTTAATAATAAATAAATGATAAAATAATAATAGTAATAAGAATGGTAATATAATAATAGTTAAAATAGTTAATTCAAATTTCAATTAAAGATTTCTAAGTTATCTAAAAATATAAAGTTATATTTGACTTCTGCGCAATTTTCTTAATTCCAAAATTATGATTAAATTTGATATTAAACCAAACCAAAACATAATACGTAGGTAAAACAATGTTCTAGCTAACCACCTTACGCTATGTTGTGAAGTACAAAGTTATTCAAACTGTGAGTGACATAGCAAGTTATTTTTTTCTCATATTCAATATCTGCATTCTACATTTAAATGTGAAAATAAAACACATCAAATCTGTTATGTATCCAATTTTTCTTTTCCTCCACGACAAATTTAATATGTGTTTATATTTTCCACTATTATTCTATGATGGTCTAATTTGATTTATTATGATATTATGTAATTTCTCCATGTGTAATATTTTCAATGTGTCTTCTAAATGTTGCTAAAATAAAATGCATGGAACTTATAAAGTCTCCAAGTTTTATTCATCTTCATGATAAACTTACTATGTTGTTATACAATTATTATACTATTATTACATTATTGTATAATGTTATGTCCTTCTGCAATTATTATGCTGATATTATTCTATTATAATTATTATTTCAATTCTAATCAACAAATCACTCATTTATCAGAATTTGTAAATTTCTCGTATTGAAGTTACTGTACGAAGTTTTATACGATTTTGAAGCCCCCTTTTTCGTCAACTTCAGCATATCGCTTTCAACGTTGACTTAATTATAATTAAACAAGAAAGATCAATCATGCATAAAGCATTGATTATGAAACACTTTCAAAATTCAATGCAGTTTTATATAAACTTCTCTGAAATGCGATACACTCCTCGGTAATATTTTTAAAATTATCACAATACTACATTAATTTATTAAATTTGAAAACTTCATCGAAGAAAATGAACTTCATTCAAATGACGGCATTGAAATATAAATTGCCTGGTTTAAACATCTCTAAAATGCTATACATTCCTCGGTACTATTTTTAAAATTATCAGAATACTACAATAATTTATTATATTTGAAAACTTCATCGAAAACAAATGAACTTTATTCAAATGACGTCATCGAAATATAAATCGCCTCTATGTAAAAGCAGCATTTCATTCATAAACTTTTTCTATTCCTTTCATTCATCACAGTACTATAATAATTTATTTTATTTAAAAACTTAAAACCATGGAGGTGCAATTAATTTAACTCTATGCTTAAAACTTCATCGAAAAAATCGTTTGTTTCTCTGTGTAAAATCAATGAATGTTTCATTCATATCAGCTATATTGCAGACTCCATGAGATAAATAATTTTGCGGTAAAGAAATGCAGCAATTCTTATACAACTCATTCTACATCTTTTGGTGTTTACTTTCTCCATAAGTGAAAATTAGGCTTCGTTGTAGAAATAATCAAAGTTAGATGATCATTTAAACTCAAATATATTGTAATTGCGTTGTTTCAGTATGTAGATGCACAGAATTTAAGCAAAATTCAAGCGGTTTTAAGACGGATACAATGCTAAATATGAATTAAAAAGAACTTTAAAAATCACGATTTTGACACATAATGGATGCCATATTTTATTTCGAAGTGGGTGACGTGATCTCTTCATATAATGATCACATGTTCTCTCCATATAAAGGGTGTAATTAATATTTTAATTTTCATTTAAAAAACTACTGAATATATTTTGCTGAATTTTTTTTATACATTTTATGGGATAATTTGAATATTTCCCAACACTTCCGAAGCAATTTGTGAATTTTAAATTCGCTTAAAAAATGTTTGAAAAATTAGGTCCCATAGGGTTTAATGTATTTTATTTTGTCAATTCGGGTTCAATCCTGAACTAATTGGGTGATATTATTCATTTATATTCCCATAGGTCCCACAGGCCGTCTTATCAACATACTAAAATTTCATTTTGATAAAGTCACTTTTACGGCAGTTATCGTGCTAAAGGACAGACAGACAGACAGACAGAATGAACAAAGTCATAAACACTTTTCAACTATGTTGTAAAGTGTTAAAAAAGGCCAATTAAGGGCTCTCTGAACCTAAGTCCGACTAGTCTTCCGATAAAGCTCATTGACAAGAATCTTTACTCCATATTTCAATGCTTTTATTTTTTCATCTTTAATATTTCGTAATAAAATGATATCAATGCTGATTTAAATGTACTATAATGGAAATGCAATATTAAACTGCGAATTGAAAATGTATGTGGAAAACAGTGCATAACTAATTAGAAACGGCATGAACCTGCTTCGAAGACAAAACAAAAATCTTCCCTTTTCAGAATGATTGCTGTTCTGAAAGTACACCATAAGCAAGAAGGCGTCTTTTAAGAGTTTGATGCTGTTTTTAGTTTTTGCTGATGCAGTTGTTTGTCTGTTATCCTAAAGGAGGAAGTATTTTATTTTTTACATCCGAAACTGGTTGGTATCATTACTAGTTAGTTTTATGTTGAATTTGTAACGAAATTTTAACTTTTCATTTATTTTTGCTACAGCCGTTAGCTACAGCCGCTAGCTACAGCCGCTAGCTACAGCCGCTGACAAAAGACGGAGTTTGCAATGGAGTATTTGCCGCTGGAGTTTGCAATATAGTTGATATGAATCAAACAGTCATTGATTTTATATAGATAACAAACGATTTTATAGCAGACTTTTCGGTGAAGTTTTAAACACAGAGTTAAATTACTTTTATCTCTATGATTTTAAGTTTTTAAGTAAAATAAATTATTGCAGTATTGTGATGAATGAAAGGAATAAATTAAATGTTTATGAATGAAATTTTTATTGCTTTTTCATAGAGCCAGGCAATTTATATTTCAATGACGTCATTCGAAGTTCATTTTTAACACTTTACAACAAAGTTGAAAAGTATTTATGACTTTGTTCATTCTGTCTGTCTGTCAGTTAGCATGATAACTGCCGTAAAAATGACTTAATCAAAATAAAATTTTAGTATGTTGTTCAGACGGTCTGTAGGACCTGTGGGAATATAAATGAATAATATCACCCAATTAGTTTTGGATTGAACCCGGGTTGAAAAAATGAAATACATTGAACCCTATGGGGCCTCATTTTTCAAACATTTTTTAAGCGGATTTAAAATTCACAAATTGCTTCGAAAGTTTTAAGTAATATTTAAATTATTCCATAAAATATATAAAAAAAATCAGCAAAATATATTCAGTAGTTTTTTAAAATAAAAATTAAAATAATAATTACACCTCTTATATGAAGCGATCACGTAACCCACTTCAAAATGCTATATGGCATCCATCTTATCTCAAAATCGTGACTTTTAAAGTTCTTTTTAACACTTTACAACAAAGTTGAAAAGTGTTTATGACTTTGTTCATTCTGTCTGTCTGTCTGTCTGTCTGTCCGTTAGCACGATAACTGCCGTAAAAGTGACTTAATCAAAATGAAATTTTAGTATGTTGTTCAGACGGTCTGTAGGACCTATGGGAATATAAATAAATAATATCACCCAATTAGTTTTGGATTGAACCCGGGTTGAAAAAATGAAATACATTGAAGCCAATGGGACCAAATTCTTCAAACATTTTTTAAGCGGATTTAAAATTCACAAATTGCTTCGAAAATTTTAGGAAATATTCAAATTGTTCCATAAAATATATAAAAAAATATTCAGTGAAATATATTCAGTAGTTTTTTAAATAAAAATTAAAATAATAATAACACTTCTTATATGAAGCGATCACGTGACCATGATATGAAACGATCACGTGACCAACTTCAAAATATAATACGGCATCCATCTTGTCTCAAAATCGTCATTTTTAACACTTTACAATAAAGTTGAAAAGTGTTTATGACTTTGTTCATTCATTCTGTCTGTCTGTCTGTCTGTCTGTCCGTTAGCACGATAACTGCCGTAAAAATGACTTAATCAAAATGAAATTTTAGTATGTTGTTCAGACGGTCTATAGGACCTATGGGAATATAAATGAATAATATCACCCAATTAATTTTTGGATTGAACCCGGGTTGAAAAAATGGAATACATTGAGCCCTATGGGACCTAATTTTTCAATCATTTTTTAAGCGGATTTAAAATTCACAAATTGCTTCGAAAATTTTAGGCAATATTCAAATTGTTCCATAAAATATATAAAAAAAATTCAGTGAAATATATTCAGTTGTTCTTTAAATAAAAATTAAAATAATAATAACACCTTTTATATTAAGCGATCACGTGTCCATGATATGAAACGATCACATGACCCACTTCAAAATGATATATGGCATCCATCTTGTGTCAAAATCGTGATTTTTTTTAAGTTCTTTTTAATTCATATTGAGTGTTGTATCCGTCCTAAAATTACTTTATTTTTGCCTAAATTCTGTGCATCTACATACTGAAACAACGCAATGACAATATATTTCAGTTTAAATGCTCTTCCAAATTTGATTATTTCTACTATTAAGCCTATTTTTCACCTATTTAAAATGTAAACAGCAAAATATGTAGAATGAGTTGTATTAGAATCGCTGTAATTCTTTAACACAAAATCATTTAGTCCATGGAGTCTGCTTAGCTGATATGAATTCATTGATTTTAGAAAGAGAAGGACGATATTTTTCGATGAAGTTTTACGCATTGAGTTTACTTACTTGCAGCTCAATGGTCTTAATTTTTAAATAAAATAAATTGTTATAGTATTGTGATGAATGACATGAATGGGGGAATTATTTATGAATGAAATGTTGCTTTTATAGAGAGAGCCAGGCGTGTTATTTTTTTATGACGTCATTTGAATGGATTTCAGTTGTTTTCGATGAAGTTTTCAAATATAATAAATTATCGTAGTATTATGATAATTCTAAAATTATTACCGAGGAATGTATAACATTTAAGAGATGTTTAAACCAGGCAATTTATACTTTAATGCCGTCATTTGAATGAAGTTAATTTTTTTCGATGAAGGTTTAAGGTTTCAAATATAATAAATTAATGTAGTATTGTGATAAGTTTTAAAATATTACCGAGGAATGTATTGCATTTTAGACATGTTTAAATAAAATTGCATTGAAGTTGGAAAGTGTTTCATAATCAATGCTTTAAGCATGATTGATCTTTCTTGTTAAAGTTCTTTTTAATTCATATTGAGTGTTGTATTCGTCGTAAAACCTCTTTATTTTCGCTTAAATTCTGTGCATCTACATACTGAAACAACGCAATGAGAATATATTTGAGTTTAAATGAGCATCCAACTTTGATTATTTCTCTAACGAAGCCTATTTTTCACTTATGTGAAATGTAAACAGCAAAATATGTAGGATGAGTTGTATAGGAATTGCTGTATTTTTTTAATGCAAAAGAATTTAGCTCATGGAGTCTGCATAGATGATATGAATGAAATATTCATTGATTTTACAGAGAGAAGGAGGATTTTTTTCGATGAAGTTTTAAACATAGAGTTTAATTACTTGTAGCTCCATAGTCTTAAGTTTTTAAATACAATAAATTATTTTAATACTGTGATGAATGAAATGAATTGGAAAATGTTTATGAATGAAATGCTGCTTTTATAGAGAGAGCCAGGCGTGTTATTTTTTTTATGACGTTATTTGAATGAATTTCAGTTGTTTTCGATGAAGTTTTCAAATATAATAAATTATTGTAGAATTATGATAATTTTAAAAATATTACCGAGGAATGTATTGCATTTTAGAGATGTTTAAACAAGGCAATTTATATTTCAATGCCGTCATTTGAATTAAGTTCATTTTTTTCGATTAAGGTTTAAGTTTTCAAATATAATAAATTAATGTAGTATTGTGATAAGTTTTCAAATATTGCCGAGGAATGTATTGCATTTTAGAGGTGTTTAAATAAAATTGCATTGAAGTTGGAAAGTGTTTCATAATCAATGCTTTATGCATGATTGATCTTTCTTGTTTAAATTAAATTTAATAAAAGTAAATCTCGATCTTCGACGACATGTGAAATCTGGAAAATCGTATAAGATCTGCACCAAGTTAATATGGTTCAAAAATAGTGAAAACACAGTAAAAAATAT
Organism: Amaurobius ferox; assembly: GCA_951213105.1. Classification (NCBI taxonomy): domain Eukaryota; kingdom Metazoa; phylum Arthropoda; class Arachnida; order Araneae; family Amaurobiidae; genus Amaurobius; species Amaurobius ferox. The sequence goes on from OX578140.1 coordinate 66,734,651, forward strand.
CTGTGTGAAGTAGATATATAATAGCACAAGTGAATAAAATAAATTTGTATTGTATTTTGTTTAATTTTTTTAAAGTTGTTTTATTTTATGTGTGGCCGGGGAAAATTGTAGTTCGTCAAGGTGTGGCGTAGAAAAATTGAGGTTGGTCAGAATTGATGTAGATAAATCAGAGAGACGATATACATGTTGAAAGGTAAAATCGCACATGCGTGACGACCGTTCATCATCCAAAATTGGCATAAGTTTCCAACCTTAAAATGAGGCCACTCTGATTTACTTATGTATTCTAACTCATGTAAAGATGATTTCTTCAGAACATACCACATTTTCTTGCTGTCACAACATCAACTTGTATCCTAATAAGAGCAAAAGCAGTCTTCTATTAGCAAGTTTTGTAATTATATATGCTTGGGGTAATCATTTGTCTTCTAATTATTTGTCGATCACTATCTAATTTACATACATCTTTGCAGGTTAAGATTCCAAACAAAATTGAAATAAAAATCAATTTTTTATTGATCAAATTATGGAGTAGCTTTAAGCTGTTTTAACATTATTTGTAGATAAATCAAGTTATTCGCTGATTCAGAAAGTTCTGTGCCCAGGGAAATATTCAAACACTCAACATCTGAATTTCGAGACTACACTGTGAAATATTTGCAAGCATGTTACTGAAGGTGTCAGGGGAATCAGCTGTAATAGGTTACTGATAGGGAGTAAGGTTACTGATAATTATGGTTATATATATATATATATATATATATATATATATATATATATATATGTATGTGTGTTTGGGTTAATTAGATATTGGGTTAATCATATGTTTGGGTTAATTTGAGTTAGATGCTAGGACCTGAAGAAGAGTCTAGTTTAATTCATTTTCAAAATGAAGCCAGACATTTATATTTTCGGCATTGTGGCCGTGATTTAACTGCTTTGGTGACTTTAATATTTCGTAATTACTTGATTTGGATATTACATCATTTTCACACACACACACACGCATATATATATATATATATATATATAGATCATATATATATATATATATATAGATCATATATATATATATCATATATATGTATATATATATATATATACATATATATATATATATATATATATATATATATATATATATATATATATATATATATATATATATATGTACATACAGTAGTTTATGCATAATTTTCGATTAAAATCCTTCAATTTATATATATATATATATATATATATATATATATATACAATCTAAGACAAAAAAAATCGACGCACCAAGGAAGAATTATCCAAATGAGACAAAATTTGGTACGTGTAATGTGGATGTGCAAGAAAAGAAATTATTAGAATTTCAGAATAATTGGATGATTTATTGCACTGAAAGATCTCCACAAAGTGAGGTCAATATGGCGTTGGTCCACCTCTGGCCTTGATAAAAGCTGTTACCCGACCGTGGCATTGATGCATAAAGTTACCGGATGGTTTTCTGATGGATATCGTTCCAAATGGTCTCCAATTGACGAGTTAATTCGTCTACATTCTAGGATGGTGGCAGGCACGCCCTATCTCAGCCCAAATGTTCTCAATAGGCCAGAGATCTGGGGATCTAGCTGGCCAAGGAAGTGTGTCGTAAGCACGCAGACAATCAATCGATAGATGTGCCATGTGTGGCCTGACATTATCTTGCTGAAAAGTTAGCCCGGGGTGTCGCGAAAGGAATGGGAATGCAACAGGTTGTAGAATGTCGACAACGTACCGCCGTGCTGTGATGGTGCCACAGAGAACTATCAAAGGGGTCTGGCTATCAAACGAAATGGCACCCCAGACCATTACTCCTTGTTGTCGGGCCGTGTGGTGTGTGATAGTAAGAGCATGATCCTGACGATGTCCGGGCTGTCTTAAGACACGTCTGCGCTGATCGTCGGTCTCAGTTAGAAACGGGACTCATCACTGAAGACAATCCGTTTCCAATCCGAATAATTTCATTTTGTGCATTCGCTGTTGACTGCGCACACTGGTCAGTGGTAGGAGGCGTAATGAACGCCGCGAGTATAGATTCCGCTCCCGTAGTCTTCTATTAATAGTCGAGGTGGTCACTTCTGTGTTTGTCACACGTTCAATGATTGATAACGACGAATCTCGTGCTGTCACAGCTGCTCTGACAATTGCTCTACTTTCCCGTTCTGTCGTCGCTCTAGGCCGTCCGCTGCTCTCTTGCCGCTGAAATCTGTCATTCCGGACCCCTTCCTGCCAACATCGTTTAATTACTCTATCGCTCCTACCCAAATGCCGAGCGATTCGACGGTGTGCCCATCCAGCTTCATGCAGTCCGACGGCACGCCCTCTTTCAAACTCCTTCATATGCTCGTAGTGGTCGCGAATTCGCCGGCGAGGCATTGTTACAATCAAGGTAAGTAAACTCAATCGTAATCCACTGAATGTTTTGTTCCTAAAAGCGAGGTTTGCTACTTATATACACCACATTGGAGCTCAGTTTCAATGTGCTGTAGTTTCGACTATTCATGCTTTGGTTGCGAATTTTTAATCATTTGCATATTCGGTCGACAGGTGTCTACATGCACAGTTTCATTACTATCGGATTATTTTGAGGGGTGCGTCGATTTTTTTGTCTTAGAGTTTATATATATATATATATATATATATATATATATATATACATATATATATATATATCTATATATATATATATATATATATATATATATATATATGTATATGTTAAAAGCCATTTATATACAATGTTTTACAAGCAAAGTTTATTAATGAACTTTGTCGAATAATTATTGCGAGCGCTGTTCCCTCTTTACTTAAGATATCTATAATTTGAGCAGCGTACTGTGCACGAAAATTCTGAATTGAATAATTCCTTTTTTTTTCTCTATTCCATAAAAAATATTAAGCGAATTAAGATATGCTTCGTTTCATTTTGAGTTACTTTAATATGTAGTACAAATTTAATATTAGCTTTCCTGCAGAGATGATCATACGACTATAGAAATATGTGTGAGTGAAATACCACAGCGTGGCATTATGCGCAACTTTTAAACATGAAACATTTATCCTGATATTTATCAGAAAATGCATGGTGATGGATCTATGTGAAAATATCCAGATGCTCTGTTCCTTATCGTAAGATTTTCTTTTTTACTACTTTCTGAATTTAAGGACACTTTCATATCTGACTTGATAGTGAGATTAATGTGGAAAAGAGTGTACGATTATTTGTACTGAGGATAGAATTACTTTTCAGTTATATCCTTTAGAAATTCCCTTTATCATATATTACTGAATTCTGCTGCATAAGATTTGTTTTTGTAATTTTTAATTGTGGTTAATTAAAGTCATTTATAAACAGAGTTTGATAAGCAGAACTTTAGGCAGTTTAACGTGTTATGGGTAGTGAGTAGTAATAAAAATATCTAACTTATTTAATTGATTTATCAGGAATTTGAAGAAGCCATGTTTGTCTTGCTAGTTTTCTTGGCTGTTCTTCCTTTTGCCATTCCGTGCCCATCACGAGAAAAGATCCACCCTTGTTCTTGTGAAGAAGCAGGTTTCAGTTCAAAGATAATCTGCTCAGGTCTGGAGAATGATCAAATTTTGACAGACGTCGTTTACGCTTTGCGATACATGAAAAAGTTCTACTCCTTCGTTGTCAGGGATGGAAATTTCATATATCTTCCTCATAATATCTTCAAGGACATCAGGTTCCAGGAACTTGAGATCCACTCGTCGTCCTTTATGGCCCTAACAGACACGGACGTAGCTTTTGAGGGACTCGAAGAAGATTTAAGCTCACTGGTCATAACAGATAGCAATTTCTTGAATGAGTGGAGCTGGATAGTACTCAAGCAGTTGAAGAAGTTGGTGAAACTCCATATTGATGTCGATTTGGATATAATTTCTAAAGAAATTGAAGAGCTGAGTTCATCTGGCATTAAAGAAATAAGTTTTGCAAAAAATCAGATTACGAACGTCCATGGTACTGCATTTGCTGGCTTTAAGGAACTGCTATCGATATCATTAAACAGCAATTTGATTTCCGAGATGAAGAGGTCAATGATGCCGAATCCTGCCGAGATGTTGTGGAAACTCGATATAAGGTACGTTGTATAATAAATTATTTGAATCTTGAGGTCGAAATATAAATTTTTGTTCTTATTTATATTACATGTACAGTTAGTTATAAGAACGTAGACATAGTTATGTAACTAAAATATTGTATTGCAACCATAATACTTTTTTGTAATGAGAAAAATATATAATAGTTTAATCAGAAATGGTAATCCGTAAATAGTATGATTGAAGGTAAACCGAAATTTAAAAACTTAGACGGGCAAAATTTCAATGGAGCATTTCGCCCTACAGTCCGCTTGCTGGTGGTTGGGGAATATAGATAACAAAATAAATATATCTAGCTTTGCAAATATACTATTTTATTTTTATATTATCTTTATATTTGCTATTTTATCTTTATATTATATTATATCTTTATATTATATTATATCTTTATATTATATTATATTTTATCTTTATATTATATTATATTTTATCTTTATATTATATTATATTTTATCTTTATATTAGCGAAATTAAAATTGTAGTTAATGATAAAATTAAATTTATTTCTATATAACAATGATACACTGTAAAACATTCTTTGTTGTCTACTTTGTTGGTAATTTCGGGAAACTGACAAGAAAAGCCATAATTACAGGCGTTTATTAAAATTCCATCTTCATTTCTGAAATTTTCAGCTAATTATTGCCTGACGAAGCGTTATTTTTGTATTTTTATATTAGGGGTATATTAGGTTTTTATATTAGGGGTCTTGTATTTTTATATTCCGCCCCCTGCTCGCTACGCTGGCCAACCCACAGCACTGGCGAACCCCCAGCACTCGCCAAACCCCAAGCTTCGCGAATCCGGAGGCTCCGCCTTCTACTGGCTGACGCTCGTTGTGATCGCTTCGCGAGCACTTTGTTGCCACCTGCTACTCGGGTATAATACGCAAATGGGTATCATCCCTGTTAACTGACATTCACCAGCCCTAAAACTGGCTTCGCTATCACGTCCAATTTGGAGGGCTCATGCGACCGCCTACGTGACTCATGCTTGCGGACGTTTGCAGAATCATGGGCCTTAGCCCTCCACTGGCTTCCGCTCATTAACCCCGTAACTCGATTCACTTGTCGGGTGGATTCGCCTCCTAATTGCTGAAGCTCACTGACGATTGCAGATTCCCGTCTGCTCTGTTCTCCAATGGCTGTAGCTCATTCATCCCCGTAACTGGATTCGTGAGTCGGGAGGCTTTGCTTCCTACTACTCGCTGACGCTTGCTAAGCTTGCTTCGCGAACATTTTCGTACCGCAGTTGGGAGGCTTTGTCTTTTACTTCCTGACATTCACTAAACCTGCATCGCGGATCCTTTCATGTCGCCTGCTATTAAGAAAGCTAGCATACTGCATTAGGAAGAAAAGGCAAAATTTTATAACTGTAGGTTTTACTGTCCCTTAACTGATATTCACCAGCTCTAGAGCTCGCTTAGCGCTATTTCAATTCAGACGACGCACACAATTGTCTACGTGTCCCATTCTCGCTGAAGCTCGCAAAACCCTTGGACTCTGCTCTTCATTAACTGTCACTCATTAATCGTAGCTCGCCGCAGACGTGGTGTTCTCATGAGAGCTTCGTATCATTATTAGCTGAATCTAATCAACTCCCTTAACTTCGCGAACAATGTCACCCCTAATCGCTAATTGCGAACAATGTCACCCCTAATCGCTAATTGCGAGCAATGTCACCCCTAATCGCTAATTGCGAACAATGTCACCCCTAATCGCTAATTGCGAACAATGTCGCCCCTAAATCGCTACTCTCGCCAACTCCAAATATCGCTTCGTGAGTTGGGAGGCTTCGTCTGCTACTTCCTGGCGATCGCTGAGCCTGCATCACGAATCCTTTCGTGCCGCCTTCTATTAAGAACGATAGCTAACTGTATAGGAAAGAAACGGCAAAATTTCATAACTGCAGGTTTTGCTACTTGTTCGTCATACAGTTTCATAATACGTGTTACGCTTTCAGTATAGAGATATTTACAACAATAAAATATTTAATTGTTGCGCAATATAACAGTGAAATCCTGTTGTTTATGACAACAATGATGCAAAACGCTCTGTTTGTTTGTCAGAAACAGCGATAAGTCATATGTTTGTCAACATTTCACATTTTCCCAAGTGCATTTTTACACGTTGTATTCATATTTAGAAATAAACATCTATACTATTAGAGTTTCTAATGCTTCAAAAACTCAGACCTCGCCCATTTCGTGGCGTTTCTGCTAGAAACCAATCAGAAAGAAGCTAGCAATCGTCTCGACCAATTAAATTTTTACCAGTGCGAGATTTATCTTTATATTCTCTTGCATTAAAATTCCCTACATATAATATTCAAAGTATAAAAATAAATCGTATTTTACATATTTGAAGTATTTACAATCGAAAACCAAGTGGGTACGTGGTAAATTGTTGACTGCTATATGGTCGAAAATTCTAGTTTTAAATGCGCTGTTTGAGCATAAAACATTTGTGTTACTTTAACACTAACCCTATTATTGAACAGTTTATTTAGAAAATTATTTAATATATGGTTTTTTATGTTTGATTTTAATTGAATTAGAAAACGAAGGAAAAACCAGAGGTCAAAATTCAATCAGTCAAGGTGAAAATCGAAATTTGCGAAAAACAGAAAAGATCAATCATGCATAAAGCATTGATTATGAAACACTTTCCAACTGCAATGCAATTTTATTTAAACATCTCTAAAATGGGACACATTCAGCAGTAATATTTTTAAAATTATCACAATACTACATTAATTTATTATATTTGAAAACTTAAAACTTCATCGAAAAAAATGAATTTTATTCAAATGACGTCAACGAAACACAAATTGTCTGGTTTAAACATCACTAAAATGCGGCACATTCAGCGGTAATATTTTTTTAAATTATCACACTACTACAGTAATTTATAATATTTGAAAACTTAAAACCATGCAGGTACAAGGAATTTAACTCCATGCTTAAAACTTTATCGAAAAAATCGTCTGCTTCTCTATGTAAAACAAATGAATGTTTCATTCATATCAGCTATATTGCAGACTCCAGAGCTAAATAGTTTTGTGTTACAGAAATTCAGCAATTCTTATGCAACTCATCCTACATCTTCATTTGTTTACATTCTACATACGTAAAAATTAAGCTTCATTGTAGAAATAATCAAAGTTTGATGATCATTTAAACTCAAATATATTGTAATTGCGTTGTTTCAGTATGTAGATGCACAGAATTTAAGCAAAATTAAATTCAGGACGGATGTAACACTAAATATAAATTAAAAATAACTTTAAAAATTACGATTTTGACACAAGATGGATGGCATTGATCATTCAAATTATAAATGCATAGAAATTAAGAAAAAATAAAGCGGTTTTAGGATGGATACAACACTAAATATACATTAAAAAAAAACTTCAAAAATCACGGTTTTGACACAAGATGGATACCATATTTTATTTTGAAGTGGTTCGCGTAATCTCTTCATATAATATGTGTGTAATTATCATTTTAATTTTTATTTAAAAAACTACCGAATATATTTTGCTGAAATTTTTTTCATAATTTTTATGTGATAATTTGAATATTTCCTAAAACTTCCAAAGTAATTTGTGAATTTTAAATTCGCTTAAAAAGTGTTTGAAAAATTAGATCCCATAGGGTTTAATGTATTTCATTTTTTCAACCCGGGTTCAATCCAAAACTAATTGGGTGATATTATTCATTTATATTCCCATAGGTCCCACAGAACGTCTAAACAACTTACTAAAATTTCATTTTAATAAAGTCATTTTTACGGCAGTTATCGTGCGAACGGACGGACAGACAGACAGACAAACAGATTGACTTATCAAAGTCATAAACACTTTTCTACTATGTTACAAAGTGTTAAAAAAAGGGTAAGAGTGTATTTAATGTACATGATCTTACAAAGAAATGCATACTCCCAGGATATTTTAAAAACGAAAGTTAAATGCATAATTTCGTTCTACGTATACCAAGTGCAAGAAAATGTAACTTTTGAGGAAACTTATAAAAAAATATATTGTTTTACTATACTATCGTTTTACTACTTAAAAATATATTGTTTTACAAATTTTCTGAGTAAAAAATAAAAAAATAAAGTACATAACGTTGTTTTCATTACTTTAATACTTCATCTGGAAAGAAACGCAATTTTTTAAGAGATTTTTTTCAAGCTTTTACCATAATTGACGATGTTTAGCATTAGGAAAGAGATACCAAGGACATTTATCGAATAGCGAAAGCCGTCGATCGTACCCTTGGGCCTTGCATATTTTTACGTCAATGAAAAAATGAGGCAACCGCACTTATATACTATCCAAATTCACTAACAAGTTTGGTATCATTTTGTTGCGTAGTTTCGGAAAAGTTACAATAAAATACATAATTCTCTTGCGCGTTCTGCACACAACACATGATACATGATACAGTATTATAATCATATCGTAGCATACCTCTGTCAAATTTTAATTTCTGTCGTTTGAGCCGTTTTGGAGAATACTTGTTACGTTTCAGAAATGACTTCTGCGTATATTGATTACGACTCGAACATAATTAAAATAACTAACGCTACTGTGTTTACTGCTTGGTGTAGAATAATATATTTCAATCTTATCCAAGACTGCAAGAATCAACCGATTTGTTATTGTTGTTAATTTATTTTTGTATCAATCCCACAGCTGGGGCATCTTTACTTACAGTTTATTTCTATAGCAATATTTATTCAGTTATCCTATTCAATTCTTCTTTTATATAGCGACAACAAAATTCAGCATCTGCCTTCAGATATATTTGAAAATATGCCAAGTTTAGAGGTCCTGAATTTGAATTCGAATGAGATCCTCAGTTTGAACGATAAAGTTTTTAAAAATATATGGGAGCAACTCCAGTTTTTCTATGCAACCGGTAAGTTTTGGCTTAGTACTTGTCATTTTTCTTTAAATTGAAGCAATTATAGATATTAATTTCTAATCAATATCATTAATAATTCGTAATAAAATATTTAATAAACTTTATTTAGTGACTTTTTCCATTTAGGTAAGCACATTTTAATTTTGCAATATTTTTGTTTAAATCTGTACGTTAAATAAAATTTTTGTTATTTGTTTATATTTTTTATTCTTTTTTAACTCTTTCGATGTTTTATAAATTTTAATTGTCATCCAATTATGAGGCTATTCCAAGTTTGGTCTTAAATATTTAATTATTTAGTCTTAAATATGAAATTAATGTTTTATTAAATGCCGACGTAGTGGTCGAGTGGTCAAGGCGAGCGTTTCCACAGCAATCGCTCGACCGCCGCGTTGTGGGTTCGAGTCCTACGTAAGGCATGGATGTTTGTGTTGTGGGCGCAGTGTGTTCCGCCCCCCCTCTGGTAACGTCCTTGGGAACGCAGGGGCAACGTCCTTGGACGGCTAAATGGTTTACGTTCTGGCCGCTGACAAAGGCGAATGATGAAAGTCAAGTGCCTGGCCATTTGATTAAAAAAAAAAAAGTTTTATTAAATTTTGGAGATTTCAGAATCATTTTAAGGAAAGTTGTAATTTTTTATTACAAAACTTTAGATATAACTTTAACTAATCTATCAAACAAGCTATTAGGCTAAAATATTAATTATGTTTGAAACAAACTCCATGAATCAAATTATCCAGTTCATCTGGATTTAGTATGATCATGGCTCGGTGTTCCGTAGAATGTAAGGCAGGCATAGAGTGAGAAGAGGGAGAAAGCAAGAACTAAAGAAAGTACAAATGAAAGAGTGAGAAGGCGAGAGCAAGAAAAACTACAAAAGATAGATAAATAGATAGATATAGATAGATACAAATAGATAGATATATAGATAGATAGATAGAAAAAGAGAGAGAAAGCAAGAAAGACGAAAGAAATGAATTGAAGAACGAAAGAAAATAATGAAGGAACTAAGGGAAAGAAAAACAACTAAAGAAAAATATAGATACAGATAGAGAGATAGATAGAGATAGATAGCGATACAGATAGAGAGATAGATAGAGATACAGATAGAGATTGATGATAGAGATAGGTAGATAAATAGAGATTTTTGATATTTTTATATTCTGTTTTTTGTAAGTGGTAGTGTTATGAAGTTTAGAAAGCAAAGTTTTCATTAGAAATAAGGAAAAAAATATTTGCTTTTTGAATTTTCAACTTCAAATGTTTCAACAAAACTGCATTATTCAACAAAACGCTTCAAATTAATGTACATGCAATACATTTACGCATTCATGTTCATTTAGAAATTAATTTAAATTAAGATAAAATACTGAAATTTGAAATCTAACAATTTGTGTGACCTTAAAAAATTTCGATTACTTAGAAAATCTACGTGACGAGTACTGTTTACTCTTTTAAGTACAATACAGTTACAGTTGTTTCTTTTTTACAAGAAATGATTTCGGTTCTTCGTTACGTGAAAAATTATCATTACATATAACGTTCGTTACTATTATTTAATTACTATTCAGTCCCAATAATAAAGAGTATGTTTTACAGATAACCCACTGAGATGCGACTGTCGATTATCTTGGGTACTGGAATTGAAGTTTCCTGCCAGTACAGAAGCTATTTGTGATCAACCCAAGCAACTGAGGGGAAAGAAGCTGACAGAGTTAACTACAACTGATATCTGGTGTTGAACCGGACGTTGACAAGGATATTAGTTCTTGGAAAGTTTTGACTTTTGATAGATATGAGTAAATGACCAGTTACAAACCGAAGATAGGACAAATTAAAAGAGTTTTTTAAGATATACTTAAAGCAAATATAAATTCATCTGTGTTTTATCTTAAATATGTAGCAATTAACATATTTTGATAAACAATTAGGCAAAAGATCAAAATATAAGCATAAAAGGTTTTCGATTATGCGGTGGTCACCGTCATTTTTGTTTGAATTTACAAAACTAATTTACTGCATGCAAACATTGACTAACTTACGTTCAGTTATACGCATACGTGTCCTGAATGTGTTCAACATAATTGTTCTAAGTTGTTTAACAGAATTGTTCTAAGTTGATTAAACATAATTGTTATAAGTTATTTAAACATAATTGCTCTAAATTGTTGAAGCATAATTGTTCCAAACTGATTAAACATAATAGTTTTATCTGTATTAAACTTGTTTAAAATAGTTTGATAGTTATATCAAAATTTCCATTTTTACATACATATGATTCTGAAATATAAATGTCTTAAATTATTAATTTATTTTGAATTAAAGATGACTAAATATAAATTTCAGAAGAATTTAAGATAAAATTATGACTTTGTTTCTAAACTTACATTTATTTTGAGTTTTTACGTAGAATTTGTTTTGAATTTTCGATAGGATACATTAAAATAGTTAAAAATAAATAATAATAATAATAATAATAATAGTAATAAAAATTGTGTAATATTATAAAAGTTAAAATAGTTAATTCAAATTCTATTAAATATGTCTGAGTTATCTAAAAATGCAAGTTATATTTGACTTCTGCGCAATTTTTTGAATTCCTAAATTATGATTAAATTTGATATTAAAAGAATCAAACCAAAACATAATACGTATGTAAAACAGCGCTCTAGCTAACGACCTCACGCTATATTGTGAGGTGCACAATTACGTAAACACTGATATATCAATTTATTTTTTTTCATATTTAATACCAGCATTGTGCATTTTAAATATGAAAATAAAACATATCAAACCTGTTAAGTATCCAATTTTCTTTTTCCTCCACGACAAATTTATTATGCGTTTATATTTTCCATTATTATTCTATAAAGGTCTAATTTGATTTATTATGATATTATGTAATTTCTCCATATGTAATATTTCCAATGAGTTTTATGTGTTTAAATGTTGCTAAAATAAAATGCATGGAACTTATAAGGTCTCTAAGTTTTATTTCTCTTCATGATAAATTTACCATGTTGTTATACAATTATTATGCTATTAGTATATTATTGTACAATATTATGTACTTCTACAATTATTATGGTGATATTATTCTATTTTAATTATTATTTCAATTCTAATCAACAAATCACTCATTTATCAGAATTCGTAAATTTTTCGTATTGAAGTTACTGTCCATTCCATTTATACGGTTTTCGAGCCCCCTTCTTCATCGATTTCAGCACATCTCTTTCAGCATTGACATGATTATAATTAAAAAGGAAAGATCAATATGCATAATGCATTAATTATGAAACACTTTCCAACTGAGATGCAATTTTACTTAAACATCTAAACTGCGATACATTCAGCGGTGATATTTTTTTAACTATCACAGAACTACAATAATTTATTTTATTTGAAAACTTAAATCTTCATCGAAAAAATGAACTTTATTCAAATGATGTCATCGAAATAAAATCATCTGGCTGTCCATATAAAGCAATGAATATTTCATTCATATATTTTATTCCAAACTCCAGAGTTAAATAATTTTGCGTGACAAAAATTCATCAATTATTGTACAACTCATCTTACATTCGCTAGTTTACGTTCTGCATTAAATAAAATTAGGCTTCTTTGTAGAAATAATCAAAATTTGATGATCATTTAAACTAAAAAATATTGTAATTGGATTGACGCAGAATACAGATGCACATAAATTACGAGAAAATAAAGCGGTTTTAGAACGCATGCAGCACTAAATATAAATTTAAAAGAACTTTAAAATCACGATTTTTACTCTAGGTAATAAAGATGAATGCCATATTTTATTTTGAAGTGGGTCACGTGATTTCATCATATTATATGGGTGTAATTATTGTTTTAATTTTTATTTGAAAAACTATCGAGCATACTATTTTGTTGAAATTTTTTTATATATAGTTTATGGGATAATTTGAGTATTTTCTAAAATTTTCAAAGCAATTTATGAATTTTAACTTTGTTTAAAAAATGTTTGAAAAATTAGTTCCCACAGGGTTTAATGTATTTCATTTCTTCAACCTCAAACTAAGTAGGTTCAATCTCCAACTAAGTAGGTGATATTACTCATTTACATTCCCATATGTTCAACAAACTGTCTCAACAACGTTCTAAAATTTCATTTTGATAAACTCCTTTTGACAGTAGTTATTGTGCGAACGGACAGACAGAAAGAATGAACAAAGTCATAAACACTTTTTAACTATGTTGTAAAGTGTTAAAATGGTCAATTATGGGCTCTCCGGAGCCCCAGTCTCACACGCCTTCCGATAAAGCGAATTGACTAGAATATTTATGCCATATTTCAATGTTTCTATTTTTTCATCTTTATTGTTTCGTACTATACGTGAACAAAAACCTACAAATTTAGATTGTTAATGTGATTAATGAAGTGATATAAATACTGATTTATATGTACTATAATGGCAACGCAAAATTTAACTGTGTAAAAATTTATTTGTGAAAACAATGCATAACTAATTAGTAACACCATCAACCGGTTTCGAAGACGAAAGAAATTCTTCCTTTTTCAGGATGACTGCTGTTCTGAAAGTCCACCAGTATAAGCAAGGAGGCGTCTGTTTAAGAGTTTGATGCTTTATTGCTTTTGTTAGTGCAGTTGTTTGCCTTTTATCTAGAAGATGGAAGTATTTTATTTTTTACATCCGAAACTGGTTGGTATCATTAACAGTTAGTTTTATGTTGAATTTGTAACGAAGTTTTAACTTTTCATTTATTAACACTTTACAACAAAGTTGAAAAGTGTTTATGACTTTGTTCATTTTGTCTGTCTGTCTGTCTGTCTGTCCGTTAGCACGATAACTGCCGTAAAAATGACTTAATCAAAATGAAATTTTAGTATGTTGTTCAGACGGTCTGTAGAACCTATGGGAATATAAATGAATAATATCACCCAATTAGTTTTGGATTGAACCCGGGTCGAAAAAATGAACTACATTGAGCCCTATGGGACCTAATTTTTCAAACATTTTTTAAGCGGATTTAAAATTCACAAATTACTTCGAAAATTTTAGGTAATATTCAAATTGTTCCATAAAATATATAAAAAAAATTCAGCGAAATATATTCAGTAGTTTTTTAAATAAAAATTAAAATAATAATTACACCTCTTATATGAAACGATCACGTGACCATGATATGAACAGTCACATGACCCACTTCAAAATGATATATGGCATCCATCTTGTTTCAAAATCGTGATTTTTTTAAGTTCTTTTTAATTCATATTGAGTGTTGTATCCGTCCTAAAACTACTTTATTTTTGCTTAAATTCTGTGCATCTACATACTGAAACAACGCAATGACAATATATTTGAGTTTAAATGCTCATCTAAATTTGATTATTTCTACAACTAAGCCTATTTTTCACCTATGTAAAATGTAAATAGCAAAATATATAGAAAGAGTTGTATAAGAATTCCTGTATTTTTTTAACACAAAATAATTTAGTCCATGGAGTCTGCATGGCTGATATGAATGAAATATTAATTGATTTCATAAAGAGAAGGACGATTTTTTTCGATGAAGTTGCAAGCATAGAGTTTAATTTTTTGTAGCTCCATAGTCTTAAACAAAATGTTTAAATAAAATAAATTATTATAGTATTGTGATGAATGAAATGAATGGGAGAAAGTTATGATTGAAATCCTGTTTTTATAGAGAGATCCAGGCGTGTTATTTTTTCTATGACGTCATTTGAATTAATTTCAGTTGTTTTCGATGAAGTTTTCAAATATAATAAATTATCGTAGTATTATGATAATTCTAAAACTATTACCGAGGAATGTATAACATTTTAGAGATGTTTAAACCAGGCAGTTTATATTTCAATGCCGTCATTTGAATGAAGTTCATTTTTTTCGATGAAGGTTTAAGTTTTCAAATATAATAAATTAATGCAGTATTGTGATAAGTTTTAAAATATTACCGAGGAATGTATTGCATTTTAGACTTGTTTAAATAAAATTGCATTGAAGTTGGAAAGTGTTTCATAAACAATGCTTTAAGCATGATTGATCTTTGTCTCTCTAACATTGTCCTTACCTCTTGTTTTTGTTAAAGCCGTTAACAACAGCCGCTCATGAAAGACTGTCAACATTTTCTGTAAGGGCTAGCGCCTGTTGAATGACATCAAAAGATTCAAAATTTTGCTTGATAGTTTTCAGTATTATGCTACGTACCCTTCTCTATTATGGTTGAAACGGGATTTATAATTTTATTACTTTCCTTATATACATATAATGTATAAGGAAAGTATTGTGACGGGGTCGAAAATTCAAATTCGAGTTTTTAACGAGAGAGCACGTTTCAACACGAATCAGACGTTTCTGAGATGATGTCTCTCTCTCTCTCTGTGTGTGTGTGTGTGTGTGTGAAAGTGTGTGTGTGTGTGTGTGTGAAAATATGTGTGTGTGTGTGTGAAAGTATGTGTGTGTGTGTGTGAAAGTATGTGTGTGTGTGTGAAAGTATGTGTGTGTGTGTGAAAGTATGTGTGTGTGTGTGTGTCAGTGAGTCTGTGGAGACGATAACTGACGAACAAATGGATCGATTCGAACGAAATTTTGTACAAAAATTACAATTTATTAATACTGAAAGCCTATTGTTTTTATACGCAATCGAATGTTCAGAACTCCCCTAAATTTTCGAGTGAAAATTTGAAAACAGCATAAAAAAATCAAAACATTTAATAAAGTCACGTAATAGTTATTTCTTATGTAATTTGTCATTATAAAGCGATTGAGATAAATTTTAGAACGCTAGCATGAACCGTTCTTGTGACATTGCACATTTTTCAAAAAAGTTATCAAAAAGTCATATAAAATAAAAAAAATATTACCTATTGTGAAATATATTCACTTTACATAAGTAATATCATGCGATAAATTTGGTGACATCATTCTCATGGATCTAGCTAGTTCCATTCATGTGAAAAGATACTTTAGGTAATATTTTTGCATTTGGAAGCTAACAGTCATTTATTTGCTACAAGAATAACTTATATCTCCGTCCATAACTCTTGGCGAGATTTTGGCGGAATGTAGTCAACTTAGCGACTTTTTTAAATGTTGCTAAATTAACGAAAATGTCGCCAAATTAATAAAAATGACGCCAAATCAATGAAAATGACGACTAGATGATGAAAGTTCAATATCTTGGAAAGACCATAAGTGTAGACTATAGAAATAACACATGTCTCCGTCCGTAACGTTTGGCGAGGAATTTAGCGGGATGTCGCCAACTTTGCGACTATTTTACATGTTGCTAAAATGACAAAAATGCCGCCAAATTGATAAAAATGTCGCCAAATTGGAAGCAATGTCTCACAAATTCTGATTTCCGTCATATGACGGGCATACCTTCAATAAGAAATACTCTTATCTCCATTTGTCTGTAACACTTGGTGATGCATTTGGCAAACGCAGCGAATAATTCAGCAAAGTATTTCCAACTTGACAATAGTTCGCCCCAGATTGACAAAAGTATCGTCAAAATTGCAAAAATGGCGTTAAATTAATGAAAATGACGCCTAATTGATGACGTAATTATTAAGGTATTTTAATATATGGACTCTATCGCTTATTGAGGATGCTATCAATATTGATGACGGTTTATTTAGAGTTGAGCGAACTGTAAGGTAATTAAGTATTTTGAAATACTTTTACAAGTTGTCATCTGAATAATCGTCAAATGTACACTTCAACGATAAAAACACAGCGCAGTGGATCTTATACATTATTTTTTGACTGTAAAAATAATAAATTCATTGCATTATATAAGGAAAGTCATGTTTTGCCCACGTCAGATTTTTTTTATGCTTTGTTGATATGATAACCTCTTCAATTTTTATTGAAGTGACAATTTTGCTATAGTGCCATATAAAATATCGATGTAGAGGCACTACGACTCCGTCTCTAGTGACGCGACATATAGAAAAATCTGATGTGGGCAACACATGACTTTCCTTATATAATGCAATGAATTTACTACTTTTACAACTAAAAAAAACGTTATTCTTATAGTAGATACTTATATTCTTTCCATGATAATGAATTTTCTTCAATTAGACGTCATTTTCATTGATTTAGCGTCATTTTTATCAATTTGGCGAGATTTTTGTTAATTTGGCAACAATTAAAAATGTCGCCAAGTTGGCGACCTTTATGAGCGTAACTTTATGAGCGTATGACGTAACTTTATGACGTAACTTTATGAGCGGTTTTGATTTTTTGACGATTTTTTCAACATTTCATTCGAAAATTTAGGGGGGTTCTGAACATTCGATTGCATATAAAAACAATAGGCTTCCAGTGTTTACGGATTGTGATTTTTGTTCCAAATTTGGTACAAATCGGTCCATTTGTTCGTCAGTTATCGTCTCCACAGACTCACTGACACACACACACACACACACACACACACACACAGGCATCACTCCAAAAATGTTTGATTCGTGATCAGGGATGCTTGAAACGTGCTCTCCCGTCGAAAACTCGAATTCGAATTTTCGACCCCGTCACAATACTTTCCTTATACATTATGTATATAAGGAAAGTAAAAATAGATAAAAAAAATCAAAATTACTTCGCACCAGACGCCAAATATAGTTGCTTGGATGCTGTTTTAGTCTATTGTTTGGACAAATATACGACAGGGCTAGGGAAACTTCCAATCGAGCAATGGACTTCAGATTATCTTATTCGTATTTATTACTTTCCTTATATACATAATGTATAAGGAAAGTATTGTGACGGGGTCGAAAATTCGAATTCGAGTATTCGACGGGAGAGCACGTTTCAAGCATCCCTGATCACGAATCAAACATTTTTGAAGTGATGTCTGTGTGTGTGTGTGTGTGTGTGTGAAAGTATGTGTGTATGTATGTGTGTGTGTCAGTGAGTCTGTGGAGACGATAACTGACGAACGAATGGACCGATTCGAACCAAATTTGGTACAAAAATCACAATCCGTAAACACTGGAAGCCTATTGTTTTTATACGCAATCGAATGTTCAGAACACCCCTAAATTTTCGAATGAAATTTTGAAAAAATCGTCAAAAATTTAAAACCACTAATAAAGTTGCGCAAATAGACATTTCTTGTGTAATTTTTCATTAGAAAACGATTGACATAAATTTTAGAACGCTAACGTGAACCGTTCTCGAGATATTGTACATTTTTTAAAAAAATTATCAAAAAGTCATATAAAATAATAAGAAAAATATTTCCTATTGAGAAACATGTTTACTTTTCATATGTAATACCATGCGATAAATTGAGTGTAATCCTTCTCGTGGATCTAGCTCGTTCCATTCTTGAAAAAAGATACTTTGAATAATACTTTTGTATTTGAACGCCAATATTCATTTATTTGCTTTAAGAAAAACTTATTTCTTAGTGCATAACGCTTGGCGACTTTTTTGAAATGTTGCCAAATTAACGAAAATCTCGCCGAATGGATAAAAATGACGCTAAATCAATGAAAATGACGACTAATTGTCGAAAATTCAATATCTTGGAAAGAATATTAGTATCTACTACAAGAAAATCCTATTACTTTCCTTATATACATAATGTATAAGGAAAGTATTGTGACGGGGTCGAAAATTCGAATTCGAGTTTTCGACGGGAGAGCACGTTTCAAGCATCCCTGATCACGAATCAAACATTTTTGAAGTGATGTCTGTGTGTGTGTGTGTGTGTGTGTGTGTGTGTGAAAGTATGTGTGTATGTGTGTGTGTGTGTCAGTGAGTCTGTGGAGACGATAACTGACGAACGAATGGACCGATTCGAACCAAATTTGGTACAAAAATCATCACAATCCGTAAACACTGGAAGCCTATTGTTTTTATACGCAAGCGAATGTTCAGAACCCCCCTAAATTTTCGAATGAAATTTTGAAAAAATCGTCAAAAAATTAAAACCACTAATAAAGTTACGCAAATAGACATTTCTTATGTAATTTTTCATTAGAAAACGATTGACATAAATTTTAGAACGCTAACGTGAACCGTTCTCGAGATATTGTACATTTTTAAAAAAAATTATCAAAAAGTCATATAAAATAAAAAGAAAAATATTTCCTATTGAGAAACATGTTTACTTTTCATATGTAATACCATGCGATAAATTGAGTGACATCCTTCTCGTGGATCTAGCTCGTTCCACGAGATACTTTGAATAATACTTTTGTATTTGAACGCTAATAGTCATTTATCTGCTTTAAGAAAAATTTATTTCTTAGTGCATAACGCTTGGCGACTTTTTTGAAATGTTGCCAAATTAACGAAAATCTCTCCAAATGGATAAAAATGACGCTAAATCAATGAAAATGATGACTAATTGTGGAAAATTCAATATCTTGGAAAGAATATTAGTATCTACTACAAGAAAATCCTATTTTTTTACTGTAAAAGTAGTAAATTCATTACATTATATAAGGAAAGTCATGTGTTGCCCACATCAGATTTTTTTCAAAGTCTCTAGCTATAAGTGAGGTGAGCAGCGAGGTGCAAGAGTGTGCAAGTGCATCCCTCGTCTTGCCCCCCCTCGCTGCCGGTGATGCTGTCCAGGTACAAGTCCACTATCCCGGAAACTGCAGATGGAAGAAATCTATTTACAATGCAACAATGAGTTAAAACATATTCATGCCAAAGCATAAAATATGCACTTTTATATCAAGAATATAACAGCAGAAGTATTCAAAATTGTGATCATTTTGCACAACAAATTGTGAGCGCCTTCAGATTCGTGTACGTTTGTGAAACTGTTTTTTTAATTTCCTTGCAATACATGGTAATGTATAGGGGAAGTATGGGAATCGTTTCGAAACTCGAAACGGATTTACACGTTTTGGGACCTCTAGAATACGAAAAAACTATTTTAAGCATGACGTCTGTGTGTTTGTATGTATCAGTCTGTGCAATGTGCTTATCCATTCTAGCTCAAAAACTAATGGAGTAAATTTCGTAAAATTTGGTAAGTCACTTGTTGACGATCCTAGTTCTGATTAGTTTTGAATACGATTCGGGATAAAAGAACCCGCCTTTTTTTGCAAAATACCCCGCAAAAATTGCCTCTATCCACTCTAGCTGAAAAAATAATATATCAAACCATGCAAAATTTACTAAATATATGACTTGTGAGTTATTCTGGTGCCACTTAGGTTTTGGTACAATTCGGAAAAATATAACCTGCCTTTTTTTGCGAAATGGTCCGCAAAAATCGTCAAAATCCAAAATACAAAACTTCATATGCTCAAATTTATCAATTAAATGCTTGTTTCATACGTAAGTTTTAAAGATAAAAAGAATAAGATTAACCCTATTCCACTAGGACTAGCCTTTCTCGAGATATTTTGTTTTTCTCGCATTTTCGATACACCATCTTTGACAATAAGTGCAGTTACAAAATGAGAACGAAAATGAATTGAAAGTGCAAATTTAGTGTAGCTTTAAATAATTATGAGTGTTATTTTGAGCAATTAAACCCAATTTAACGAATTACTGAAGAAATGAAGAGAACTTGAATATGAGCCTGTAGCGAAAGTAGCTGTCCATATCATATTTTTTGAAATTAAATTTAATAAGAGTAAATATTGGGCTTCTACGACAGGTGAAATCTGGAAAATCATATAAGATGTGCACCAAGCCAATATTGATTAATAAATAGTGAAAACACAGAAAAACAAAACACCTGTGTGAAGTAGATATATAATAGCGCAAGTGAATAAAATAAATTTGTATTGCATTTGCTTTTTATTTATTTTTTAAAAGTTGTTTTATTTTATGTGTGGCTCGTGAAAATTGTAGTTCGTCAAGATGACGCGTAGAACAATTTAGGTTGGCCAGGCTTGATGTAGATAAATCAGAGAGACGATATACACATTGAAAGGTAAAACCGCGCATGCGTGGCGACCGTTGATCACCCAAAATTCCCATAAGGTATCAACCTTAGTATGATGCCACTTTAATTGTGTATTCTAACGTATGTAAAGGTAGATTCACCATAGAGGTTTGCAAAATTTCAGAACATAACACATTTTCATGCTGTCACAGCTTCAACTTGTATTCTAATAAGAGCAAAACCAGCCAACTGATGTTAGTTGATGAAGTAAAAACATGATTATAATATACAGAGAACGTCTTCTATTGGCAAGTTTTGTAACTACTATATCTATATGCTTGGAGATATCATTGGCTTCTAATTATTTGTCGATCACTAGCTAACTTACAACAAATCTTTGTAGGTTAAGATTCCAAACAAAATGAAATTAATAATCCATTTTTAATTGATCAAATTATTAAGTAGCTTTAAGCTGTTTTAACATTATTTGTTGGTAAATCAAGTTATTTGTCGATTCAGGAAATTTTGGAGTTAGAATGGAACTTAATGAAGTCATGTTCTGGTAAATATTCAAACCCTCAACATCAAAATCTCGAGACTACACTGTAAAACATTTATAACCTTCAGTAGACGATTATTAGCTGAATATTTCAAAAATGAAACTGGAATTTTCATGAACGCCTGAAATTGCGGCTTTTCTTATTAGTTTGTCGAAATGATCTACAAGTATATAATTATCTGAGAAAAAAATGAGAAAGGGTTGCAGAATGTTTTGCAGTGTAGTCGTCTACCGATAAAGCTGCTCAGAACGAAACTTTTCAACATTTTACAATGCATCTAAACTCCTAGAATGTTCGGTTTTACTAGAAATATAAAATACTGAAAAAGACAAACATTATCTATGTGATATAAATAACAAAATTGTTTTTTTAAAGATAATAGTTTCTTAAAGACAACATTTTGATGAGATTGTATGGTATATACAGGGTGTCCGAAAAATGATTGACACATTTGAAAAATGCATTAAAAAAAAACAGAAGGCGATAGAAATGTAGCTTTTGCTGCACTGTACTTAAGAAACCAGGGAATTTTATTCAGCCAATTTTCAAAATTGTTTACAAAGGTCACCAACAGATGGCGCTGCGATTGTGTGAGAGCTGCAGGGAAACGCATCCTGTCAGATCAACATTCTGTACTTTGCTCAGTGTCTAGAACTAATAGTGTGCCGACCGCCTATACCTCCCAATGCTGGGAGATGTTCCTGAAAAGCCGCCTCCGCCAGACGGCGTTGGTCTCGAATAAGCGGTCTAAAGCGGAGGAGTTAACATTGAAACTAATGGGAATTTATTGCAAATAAAATGACCGATATCTTTCGAAATAAATGAAGAATTTGTGTGAAATTTGGTGCGATTATTGTTAGTGGTATACACAAAAAGTCATTTGATTTTCAGGGAGATTGAGCTAGGGATATATTTGTATTTTTAAAATTTTATTTAACTTGATCTGGTGTTCGTTCAAACCTTTGAGGTCCAAAATAATCAGGCTCATTTATCACAGTAACGTGAAATTCGTTCTGACGTTTCCTCTTGTGGTACATTTCGATTTTGAAGTTAATCGGGCTAGCCCGTCCTGGGTCCGCCATAGGACTTTACCTGGTTTTAGAAAATAACTCGAAAATCAGAGAACGTTGGAAATCTAAATTTAATATATCGTTTTCTTTTGGGGTGTATTTTAATTCTTTCAATTTTGAACCGTACCGGGTTAGCCCGTCTTAGAAACTCACCCGTTTTCGCAGTATAACTCAAGAGCAGGTGTATCTAAAACTTCGAAGTTTAGAATATCCTTGCCATTTGCTGTATATTTTAACTCTTTGGAAAAAAAGTCTTATCGGGCTAGCCCGTCCTGAGCCCAATAAAAGGAATATATCGTTTTTTGAGAATAACTGAAAATTCGGAGCATCTAGAATGTATAAATTTAATATGTCATTGTCCTTTGGGGTATATTACATTTCATCGCATTTCGAACCGTATCGGATTAGCCCGTCTTGGGCCCGTCATAGAAATTTACTCGCTTTTAAAAAATAACTCGATCAATCGGAGTAGTTAAAAAATGTAAATTTAGTATATCATTTCCGTTTGGACGGATTTTAATTTAGATTTTGAACCTCGTCGGGCTAGCCCGTCTTGGATCCGCTGAAGAATGCATTCGTTTTTGAAGAAATAACTCG
The DNA here is from genome assembly GCA_951213105.1 of Amaurobius ferox. Lineage (NCBI taxonomy): Eukaryota > Metazoa > Arthropoda > Arachnida > Araneae > Amaurobiidae > Amaurobius > Amaurobius ferox. The sequence continues at coordinate 66,757,849 of OX578140.1, forward strand.
AGAACCGAAGTAGCTAAAAATTCCAAATTTAACATGTCGTTGTCTTTTGGGACATATCTAAGTTTCTTCGCATCTGAACTTTATCGGGGTAGTCCGTCCTGGACCCGACATAGGAATGGACCCGTTTTTTAGAATACTTGGAAAATCGGAGAAACTAGAAAATATAAATTTAGTACATCCTTATCTTTTGGGGATTATTTTAATTAATTTGTTTTTGAACCGTATCGGGCCAACCCGTTTTGGGCCCCCCTTAGAAATTCACTTTTTTGGTGGAATAACTCTAAAGCCGGAGTATCAAAAAGTTTCAAGTTTTGAATGTCGTTGTCATTTGCGGTATGTCTAAGCTCATTGTATTTAAAACCTGATCGGGCTAGCCTGTCCCGGTCCCAACGAAAAGAACGTACTCGTTTTTTAAAAATAACTCCAAAGCTGTAGCAGCTAGAATATCTAAATTTAGTATATCATTGTCTTTTAGGGTATATTTTCTTTTTTTGGATTTTGAACCTTATCAGACTCGCCCATCTTGGGCCCGACATAGTGATAATGTACTCATTTTTCGAGAATAACTCGTAAATCGGAGCAGCTAAAAAATCTAAATTTAGTATATCAATTTCTTTTGGGGTCTATCATAATTTATAATTTGAACCTCATCGGGCTAGCCCGTCTTGAGTCCGTCTTAGGAATGCGATCGTGTTTGATGAATAACTCGAGAACCGGAGTAGCTAAAAATTCCAAGTTTAGCATGTTATTGTCTTTTGTGATATATTTCATTTTTTCGACTTTAAACTTCATTCAGCTAGCTCGTGCTGGGCCTGCCATAGGAATATACTCAATTTTTTTAGAATAACCCGAAAACTGGAGCAGATAGAAAATCCAAATTTAGTATATTAATTTCTTTTCGGGTAGAATTTAATATTTTTGGCGTATATATAATTATAATTAGTGGCTTAGGCATGGGAGATAGGATGTGTGGTAAAAAACCTCATTTGCCGAACAATTACATTAGTTTTCAAACTTGTCCATATTTAAAAAAAAAATGAATTTCGTACTATAAGCTCCATTCGATCGTCGACCCCCTTTTTTCCTAGATACATAGTTACATCCATATGCAAATGAGCTAAGAAGTGCGAAATTTGTTCACGGATGTTGGGTCGGTGCACTGGGAGTACGAGTGAAGGTTGCGGTTCTGTGTGATCTGAGGATGAAGGTTTTATGCCTTCGAAACTGGTCAATATTAGTATTTTGAGTTTTATTCTGCTTTTTGCGAAGATAATTTTATTTCTTTAGCAGAAATTTGGACCGCACGTATTGATTTCGTTTACTTGAAATTGAAAATTTTCAATAATTTTTAAAAGCATTATATGAATAACTTGAACGAATGCTTTAAAAGCAAACTTTTGTTTTGCATTTTGATACATATTACCATGTAAACCTAAAAAGAGATTGTATTAGAATGCCTAACAGATATTTTGTTTTATCTCATATGTTCGGCTACTAGGAAAAATGCCTGTCGGTGGCCTTGTGAATTTGGAAGAAAAACATGAAACACCATTGCCGCTTGAACATTAGAACAAGGTGGGGGCTGCCTACAAGTGCTGTCTCTTTGTACAGTGAAAGATAGCGCTGATAAGAATTTCGATTGAGAGTGGACATGTAATCGACCGCTATTTTATTTCGACAGGCGCGTCTCCTTTTCATACGTTTCCGCAAATTGCCACATCTCTTACACGAACAATGCTCAAAAGATCCGCAAATCAGCGGGGGCTCTGGAAATGGGTAGAACACCAGGAAAGGGCATTTTGTACTGCCTTCAGGGTGGCCTCTAGATACAATAGGAAATATCTCATAAGCACATTGGTCATCTGAGCTCGAATCTGTTTTTATTAAGAACCGTCACATGTACACTATTCTTTTTCGTTCTAAGATTGGGCAGGATAGACCCACTCAGAAAGAAATATTTTCGAAACTATAAGCAGCAAGCTTTCATTCATTTGATGTTTGACGTTGTAATTGACGTTGAAAATCTATATTTTTGTTTCTATATTTGGATTAAAAAGGGCTGTTTTTATAGCCATATTATATCAATTTTCTAATAGATCTATCAACATATTTAACAGGTTTTATAGTCGATGAAGCATGTCCTCAAATTCTAAAAAGAAAGTGATTGACCGACACTGCTTCGTACCTGAATGTAAAACAGGTTACAAAATTTTCAGAGGCAAATATTCTCTATATAAAGCTCCTGACAACGATGAACTGAGAGCTAAATGGACAAAGTTAATTACTCGTGCAGATAAAGTTCAAAACAAAAACTCTGTGGTTTGTGAGTTGCATTTTGCTAATGACGGGTTTTGCATTATTTAATTCTCTTGCATATAAGCGTAGTCAAGATCTAGGATAAGGGAGGTCGACGATCGAATGTGGGTTTCTACAGATCAGGTTAGCCCGTTAAGGTTTTAAATCCAATGAGCTAAGATATACCGCAAATGACAATGACATCCTAAACTTGGAACTTTTAGATACTCCGATTACAGAGTTATTCCCCCCCAAAAAGTGAATTTCTAAGGCGGGCCCAAAACGGGTTCGCCCGATACGGTTCAAAATCGAAGGAATTAAAATATTCCCCAAAAGATAAGGATGTACTAAATTTATATTTTCTAGCTGTCCTGATTTTTCAGTTATTCTAAAAAAACGGGTCCATTCCTATGTCGGGCTATCCCGATAAAGTTCAAAATCGGAGGAATTAAAATATTCCCCAAAAGATAAGGATGTACTAAATTTATATTTTCTAGTTGTCCCGATTTTTAAGTTATTCTAAAAAAACGGGTCCATTCCTATGTCGGGCCCAGGACGGGCTACCTCCGATAAAGTTCAAATCCGAAGAAACTTAAATATACCACAAAAGCCAACGACATGTTAAACTGAAATTTTTAGCTATTGCGGCTCTCGAGTTATTCTTAAAAAACGAATGCATTCTTCAGCGGACTCAAAACGGGCTAGCCCGATGGGGTTTAAAATCTAAGTTAAAATCCATCCAAACGGAACTGATATACTAAATTTACATTTTTTAGTTACTCCGTTTGAACGAGTTATTCTTGAAAAGTGAGTAAATTTCTATGGCGGGCCAAGACGGGCTGGCCCGTTAAGGTTCGAAATGCGATGAAATATAATATACTACAAAGGACAATGATATATTCAATTTAAACATTCTAGATGCTCCGAATTTTAAGTTATTCTCAAAAAACGATATATCCCTCTTGGTGGGCTCAGGACGAGCTACACAGAGGGGGTTCAAAATCTAAATTAAAATCCATCCAAAAGGAAATGATATACTAAATTTACATTTTTTAGCTATCCGTTTGATCGAGTTATTCAAAAAGCGAGTAAATTTCTATGGCGGGCCAAGACGGGATAGCCCCATAAGGTTCGAAAAGTGATGAAATATAATATACCACAAAGGACAATTATTAAATTTATTATTAAATTTAGACATTCTAGATGCTCCGAATTTTGAATTATTCTCGAAAAAACGATATATTCCTCTTGTTGGGCTCAGGACGGGCTAAATCGATAAGGTTTTTAATCCAAAGAGTTAAAATATACAGAAAATGACAAGGATGTGCTAAACTTCGAATTTTTAGATACACCTGTTCTCGAGTTATACCAAAAACAAGTAAAGTCCTATGGCGGGCCCAGGACGGGCTAGCCCGATAAGCTTCAAAATCGAAAGAACTGAAATGTACCACAAGAGAAAACATCATACCGAATTTCACGTTACTGTGATGAATGAACTTGATTATTTTGGATCTCAAATGTTTGAACGACCACAGATAAAGTTAAATAAAACTTAAAAATACGAATATATCCCCAGCTCAATCTCTCTGAAAATCAAACGACTTTTTGTGTATACCACTTGCAATAATTACTCCAAATTTCACACAAATTCATCAATAATTTTCAAAGATATCGGTCATTTCTTTTGCATTAAATTCCCATTAGTTTCAATGTTAACTTCTCCGCTTTAGACCGCTTATTCGAGATCAACGCCGTATGGCGGAGGCGGTTTTTAGGGAACCTGTTTTTCGCCTCGGTCGGCTCACTATTCCTTCTAGACACTGTAGTATTCTGCTAACGTGTGCTTCTCAAAGATTTCAAGTTGCTGTTGGTTTATTCGTTGGAACAGCGGATATTTCTTGACTGGACCATTCCGGTTGAAATGTTTGCACAGGTGTCTGAAATTTTGTTCTCAGACTGCGCCATGTTGTTGCTGCAAATGGTGGTTATTTTGAAAACATCGTTTTGTAGTTTTTGCAATTTGATCATACCGTTTATTAGTTTATCAATTTCATCAGCGCCATCTGTTGGTGACCTTTGTAACAAATTTTGAAAATTGGTTGAATAAAATTCCCTGGTTTCCCAAGTACAATGCAGCAAACGCTACATTTCTATCGCCTTCTGTTTTTTTTAAATGCATTTTTCAAATGTGTCAGTCATTTTTAGGACATATTGTATTGGGACACATATTGTATTTTTGGGACACATTTTGTATTTAGCTATGAATACAATGATGAGAGTGCATTAGTCATTTAATCTTTAAATACTTTGAAGAATACACATAATCAATTACAGAAATTATCTTCAATCCGCGTGGGTAGTAGAAGTTTTTTTTTTAATTAACAGAACAGATCCTTTGAGGTGAGTGAATCCAGGTTTTTTCCCTTCACTTCTTGTGGTTGGTCGCATATTGCTCTCATGTTCGGGGGCATCTTCAGATTCAAAATCCATGACATTCTGCAGTCGCACCGTAACTTGTTATCTAAAAACGCAGACGACAAAATTTAACCTTTGGACAAATCGATATATTAGATTTGATAATGAAATACAGTGAAATCTGTTTAAGGTGACAACGCATTGTGGTTGAAATAAGTGAGGCACGTTGTTGCTTAATATACGAAGATCTGGACATCGAGTGAAAATGTAGTGCTAGCGTAATAATAGATCGTTTTTTTAAAGAAGGTTTCTGAATGCAGATGGTTGCCTGTAGAGGGTTGACTATACAGGATGTCAAAGAAAGTCGATCAGGCAAACAGCTCTTGAAGTATTAGGGTTGTCATATAATTTTTATATATCTATAGAAAACCGTTATGGCACTACGCGACAATACAACTTTACGGGTTCAGATCGCCTCTCCCCCCCCCTCGTTTTTTCAGGGGGTACTTGCTTCCTATTAGAAAAGTCAGTGGAAATCGATATAGTTCATTGTATTCTCCTAAAAAATATAATGTGGGCAGCACGTGACTTTACTAATATAATGCAATGAATTTAATACTTTTACAGTACAAAATAGTTTATTCTTATAATAGATATTTGTATTATTTCCAAAATATTGGATTTTCATCAATTAGCCGTCATTTTCATTGATTTGGGGTAATTTTTATCCATTTGGCGAGATTTTCGTTAATTTGGCAACATTTAAAAAAGTCTCTAAGTTGGCGACATTCCACCAAATTCAACGCCAAAATCTCTCCAAGCGTTATGGACGGAAAAATAAATTATTCTTATAGCAGATAAATGACTATTGGTTTTCAAATACAAAATTATTACTCAAAGTATCTTTTATCATGAATGGAACGAGCTAGATCCGCGAGAATGATGTCACCCAATTTATCGCATGATATCACATATTAAAAGTGAACATGTTTCTCACCAGTTAATATTTTTTTTGATTTATGAGATTTTTTGATAAATTTATTTGAAAAATGTACAATATCTCGAGAACGGTTCATGCTAGCGTTCTGAAGTTTATGTCAATCGTTTTCTAAGGAAAAATTACATAAAAAATGTCTATTTGCGTAACTTTATTAAAGGGTTTGATTTTTTCAAAACTTCACTCGAAAATTTAGGGGGGTTCTGAACATTCGATTGTGTTTAAAAACAATGGGCTTCCAGTATTCACGGATTGTAATTTTTGTACCAAATTTGATTCGAATCGCTCCATTCGTTCGTGAGATATCGTCCCCACAGACTCACTGACACACACACACATACTTTCACACACACACACAGACATCACCTCAAAAATGTTCGATTCGTGATCAAGGATGCTTGGAACGTGCTCTCCCGTCGAAAACTCGATTTCGAATTTTCGACCCCGTCACAATACTTTCCTTATACATTATACTATGTATATAAGGAAAGTAAAAAGAGGTTGGACCCTGAAAATTGTCTCATCGTGTAACGTCATTGGAGATTCCTATACATTTGCATAAAAAATATACGATAACTGTAATACGTCTTGAGTTATTTCCCTGGATTATAACTTTCCTTGAAAAATTAAAACACTCTGTCAGATACACGGGAACCTGAATATAACACACAAAAAACTGGATTTGCTGAAACTAGGATGAAACTTTCAAGCAGATAAATTTCCACTTACACACTTAAAGGTAACTATATCAATATGAATGTTCTATTTTACTTTTTATGTAACACGAAAAAATAGGTGTAAGGTGAACGAAGAATAACACGAAATAATGGGTATATATTTATTTTTCGCTGAAAAGACTTTTAAACAGTTCATTTTACGTATTTGTTTAACTGCTACCCGCTTGCTTACCTGCTTAAAAGATTCCTTTAAGAGGGATACGTTTAAGCAGGTAAACAAGTGCGTAAATTGCACATCTGATGCTACCTCGTTACCTGTTTAAAACGGTCTTTTCAGCGTAAAATAAAATATACCCATTATTCCGCGCAATTCTCATATAAATGGAATAAAAATAACAGATTCATATAGATATAGTTACATTTTTAAGTGTTTAACTGGAAATTTACAAGTATCATTCTAGTGGCAGTCAACCCATATTTTTGTGTGTTTTTACCCATATTTTTTTAGTGTGAATATATAGATAACATATATGAGAACACATCCTCTATCTCTACTTAATGCATTAGATATGAAAAAAAGACAAATGACAACATTGCAGACTTAGATGGCAACATTGCAGACTCCACATCATTTATTGAATGCATTAGATTGGAAAGAAAGCAATAAAGACAAATTATAACATACTCTATTGCACTGCATATAATAGAACACAGGCTATATCTCTGACTGCATGCATTATATTAAAAATGAGATATAACGTTACATTAGATAAAGATTCTCTCTCAGATTTATCCTTGTCCTCTTTCTCTCACAAAATAGCTTTTGGTAATTGAATTAACAATAATTATGCACTATAGCATATATTAAAACATAGCTTGTCGTCAAATAAAATAACTAAATAATTGTAATTTTCATTTGTACATTTTCTCGCCATTTTACTTTCCTTGCAATACATGGTAATGTATAGGGAAAGTATTGGAATCATGTCGAAAATCGCAACTCGAGTTTTCGAGAGATCTACACGTTTCGAGACCTCTAGAATACGAAAAAACTATTTTTAGCGTGACGTCTGTGTGTCTGTCTGTCTGTCTGTGCAAATTTTGTATCCACTCTAACTAAAAAACTAATCGACCGAATTTCATAAAATTTGGTAGGTAAGTCACTTGTGGGCGAATTTGGGTACGATTCGGGATAAAAGAACCCGCCTTTTTTGGCGAAATAGCCCGCAAAAGCTTGTATCCACTCTATCTGAAAATCTAATGGACTGAATTTCACAAAATTTGGAAGATAAATCGCTTGTGGGTTACACTGGTGCTGATTAGATTTTGGTACGATTCGGAAAAAAACAATCTGCCTTTTTTTGCAAAATGGCCCTCAAAAATCGACAAAATCTAAAATAGAAAACTACGTATGCTGAAATATATCCATTAAATGCTTGTATTATACATAATTTTTAACGAAGAAAATAATAAGATCAACCCCATTACACTAGGACTGGCCGTACTCGAGATATTTTTGTTTTTTCGTTTTTTCTCTAAGCCACCTTTGAAAATGAGTCCAGTTAACAAATGCGAACGAAAATTGAATTAATAGTGAATTAAATTTAATTAAAATAAGGAGAACGTGTATATAAGTCTGCAGGGAAAGTCGTGTGCTGCCCACATCAGATTTTTTATACTGAAGCTATAAGCAATGGCTGTTATTTTAATCAAAGCCATCTGCTATTATTTTAATCAAAGGTCGATAATTCTTTTCTCTTAATTCTACCTCTTTATTTACACAGTATCATCATCCTGGAAATTTAAAATTGTAATATGTTTGTAAAAAAAGGTTTGCTAATAAAAAATAATTTATTAAGAATTGAATTTTGCAGAAATTAAGTTTTGCAAAATTAAGTTTTGCAGAAATTAGTTTAGCAGATTATGAGTAGAAATAAACACGTGTTTCAGTCTAAAAAATAAAATTCTGTTTATCAATATTAGTTGCGTTGAAGATTTCTTGCGCTATTTTATTGTTTTATTTTAACTGTACTATTTAATTTGTCAGCTTGGGTCGTAAGTTAGAAATTTTCACTTTCCGTTCATATTAGGGAAGGATTTGATTAGATGTAAGAACATATTATCGCTGTTGCAATGTTACTAATAGAAAAAAAATACTCAAATAAACACTCAAAAATCTGCTGCAACAATATCACAATAAAATAAAAACTTCGTAAATACATTATACACGCGTAAGTGAGGTGTTGTTTCTCGTCGGTTCCTGAATAAAAAGGCTGTTTTGCGGTTTGAAACAGGTTGACCAGTTTTTTATTTGTGTGTATATACGAAGTTTTCATTTTATCTTACTACTAATAGAATTGGATTTTATCTGTACGATACTTTTTACTAGTTGAAATCAGTCATGAAATATGCGAATGAATAAGAGAAAATTTACAGAAAATCAAAGATATTTGTACAAAAATAGGAGAAAATAATAAAATATAAAATGTAAAGTTAAATTAAATGTTAATTTTGGAAAGCAGAAAAATTTATCATCGAATATCTGGGATAATACGGAAGCTATTATTTCCGTTTATCCCAGATATTTAGATTATAATATTTCTGTTTAGAAGCTAAACGGATACTTAAATTCAAGGCTCTCAGTTTTCGCCATAGCTGTTAATTTTATTAACCATCTCGTTTGGTTCGTATCACAGTGTATCCTATTCTAGGTAATTGATTGTATATATTGTATGCAGAATATTTAATACGGAAATCCAAACTGAACCCAAAACCAAGACTAGAATTGTTGCTTGGAAGTATACAAATTATTTGTATACCTGATAGGAAGCAGTCATATTAAAATTTGGTGATTACGATTGTTTCAAGAGCTTTTTCATTTATCTTCATCAGGTCGAAAGCAGTTATACATGAATTGAAAAATGTCAAACTGGCAATGATCGAACGAGCTGTTTGGGTATTTTCGATCGGAGCTCTTGTCCTTTGTCTATTTCCTTGGAGTTGTATTTGATCCGTAGATTAATATGCATTACTTCCAACCTGATGAAGACAGTTCAACAGTTCATAACGCCCTTGGTACAATTGTAGTGAGGATTTTATTAAGGAAAAAGAGAATGTTTTAAATATAATAAAAACCCAACAATAGAAAAAAGTGTACACAGAACTGATAAAATTAAAATGAAAGTAAAAAATTTAGAAAATGAAAATATAATTAATTTAAATAAAGAAAAAAATAATTGAAAAATAAAATAATTAATTAAATTGGGAATATTAAAGAAATGAAATGAACAACACATAAGATGAAGAAATTGTGTATGAAAAGATTCTTACTCATGGCTTGGAAATCTTCCAGGTGCTCCCAGATTGGGGAAAAAGTTTGTTCATTCAAAGTCAAAAGTTTGTTAGCAGCGACTGATATCGACTCTAAGCTCGGCATGTTTTCAAACATGTCTGGTGGAAGTCGGCTTATTTCATTGTACCTGTTGTGAAAGACATAATTAGCAACGGATAATTCAGGTCCGTAGTTAGACTAGAACTGTTCGATAACTTGACGATAGTGCAGTAAATATATTTGAACAAGAAAGATCAATCATGCTTAAATCATTGATTATGAAACACTTTCCAACTTCAATGCAATTTTATTTAAAAAAGTCGAAAATGCAATACATTCCTCGGTAATACTTTAAAACTTATCACAATACTACATTAATTTATTATATTTGAAAACTTAAACCTTCATTGAAAAAAATGAACTGCATTCAAATGACGGCATTGAAATATAAATTTCCTGGTTTAAATATCTCTAAAATGCGATACATTCCACGGTAATATTTTTAAAACTATCATAATACTACGATAATTTATTATATTTGAAAACTTCATCGAAAACAACTGAAATTAATTCAAATGACGTCATATAAAAAATAACACGCCTGGATCTCTCTATAAAAACAGCATTTCATTCATAACTTTCTCCTATTCATTTCATTCATCACAATACTATAATAATTTATTTTATTTAAAAATTAAGACCATGGAGCTACAAGTAATTAAACTCCATGCTTAAAACTTCATCGAAAAAATCGTCCTTCTCTTTATAAAATCAATTAATATTTCATTCATATCAGCCATGCAGACTCCATGCGCTAAATTATTTTGTGTTAAAGAAATATAGCAATTCCAATGCAACTCATTCTACATATGTTTCTGTTTACATTTTACATAAGTGAAAAATAGGCTTCGTTGTAGAAATAATCAAATTTGGATAATCATTTAAAATCAAATATATTGTATTTGCGTTGTTTCAGTATGTAGATGTACAGAATTTAAGCAAAAATAAAGTAGTTTTAGGACGGATACAACACTCAATATGAATTAAAAAGAACTTAAAAAATCACGATTTTGAAACAAGATGGATGCCATACATCATTTTGAAGTGCGTCATGTGATCTTTTCATATCATGGTCACGTGATCGTTTCATATAAGAGGTGTAATTATTATTTTAATTTTTATTTAAAAAACTACTGAATATATTTCGCTGAATTTTTTTTTATATATTTTATGGAACAATTTGAATATTACCTAAAATTTTCGAAGCAATTTGTGAATTTTAAATCCGTTTAAAAAATGTTTGAAGCATTAGGTCCCATAGGGCTCAATGTATTTCATGTTTTCAACCCGGGTTTAATCCAAAACTAATTGGGTGATATTATTCATTTATATTCCCATAGGTCCTACAGACCGTCTGAACAACATGCTAAAATTTCATTTTGATTAAGTTATTTTTACGGCAGTTATCGTGCTAGCGGACAGACAGACTGACAGACAGAATGAACAAAGTCATAACAACTTTGTTGTAAAGTGTTAACAAAGTCAACACTTTTCAACTTTGTTGTAAAGTGTCAAAAATTAGATTATGGGTTTTCCTGAATTGTCATATCGTCACAGGGAGTCTTAAGATCCGAGATATGATAGCTATGTCCTTTTCACTTAATATTTTGCTCTGACCGGTGAAAATAGAATAATTTGATTGAGTGCAACTCTTTTCGTGCGTTTATTTGTATTTAAAACTTCACACAAAATCTGATGTGGGGAACAAATAACTTTCCCTACATAGTACAACGACTTTCCTTCTTTCATAGCCAAAGAACAGGGTACAAGATCAACAGCACACAATGGTTTTGGTATTGAATTAATACCGCACATAAATTGAAATTTGGCAACTTATTAGTGCAAGCAGAATACTCACGTGAAATATTCTTCACCAAATTGCAAATGGCATTCAAATATTACCCCGTGTAATAAATGACTATTGACGAATTCTTTGGCTTCAAAATACAAAACTATTATGAAATGTACCGCCTGTGGTCAATGGAATGAACTAGATGATGTTAAAAGGTTTGTTTTGTAATATTGCGTACGGAAAGTAAACATATTTTCTGATTCTTACAATGTTTTAAATTTTATATAATTTTTTTTGTAAAATTTTTTGAAAAAACGAGCAATATTTTGATACCGGCTCATTCTAGGGTTCCAAAGTTTATTGCATCCGTTTTGTAATGAAAAATTATGTATGAATGATTATGTAACACCATTAAAGGTTCTAAATTTTTAATTATATTATCAAAATTTCCTACGAAAACCGTAAAGTTTGTCGAGAACAGTTCATACTAGCATCATAAAGTTTGCATAATCCGTTTTCTAATAAAAATTACGCCTGAAATGACAATTTATTTATTATTATTGAAAGACTTAATTTTTTAGGGATTTTTCAAAAATTCTTTCCAAATATTCGATTGCTTTTAAAAATCAACAGGATTTCAGTATTCATTAATTATAATAATTCTATCAACTTTTGTTCGAAACTTTCCATTTGTTCATATGTTATCGCATACCCACATATACATACACACACATATACATACTCAACACACATACATACATAACACACACGCGTACACACACAGTTTAAAAACGCTCGATTCGAGTTCAGGGATGCTTAATACGTAGTTTCTTGGTGAGAACTCGAATTTGAAATTTTAATCCCGTCACAATACTTTTTCTATACTATTTATATAATGTATATGGTTAAGTAAAATGACCATGTATGTCAGTCTGGAAATTAACATACGTCTGCCATCTTGTCTCCAAACAGTTCATATTTGAAAATTGACAGTTGAGTGAATAGAAAGATTGTAATAGACATTATAAATGTCCAAATATTTAAAATTATCTAAACTCTAAATGCAAATAAATATTTAAAATTGAAACTACTGAAATTGTGAACATAACATTTCAAAAGTCAGTAGCTATTGTACATTGTAAAATATTTGCAAGCATGTTACTGAACGCTTCAGGGGAATCAGCTGTCAGTAATGGAGAGTAAAGTTCCTGATAATTATGGATAATATAATATATATATATATAAATACAGAAATAACGCTTCGGCAGATGATAATTAACTGAATGTTTCAGAAATGAAACTGAAATTTTCATGAATGCCTGTAATTGTGGTTTTTCTTATCAGTTTGCCGAAATTATCAACAAAGTAGCGTAAAAGCTCAGCAAAGGTTGCAGAATGTTTTACAGCGTAGCAGCTATTGTAACAAAAATAAATATCAATTGAAATTTAAATTATTTAAATCTAAACACAATTTTTTTAAAATTTAAATTGGTTAAGTATAAACAAAAATGTACAGCAATTTAATATTATGTAACATAAACAGAAGTCTATTATACATTTTGGTATTAAAAATAATATAAATTAGTATCACTCCGTTTAATGCAAATAAAATTCAAAACTCAAAACAGGAAATGTTTAGCAATAATATAGCAGATATTTCTTTTGCTCATAGTAAACAGTATCAGTCAGTAAATCCTAAATGCACTTCATACGTTTTAACATTTAGTTGTTTTAACATTTTATGTGCGCACATCAAAGCGAAGGGTTGGTGAGGGAAGCGAAACCACATAGTTTACTATAAAATAATAAGAAAAGTATTTTCAAAGCACCATATATTCAATTATGAGCAATTTTTCAGATATATCAGTAATAAAGTATGTTATATGTTGTAAAAGTGCAATAAAATTTTTACAATGACTGATAATAGTACGGCAATTACTGAAATACAAATTAAAAAATAAATATATTATTCATCTTACCCTAAATCAATAAAGGTCAACGCTAATGCAGGATTCGGAAATATGGATCTCTTTAGAACCTTTATAAGATTATTGCCCAATGATACGAATTGAAGCCCAGTAAAATTGGCAAAAGCATGGTCATAGATATGTGAAATCTTATTATCTGCAAAACTTATATCTTTCATGTTTAAGTTGCTTATTTCTCTTACTTCTTCATCTATGCTTTCCATGTCGCCTCTAATAATGTCCAACCTCATCAGCTTTTTCATGTTCTTCAGCAAAGACCAGTCCCATGCGTTCATGAAACTACATTCGGTGACTAATAGTATTTCCAAAGAATCCTCCAGCCCAAGAAAAGCAACGTCTGTGTCTGTAAAAGCCATCAAAGATGATGTCTTGAATTCCAACTCCACCAACTGGACACCTTGAAATAGGTTGTGTGGTATATAGCTGAGAATGGCATTTTCAATAGTGAGCGAGTAGATGTCTTTCACACCTTTCAAAGCGTAGACAGCATCGAGCAACGTTTGGTCATTGTCAATACCATCACAGGTGATGTACTTGGTTGAATCGGGTGATTCACAAACGCAGGGGTGCAGAAGTTGCCTTGAGGGACAACAAGCTGCAATGGTTAGCATCGAAATCAGCAAGTATAATTTAGAGAGCATTGTTTCAATATTTACAATCCGACGCCTAAGAGGTTTAACGCATGAGATGTCCCTCTCCAAGGGAAATCTGGCTGATAAGAATAGATAAATGTGTTTGATTTCCCACAGACATAAAAATGCTTTGACATAGTTTTTTTTTTTATCAAAAGTATAAAATTGTAGGGATTTGGATTTTATTAAAAACTGAAACTATCAGAAACCTAATTATTAACGACATGTTTATTAAAAAAAAGTAATATGAATTTATCAAGGATACAATCTGTTAATTTATTAAGTGTCATCTTGCTATTATTGTTACTTTCCTTATATACATAATGTATAAGGAAAGTATTGTGACGGGGTCGAAAATTCGAAATCGAGTTTTCGACGGGAGAGCACGTTTCAAGCCTCCCTGATCACGAATCAAACATTTTTGAAGTGATGTCTGTGTCTGTGTGTGTGTGTGTGTGAAAGTATGTGTGTGTATGTGTGTGTGTGTCAGTGAGTCTGTGGAGACGATAACTGACGAACGAATGGACCGATTCGAACCAAATTTGGTACAAAAATCACAATACGTAAACACTGGAAGCCTACTGTTTTTATACGTAATCGAATGTTCAGAACCCCTTAAATTTTCGAATAAAATTTTGAAAAAATCGTCAAAAAATCAAAACCACTAATAAAGTTACGCAAATAGACATTTCTTATGTAATTTTTCATTAGAAAACGATTGACATAAATTTTAGAACGCTAACATGAATCACTCTCGAGATATTGCACATTTTTCAAAAAAATTATTAAAAAGTCATGAAAAAAAATCTCCTATTCAGAAGCATGTTCACTTTTTATATGTAATACCATGCGATAAATTGGGTGACATCATCTCGTGGATCTAGCTCGTTCCATTCATGAAAAAAGATGCTTTGAGAAATACTTCTGTATTTGAACGTCAATAGTCATTTATCTCCTGTAAGATCAACTTATTTCTTCGTCCATAACGCTTGGCGAGATTTTGGCGACGAATTTGGCGGAATGTCGCCAACTTGGCGACTTTTTGAAATGTTGCCAAATTAACGAAAATCTCGCCAAATGGATAAAAATGACGCTAAATCAATGAAAATGACGACTAATTGCCGAAAATTCAATATCTTGGAAAGAATATTAGTATTTATTATAAGAGAAACCTATTTTTTTACTGTAAAAGTAGCAAATTCTTTTTATTATATAAGGAAAGTAGTGATGTGTTGCCCACATCAGATTTTTTTTGATATGGAATGTTTTTTGACGAGGAAGCATTTATATTTTTTGTACAATTTTTGCATTAAAACATTTTGATCTGTAACCTGTAACTCTTTTTAGCTCTTCAAGGGTCACACACGGTTTCACAGACCCAGAGAAAATAATTTTACGTTTATTTCGTAATCCACAAAAGTTTTTTTTTCCTCCCGTGTCCATATATAATGTTGAAATATGATCCCGCTGCACTGCCTGTACTGTGAATAAAGTTTAAAGTTTAAATTAGGAGTTTATGCTTCGGTATAATACTTACTTCTTCAGGATTAAACAAAGACGGGTTTACTTTAGAATTTACAGAATCCACTTCTACGATAAGAGCTTGCAATTTCGTCCCAATAGCTAAACGGTAGAGCGTCGACTGGCCAGTTTGGAGATCCAGGGTTCGATTCCCGGTTGGGGCAGCAAGGCTCTTTAAAATAACGCCCGAACACACCAACCCTGTAGGCTAGTGCAAAGATGTCGGAGGTCTGAAAGTGACCCTAGTACGACTAGTACAGATTCAGTGGACTCTGGAAAAATAAAGCGCCGGTTTCAAATCGAGAGGATAACGACCACGCAGGATACTAACCGAGGTAAAAGTAGCAGTAGCAGCAGGAGGCTATCCTGAGGTAAAAATTACCTAGGTAAAAGTAGTAGTAGCAGGAGGCTATCCTGAGGTAAAAATTACCTAGGTAAAAGTAGTAGTAGTAGCAGGAGGCTATCCTGAGGTAAAAATTACCTAGGTAAAAGTAGTAGTAGTAGCAGGAGGCTATCCTGAGGTAAAAATTACCTAGGTAAAAGTAGCAGTAGCAGCAGGAGGCTATCCTGAGGTAAAAATTACCTAGGTAAAAGTAGTAGTAGTAGCAGGAGGCGATCTTGAGGTAAAAATTACAGGAGGTATTCAGACAGATTGTCAGTTGCATGCCAGTCTGACATTAGAGAGAGAGAGGAGAATACAGAGTCTACTTCGAAAATAGAAGATTGCAATTTCATCCCAGTAGCTCAACGGTAGAACGTTAGCTGGCCAGTTCGGAGATCCAGGGTTTGGTTGGAGTAGCAACGCTGGAGTAACAGGGTTCCCGGTTGGAGTAGCAAGGCTCTTTACAAATTTTGCGTTATTTTTCTAAAACCACGGTGGCTACTTTGACCGGAACCTGCAGTTTCAAGTGAATTCTAAACTATTGTGAGCTTGTATGAATATTTAGAACTATCTACTCGTTCCCGGAATCGGGTTCAGAGTATTAATCGGGCCTTCAGATCTATGTATGCAAAATATTTAATACAAAAAGTGTAATTGTTTCAAGCTATTTAAAAAAAAAATAAATTTTATTGGCTTTAGTGATAATCCTAAGAAAGGACAATATCTATAGAACGATTCATGTGAACATTTTAACAGAAGTGTAATTCGTTTTCGAATGTGAAATTACTTATGAAGGCGTTATTACTTTTCTTATATACATAATGTATAAGGGAAGTATTGTGACGGGGTTGAAAATTCGAATTCGAGTTTTCGACGGGAGAGCACGTTTCAAGCATCCCTGATAACGAATCAAACATTTTTGAAGTGATGTCTGTGTGTGTGTATGTGTGTGTGTGTGTGTGTGTGTGTGTGAAAGTATGTGTGTGTGTGTGTGTATCAGTGAGTCTGTGGAGACGATAACTGACGAACGAATGGACCGATTCGAACCAAATTTGGTACAAAAATCACAATTCGTAAACACTGGAATCCTTTTGTTTTTATACGCAATCGAATGTTCAGAACCCCCCTAAATTTTCGAATGAAATTTTGAAAAAATCGTCAAAAAATCAAAAGCGCTAATAAAGTTAAGCAAATAGACATTTCTTATGTAATTTTTCATTAGAAAACGATTGGCATAAATTTTAGAACGCTAACATGAACCGTTCTCGAGATATTGTATATTTTTCAAAAAGCGCCGGTTTCAAATCGAGAGGATAACGACCACGCAGGATACTAACCGAGGTAAAAGTAGCAGTAGCAGCAGGAGGCTATCCTGAGGTAAAAATTACCTAGGTAAAAGTAGTAGTAGCAGGAGGCTATCCTGAGGTAAAAATTACCTAGGTAAAAGTAGTAGTAGTAGCAGGAGGCTATCCTGAGGTAAAAATTACCTAGGTAAATGTAGCAGTAGCAGCAGGAGGCTATCCTGAGGTAAAAATTACCTAGGTAAAAGTAGTAGTAGTAGCAGGAGGCTATCCTGAGGTAAAAATTACCTAGGTAAAAGTAGTAGTAGTAGCAGGAGGCTATCCTGAGGTAAAAATTACCTAGGTAAAAGTAGCAGTAGCAGCAGGAGGCTATCCTGAGGTAAAAATTAACTAGGTAAAAGTAGTAGTAGTAGCAGGAGGCGATCTTGAGGTAAAAATTACAGGAGGTATTCAGACAGATTGTCAGTTGCATGCCAGTCTGACATTAGAGAGAGAGAGGAGAATACAGAGTCTACTTCGAAAATAGAAGATTGCAATTTCATCCCAGTAGCTCAACGGTAGAACGTTAGCTGGCCAGTTCGGAGATCCAGGGTTTGGTTGGAGTAGCAACGCTGGAGTAACAGGGTTCCCGGTTGGAGTAGCAAGGCTCTTTACAAATTTTGCGTTATTTTTCTAAAACCACGGTGGCTACTTTGACCGGAACCTGCAGTTTCAAGTGAATTCTAAACTATTGTGAGCTTGTATGAATATTTGGAACTATCTACTCGTTCCCGGAATCGGGTTCAGAGTATTCATCGGGCCTTCAGATCTATGTATGCAAAATATTTAATACAAAAAGTGTAATTGTTTCAAGCTATTTAAAAAAAAAAATAAATTTTATTGGCTTTAGTGATAATCCTAAGAAAGGACAATATCTATAGAACGATTCATGCGAACATTTTAACAGAAGTGTAATTCGTTTTCGAATGTGAAATTACTTATGAAGGCGTTATTACTTTTCTTATATACATAATGTATAAGGGAAGTATTGTGACGGGGTTGAAAATTCGAATTCGAGTTTTCGACGGGAGAGCACGTTTCAAGCATCCCTGATAACGAATCAAACATTTTTGAAGTGATGTCTGTGTGTGTGTATGTGTGTGTGTGTGTGTGTGTATCAGTGAGTCTGTGGAGACGATAACTGACGAACGAATGGACCGATTCGAACCAAATTTGGTACAAAAATCACAATTCGTAAACACTGGAAGCCTTTTGTTTTTATACGCAATCGAATGTTCAGAACCCCCCTAAATTTTCGAATGAAATTTTGAAAAAATCGTCAAAAAATCAAAAGCGCTAATAAAGTTAAGCAAATAGACATTTCTTATGTAATTTTTCATTAGAAAACGATTGGCATAAATTTTAGAACGCTAACATGAACCGTTCTCGAGATATTGTATATTTTTAAAAAAAATCATCAAAAAGTCATATAAAATGAAATAAAAAAGTCCTGTTGAGAAACATGTTCACTTTTCATATGTAATACCATACGATAAATTGGGTGACATCATTCTCGTGGATCTAGCTTATTCCATTCAAGGAAAAAGATACTTTGAGTAATAAGTTTGTAGTTGAACGCCAATAATCATTTGTCTGCTGTAAGAATAACATATTTCTTCGTCCATAACGCTTGGCAAGATTTTGGCGCCGAATTTGGCGGAATGTCGCCAACTTGGCGACTTTTTGAAATGTTGCCAAATTAACGAAAATTCCGCCAAATGGATAAAAATGCAGCAAAATCAATGAAAATGACGACTAATTGTCGAAAACTCAATATTTTGGAAGGAATATTGGTATCTACTATAAGAAAAACCTATTACTTTCCTTATATACATAATGTATAAGGAAAGTATTGTGACGGGGTCGAAAATTCGAAATCGAGTTTTCGACGGGAGAGCACGTTTCAAGCATCCCTGATCACGAATCAAACATTTTTGAAGTGATGTCTGTGTGTGTGTCTGTGTGTGTGTGTGTGTGTGTGTGTGTGTGTGTGTGTGTGTGTGTGTGTGAAAGTATGTGTGTGTGTGTGTCAGTGAGTCTGTGGAGACGATAAATGACGAACGAATGGACCGATTCGAACCAAATTTGGTACAAAAATCACAATCCGTAAACACTGGAAGCCTATTGTTTTTATACGTAATCGAATGTTCAGAATCACCTTAAATTTTCGAATAAAATTTTGAAAAAATCGTCAAAAGATCAAAACCACTAATAAAGTTACGCAAATAGACATTTCTTATGTAATTTTTCATTAGAAAACGATTGACATAAATTTTAGAACGCTAACATGAACCGTTCACGAGAAATTGCACATTTTTCAAAAAAATTATTAAAAAGTCATATAAAATGAAAAAAAATATATATCCTATTGAGAAACATGTTCACTTTTCATGTGTAATACCATGCGATAAATTGGGTGACATCATTCTCGTGGATCTAGCTTGTTCCATTCATGAAAAAAGATACTTTGAGTAATACTTTTGTATTTGAACCCCAATAGTCATTTATCTGTTGTAAGAACAACTTATTTCTTCGTCCATAACGCTTGGCGAGATTTTGGCGACGAATTTGGCGGAATGTCGCCAACTTGGCGAGTTTTTGAAATGTTGCCAAATTAACGAAAATCTCGCCAAATGAATAAAAATGAGGCTAAATCAATGAAAATGACGAATAATTGGCGAAAATTCAATATCTAGGAAAGAATATTATTATCTGCTATAAGAAAAACCTATTTCTTTACTGTAAAAGTAGTAAATTCATTACATTATATAAGGAAAGTCATGTGTTGCCCACATCAGATTTTTTTATTTATTTTTAACACAAAAGCTGTTTTATTTAGTACTAAATTTCTGAGGATTTCTCAAACTGGTTTTTTTTTTGTTTTTTTTTGCTAAAAACTGATATTTTGTTGGCGAGTTAAAGGTTAGTAACATATACTTTACATACTACACCTTGGAGTATAGGCAGAAGCAATTTTAAAGGTTTCACAGTATGACTGCTGTTGATTTCCGTTGACTTAATCTGAAAGATTTATTAGGAATACTATTGCTAAAAATATAAGGGTCCCCACTATTCAATTAACAGAATTTGGAACTTTTAAGTAACGCTGAACACCAGGAGATTTCAGCTACAATTCATTTTTAATTCTATTGCCGATTACCTGAGATTGAATCAGATGTGTTGTGATTTCCTTGAATATCACCTAAATACACTCAAGTAGATAAATTATTACTTTCCTTATATACGTAATGTATAAGGAAAGTATTGTGACGGCGTCGAAAATTCGAATTCGAGTTTTCGACGGGAGAACACTTTTCAAGCATCCCTGATCACGAATCAAACATTTTTGAGGTGATGTCTGTGTGTGTGTGTGTGTGTCAGTGAGTCTGTGGAGACGATATCTCACGAACGAATGGAGCGATTCGAATGAAATTTGGTACAAAAATCACAATCCGTGAATACTGGAAGCCTATTGTTTTTAAACGTAATCGAATGTTCAGAACTCCCCTAAATTTTCGAGTGAAATTTTGAAAAAATCCTCAGAAATCAAAACCTTACATAAAGTTACACAAATAGACACTTCTTATGCAATTTTTCCTTAGAAAACGATTGATATAAACTTTAGAACGCTAGCATGAACCGTTTTCGAGATATTGCTCATTTTTCAAATAAATTTATCAAAAAATTCCATATATTAAAAAAAATATTAACTGTTGAGAAACAAGTTCACTTTTCACATGTAATATCATACGATAAATTGGGTGACTTTATTCTCGTGGTTCTAGCTCGTTTCATTCATGAGAAAAGATACTTTTAGTAATACTTTTGTATTTTACCGCCAATAGTCATTTATCTGCTATAGGAATAACTTATATCTCCATAACGCTTGGCAAGATTTTGACGACGAATTTGGCGGAATATCGCCAACTTGGCGATTTTTGAAATGTTGCCAAATCAACGAAAATCTCGCCGAATGGATAAAAATAACGCTAAATCAATGAAAATGACGGCAATTTGTCGGAAATTCAATATCTCGGAAAGAATATAATTATCTACTGTAAGAAAAACCCATTTTTTACTGTAAAAGTAGTAAATTCATTGCATTATATAAGGAAAGTTATGTGTTGCCCACATCACATTTTTTTACTCTGTAAAGGAGGAGTTCGGGTCAGGAAGGTATTATATGAAGAAGGTATTATATCAGAAAGGTATTATATCGTAAAAGGCTGTTCAGTATTTCTGTGCTTTTCTGATTAGTCTCTCCGTTAATTTTAAATATATAATTATTAGTGTTTTCGCTGTGTCAGTTGGCTGGCTCAGCGGTCATGTTGCTTTCATCCAATTCCAGAGGCTGTGGGTTCGAGTCCATCCATTCGCGTTATTGTAGACTATTCCGTCTTTTTGATTGCTGTGCTTTTCTGATCAGTCCCCTTTTTAATTTTAAATATATAAATTAATATCTACTGCTTGTATGCTGACTGGTTCAGTGGTAATGTTACATTCTTTCAATTCCAGTGGCTGTGGTTTCGAGTCCATTTGCATTAAGCTTAGGCTATTCAGTCTTTTTGATTTCTGTGCTTTTCTGACCAGTGTATCCGTTAATTTTGAATACATTAATTAGTATCGTCAGCATGCGAGCTGACTGACTCAGTGGTAATATTACTTTTTTCCAATTCCAGAGGATGTGGGTTCGAGTCCATCCATTTGCATTAAGCTTAGGCTATTCAGTCTTTTTGATTTCTGTGCTTTTCTGACCAGTGTCTCCGTTAATTTTAAATACATTAATTAGTATCGCCAGCATGTGAACTGACTGGCTCAGTGGTAATGTTACATTCCTCCTGTTTCAGAGGATGTGGGTTCGAATCCATTCATTTGCGTTAAGTGTAGGCTATTCAGTATTTTTGATTGCTGTGCTTTTCTGATCAGTTTCTCCGTTAATTTTAAATATATTAATTAATATCTACTGCTTGTATGCTGACTGGCTCAGTGGTAATGTTACATTCTTTCAATTCTAGAGGCTGTGAGTTCTTGTGCATCCTCTTGCCCTTGAAATAAACAATTGTTAGGTTTTTCTTTTGTGACCAGTCTCTCTGTCGAGTTTAAATATATTAATTAGGATTTTCAGCGTGTGATCTGGTTGGTTCCGTGGTTATGTTGTCTGGTTCAAGTTTTAGAGACTGTGGGTGCGAGTCCATCCAGCATAGCGATTGAATCGTTCTGGTTTCCGTGTTTTTCTGATCAGTCTCTCCGCTAAGTTTAAATAGAGTAATTAGGATTCGCAGCACGTGAGTTGGTTGGCTCAGTGGTCATATTGTCTGTTTCCAATTCCATAGGTTGTGGGTTCGAGTGCAACCAACTGCATTGAGACGACGTGATTTTTATTAATTTTGTCACCTAATAAAATATGTTTCATTATTAATTTTATATAACAGGATATGACGAACCGGAAGTGACGTAACGGAAATGACATACGGGAAGTTACGTAACGGAAATGACATACCGGAAATGTCGTCACTTCCGGTACATCACTTCCTGTTTAATACGCTTAAAATGATAGAAAAAAGAGATATGGTGGTTTGGAAAATGCATAAAATTTTGGGACTACGTTAACCTGAGTCACGTGGTGCAAAACAAACCCTGCACGAACTTTGGACGAGGAAGGGTGGAAGCGCGACACCGAAGCCGGCAGGCCCGAAGAGAAACCCCACCAGCAACGGTGAGCTCAACCACCGCTCGTCCTCCATCTCGGGCAGATAATTTAGTAAGAAATATAAGAAAGTTAGAGAAGAAGAATGGTTAAAGAAATGACTTAAGAAAACCGATCTCCAAACCCCCATTGCCTTTTAAATCTCCCCAATTCTTTTAAACCGGCATGCCTTCGTTCTAGTACTACAATCGTTCCCTTCCTACCCAAGCGGGAGTAGAACCCCTCACCTACAGCCCCGCAACTTGACGCCCCAAGCCTCTCGGCCAAGAGGGCGACGACCGAAGCTTTGATTTAGATGTATTTAAGTTTAGCATTTTTACATTTTCGTTTAAACAATCAGAATAAATAAGCTAAAATTTACGGGGAACACAACCCTCGACAAAAATGTTTACTTCGCGCTGTCACAGTAGCACCATACCGCTGTGCTACGAATAGCGTTGCAATTTTATTTTATTTTAACTATATAAATCTGTCACTGGATTGGCGATTAGAATAAATCTGGGGCAGAACCCAAAAAATCTATTATCCTGACAACAATGTTAATTCATTATTTAAAATTGTAAACGTGTTGAGTTTGAAATGAGGACAGAACTCACAGCCAACAGATCCGGCCGTTGTCTGTCCAACACGTTAACCACTAGACTGTTTGAAGCATGCGAAAGAATTAAATAAATAACTATTTAAGTTTTCATTACGAAAAAAATAAAAAAAAGAGAGCCAGAAAACTCTTGAATGCTATATGTTCGTTTAGAATTATATAAAGAGGATAAAATCAGATGTTATATCCAATATTCATAATATTTTAATGAAAATTGCATTACATCAAATATTGGACTCTTATATATAAAATTCTAAATTGAAATGTAACATTCAAGGAATTTCTTGTTTCTTTTTTCCCCTTTCAATGATGCGGTATGTCCGCACGGGAAAAGCTCAATTATTGTCTCATTTGAACCAAAAATTAAATCTATATAATTAAAGCACAAATCTTTTTTGTTTTCAATTTCTGAGAATCTATCGAACCGATTTTCAAAATTAATTTTCTGTTTGATTTAATACTTTCTGGATGAGCAGAAGATACAGAATTACCTTTAACCCCCCAGATTTTTAAATGGGGCTGTAAGTACATTCTTAAAATTATTTTATCATTATGGAATGGGTTTTATCGCTATGATCTCTGTGGTACAGTCGGAAAAGCATCAAATCAGTAACAGCAGGTCCCTTTGTTCGCAGCTCGCTAGGCGCAAACATTTTAACAGATGGTCCCCTTGTTCGCAGCTCGCTAGGCGCAAACATTTTAACAGATGGTCCCCTTGTTCGCAGCTCGCTAGGCGCAAACATTTTAACATAAGGTCCCCGGTTAGTAGCTTGTTTGAAGGAAATTTGCATTTTTTCAATTAAATTTCATAAGGATTTTAGATTTGACCAACTTTTTTATTTATTTTTAAAACAAAAGCTGTTTTATTTAGTACTCAATTTCTGAGGATTTCTCAAACTGGTTTTTTTTTTGTTTTGTTTTGCTAAAAACTGATATTTTGTTGACGAGTTAAAGGTTAATAACATATACTTTACATACTACACCTTGGAGTATAGGCAGAAGCAATTTTAAAGGTTTCACAGTATGACTGCTGTTGATTTCCGTTGACTTAATCTGAAAGATTTATTAGGAATACTATTGCTATAAATATAAGGGTCCCCACTATTCAATTAACAGAATTTGGAACTTTTAAGTAACGCTGAACACCAGGAGATTTCAGCTACAATTCATTTTTAATTCTATTGCCGATTACCTGAGATTGAATCAGATGCGTTGTGATTTCCTTGAATATCACCTAAATACACTCAAGTAGATAAATTATTACTTTCCTTATATACGTAATGTATAAGGAAAGTATTGTGACGGCGTCGAAAATTCGAATTCGAGTTTTCGACGGGAGAGCACTTTTCAAGCATCCCTGATCACGAATCAAACATTTTTGAGGTGATGTCTGTGTGTGTGTGTGTGTCAGTGAGTCTGTGGAGACGATATCTCACGAACGAATGGAGCGATTCGAATGAAATTTGGTACAAAAATCACAATCCGTGAATACTGGAAGCCTATTGTTTTTAAACGTAATCGAATGTTCAGAACTCCCCTAAATTTTCGAGTGAAATTTTGAAAAAATCCTCAAAAATCAAAACCTTACATAAAGTTACACAAATAGACACTTCTTATGTAATTTTTCCTTAGAAAACGATTGATATAAACTTTAGAACGCTAGCATGAACCGTTTTCGAGATATTGCACATTTTTCAAATAAATTTATCAAAAAATTCCATATATTAAAAAAAATATTAACTGTTGAGAAATAAGTTCACTTTTCACATGTAATATCATACGATAAATTGGGTGACTTCATTCTCGTGGATCTAGCTCGTTTCATTCATGAGAAAAGATACTTTTAGTAATACTTTTGTATTTGACCGCCATTAGTCATTTATCTGCTATAGGAATAACTTATTTCTCCATCCATAACGCTTGGCAAGATTTTGGTGACGAATTTGGCGGAATATCGCCAACTTGGCGATTTTTGAAATGCTGCCAAATCAACGAAAATCTCGCCGAATGGATAAAAATAACGCTAAATCAATGAAAATGACGGCAAATTGTCGAAAATTCAATATCTCGGAAAGAATCTAAGTATCTACTGTAAGAAAAACCCATTTTTTACTGTAAAAGTAGTAAATTCATTGCATTATATAAGGAAAGTCATGTGTTGCCCACATCATATTTTTTTAATAGTGGTACAGCGCTGCCGGAAATATTAATGGATTTTCACGAAACTTCGTATCCACCTTTGTTGAAGACCCAGACCGACCGGCTCGTCAGCAAGGACATGAGCAAGTATCCACCTTTGTTGTCAAAAAGTCTAGAACTAGATAGTTTTTTTTTTAATTCAAGCAAAAATTTCGAAGTTTATTCGAAATTTTATATTTTTAAACATAACTGCATAGAACAAAATTTGACATAATTCTGAATGAAAGAGTTTATATATGGCTTAATGAGCGCGATATTTAATAGTTTCAACCATTGTTGTGAAAAATAGCCGGGATATAATTTTTATGTTCGTGACGTCATTAGTCTACTCCCCCCGGTGGGTACATTGTCAAGTATGGTATCAATTGAAATATTTTTTTTATCTGAATACCATCTATGATTGGGGGTATATACAAGGTAAGATCAAAAAGTTCGGAGACTGCGCTGATATCTCCAACCCTGATTGGAAGAGAGGGGAACTATTTTACCGTGGCGTAGAGGCACATGCGACGCGTGGTGTGAAAAGGAAGAAGCAGGTCTGCAGTGCAGGGTTTTTCCAGACAATGCGTGTCAGTAAACTGCAGTCGTTTGCCTTCGTCGAAAATAGAAATGGCGTTTGAAGAACAACGGGCGAGTATCAGATTCTACCAGCTTTTGGGGAAATCGCAGACAGAAATATTGAATCTGCTGCAGCAAGTGCAATGTTTCTGTCGGCGATTTCCACAAACGCTGGTAGAATGTAATATTCGCACGTTGTTTTTCAACCGTCATTTTTATTTTCGCTGAATGCGAACGACTACAGTTCACTGACACGCACTGTCTGGAAAAACACCTGATTCTTCCTTTTCACATCTCATGTCACATGTACCTCTACGCCACGGTAAAATAGTTCCCCCTCTCCATCCAATCAAGCTTGGAGATATCAGCACAGTTTCCGAACTTTTTGATCCTACCTTGTATGTGTGAAATCATAGCCTTGCGAAAAATGTAAATACTTTGGGAGCTTATATCTCACAACCGAATAGATAAAAATGTAAACAATTCGTATTTGTTTTTAGCGAAATATGGTTCTATTTATGAATATATTTTAATATGAACTCTTATGTTTGAAAAAAAAAAATGGTTGTCAAACGTTGTCTAGATCTTCTTCGTGTTTCGCAGCTTATGTTTCAGTCCATTTCTATTCTTTTATGTGAATAATATCTATGGTTGGGACATCTCTATTCCGAAATCGGAGCGGTAACAAAACAGTAAACAGTTTTTACTTGATAAATAAAATGGATACACGTCAACTTTAATAAGCTTTAAAAATTAAAAACAACCAAAACAGGTTTAAAAAGTGATTTAATAAAAAATCCTTTCTTCGACGTACATAAATTTACAAAGCCAAAGCGCTTTTGGGCATCACCATGTCCTTCATCAGTAGCGAACGAAAGTTTTTGCTTGTTTTATCCTAAATAAAATGTTTTATTCGTTCTATTCATGAATATTTTCAATATTTTAAAATTTTGAACTCCTGTCTTTCGCGAGTTATTGCCCCACTTAGCTTACATTCACTCGAAATATTTTGTAAACTATATTATATAGATATAAATGGTAAGCGATAAAATCTTTCAGTAGGAAATTCAGTTTATATATTAATAATTTGTTTTCTGTAAGCTTTTGCAGTTTTTCGTGAATTGTCCTGTCAAGTTCAAGAAGATTGAAAATTTTCTGACTTTCGGGGTTGTAATGCTTGTATTTTCGAAACTGAAAGTTCTGTCTATGAATTATATAAGAAGCAATTTGCAGTCGATAAAAAGTTCCCACAAGGAATATATAATTCTATTTTAGGCTGTGTTCTTAGTTTTTAAAATACATCTGCTCTAATTTCGATATTTTAATATTTTGAACTATTTTGAAAAGGTGGTTCTAATTTCGATATTCTAATATTTTGAACTATTTTGAAAAGGTGGTTGGTTCTAATTTCGATATTTTAATATTTTGAACTATTTTGAAAAGGTGGTTCTAATTTTCATATTCTAATATTTTGAACTATTTTGAAAAGGTGGTTCTAATTTCGATATTCTAATATTTTGAACTATTTTGAAAAGGTGGTTGGTTCTAATTTCGATATTTTAATATTTTGAACTATTTTGAAAAGGTGGTTCTAATTTCGATATTTAAATATTTTGAACTATTTTGAAAATGTGTAAAGAAGATAAACCACTCACAATGAAAGGTGTTGCTCAAGCAAAACCAGTTTAGCTCCACTGGACTGGAGCCACTGCCGATTTTTTCTTAGGGGTGAGCTTTATTAATTCCTAAAAGTTTTGTAGAGAATAGAGATACTGTTTCTTTATTAAATTTTTTTCAATAAGACCGAAGTCTATATATTTAGATAGATATGAATGATCAAATAAAAAGCTGCATAATATTCAGAATACAGTTATGCTATCTATATTTACCTTTAGTTATTTGAAAATCTGGATCAAGAATTAAATAATGAATATCATCCAAGTACTGTACATCTCTTTAAAATCACAATCACTTAACTAGGAAGCCATGGAACATAGTTAAATTGTACTACTACTAAAATAACTGCCTTGTCGATTTGTTTGACATACCTGTATTATGTTGCCATTTACAGAAAGTTGAATGCGTGCTTTAAAATAAAAAGAATATTCTTGTGTGATCCGAAAAACTTTTGGATTTTTTATCATATTACTTTACTTCTCACACTGTACCATTCTTTTACTGTATGTCATCTGGTTTTGTATTTTATATCGTCATCTTATTATGGAGATACATTTTAATTTTTAATATTATACACTTGTTAGTGTTTTTTACTAGTAAATTATATGTTTGTTTTACCATGTGTTTGGATAACAGAAAATAATTGCAGTTGAAAAATCAAAAAAAGGGGAAAGAGAAAGGATTGTTCCTTCCTATGCACAGAAATTGGTTGAGCATGATAAACCAAAAGGGACAGTAGTTGTCCCTGGAACCAAAATACGGGGACGATCTCTAAGTGTTAAGCGAATCACCCATGTTGTCTCAATATTGCCGAAAATGGAACAATCTTCTGAAGCAACAAGAAGAGAAGTTCAGGGACTGGTGAACCCTACGAAGTTGAATATTAGTGTAACAAAGGTGAAGAAGATTAGGAAGGGAGGCATTTTGGTAGAAACCTCAAAAAGTGAAGACCTTGATGTCCTTATCCAAGAGTTCAAGGACAAGGATGCTTTAAGCAACTACATAATAAGTAAACCGAAAAAGAAGAAGCCCCAATTGATATTATATAATATCCAAGATGAATACACAAAAGAAGACTTAGTTGCGAGGATCACAGAACAGAATGAGGAAATTGATGATCCTGCAAAAGTAGAAGCAAAATACAGTTTTATAAGTAGAGGAGGCACAAATTGGATATTAGAAGTAGATCCAGAGACTTTTACTAATTTAATTAAAAAGAGCAAGATCAGTTTAGGGTGGTATAAAGTTAATTTTAGAGAACACTTGCGACCTTATGCCTGCTTTAAGTGTTGGAATTACGGACATATCGGAAAATTTTGCCCTGGTAAAGTTGTTTGTATAAAATGTGGTTCTGAAGAACATAAACCTACTGACTGTACAGAAATGGTAAAGTGCAAAAATTGTGTAAAGCACAATGGAAAATTTGGTTCTAAATTTAAGACGGATCACAAGTGCAATGATGTCGCTTGCCCTGTCTACATGAAAGAACTTTCTTTTGTGGCTTCTAAAGTCGATTATGGACTTATTGTTTAAGTGTATGTTCTTTGTTGTTTTGCTTGATTGTTTCATTGGTATTTATATTGTTTTATTGGATTGGCTCGAGTAGCAAAGTTGGTTAGTTGGAGTTGTTATGCATTGTATTGTTAAATAAATATTTTTGTTGGCTCTGTTTTCCTGATTAGGGAACTTTGTAGTTGAAATGCATGTTTACTGTATATTATTGTATTATTGTATCCGGCCAAGGGGGCCTGGCTTTTGTTATTCCTGTCAGAGGATGAGGATCTGTTTTTGTTTTGGCTGGTGGTCTTTTTGTCGTGTTTTCGTGTTGGTCCCCGACGACCTGCTCGGCGCATGGTGTCGGTGCGTGGCTGTTGGGGGTTCTGAGTTGGAGGCGTCGGCTCTGTCCCGCTGGTGTCGGCTTCTGCCGGTGGTGTTTCCGCCAGTGGTCGCTGGGCTGGGGGGCATGTGCTGAGGGTGGCTGGATTATGGTCGCGATGACGGTTCATCTTCTTCCGTGTACCTTCGGGTGGGTCGGGCTTCTCTTTTGAGTTACCATGTGTTTGGTGCAGCATATCCTTTTCAAATTTTGTACCACGAAACCCCAATCAACCAACCTAAAATGTGGTTCACTGCAATGTAACATAAAGCGAGCACTAATTTTATAAAAATTACGTATTCATATAAAATAGTTTATATAGCACACTTAAGGTTAAAAGAGTGATTTTAAGATATACAATATAAAATTTAGTTTGCTGTTGAAAACTTCTGAATAACTGCCTTAAACAGAAAAAAGCTATAACTGCACATACCTTGTGTGAATGTTTTATTAATAATTTCGAAATAGTATACATATTCCTAGTAGCAAAATATGTCATTTTGATACACGTGAAAACGAAAATGGCACTTCAATTACAAAACGTTTAACACAAACACTTTATAAATACCAGGCATTTCATAAAGATGGCGTTTAAAATCATAGATAAACGATCAGTATGCCACCAGTAATTCGAAATATATTAATTACCCCTCATGGCACTTGAATCTTAAGATAGATATTTCAGGTAAAATAAATATAATAAATTTACATTCCTTGCTGGATTTATAAATTGATTGCACAAGCTCACATAATTTAAACACCATATTTTACACCGACGTACATGTTAAAAGTGCTTCCAGCGCACATTAAACAACAAAATTTTTCATTTCTCTTCATATAATAAATCAAAAATTCAGAGAATAATTTACAAAAATATTTCATGAGAGTAGATCTCCTAGAATTGTTACAACAGTGTTGTAAAACGAACAGTCTTTATGAACACTCATATAGTATCATCCATGTCCAAGAAAGTTATTTAGATATAGTTATTCCGTACATCAGAATATTCTAGGGGTAAAATAGATAGAAATCTTAAGTCACAAATAATAAAAATTGAAAATTCAAATATTTTCAACTTTATGCAATAAAGTTAATGAAAATATCCATAATTGGCTAACAGGAGAAAACGGACGTAGTTTAATCCTTGTACTTTATAAAATGATGCCACTTTTGACAACACATTTTTAATGGAAGCAATAGTCACTCATCTATGTCTTAACTGTTTTTTTTAACAGTAAATATATGTTTTAAGTCAATATTCCATAATAATGTGTTCATAATAGTGTATTATAGTCATAATAGATTATTTTCAGAAAATTGATGGATGGAGATGAAATTAGCGACAGGACAACGGATAAAGATAAAACGTCAGAACATGGATTTCGGATGCAGAATTAGTTACAGAGGTTAAACTGATAAATGTTCTGAAAATCTTTGGACATAATATCACACAAAGTAGCTACTTAAACACAGTGGGTCAGTAATAACAAATAGATGGAATAGTTTAAACCTTTTTTTTCAAATATAAACATTTCTTCATTTGGAAGTTCTTATATTAAGTAAAATCCATGAATTTGTTTAAAACATCTAATTACATAAGCTTGTTCTAAACTTTTGTCTTTCAAATGAGAACATGCCATAGTCGTAATTGGTCCCTTAAAACTATCACAACGTTTTTCAAGAGACATACTACAAACAAGTAATAATTGCCATTTTATAATACAATATCATCTTCTGTTTAATTTCTTTTGTTTAGACGTCTTGAGATGAGTTGTCTTTAGCTTCAAGTGTCTTCTTCAGATATTTTGAAAACCTCTGTTGTAAGATGAGTTCTAAAACTTGGCCTTTAGTTATGAAGTCTAACGGATTTCATCGTTCTTTGATCATGCAATAACTGTACATTTAACCACATAAGTGGTCGTGTGCGGATTATTATTAAAGTAAAGGAATGCAGTAGATTGTATCACAAATATTCATCTCCTTTAGCCATTTGGAATCCGTTTCCATAAGCGTAATGTAAAGGCTCTTGCATCTGGTCTTCCACTCGTCTGCGACGAAAGAATCCAAGCTGGAAAGATTGAGAATGGTTTAATGACAAACTAAAAATTATGTTTTTGTACACATTTAAAAAATATCAAAAGAACGAAATTATAATATACTCATTTATCCAGAAAAGGGGCAATTCAGTGAGCCAGATGAAAAGTATGTGTAGGTATGAAATAAAAATTCAATAAAAATATATCTAATGCTTCAAGGTAAGCAACTGATACTTCTTCGGAAGGAGAGGGATGCGAATAAAGCATTACATTTTTACAAAACAAGAATAGGAAGCAGAGCATCCAATCCGTTTAAAAGTTTACTTTACAAGAAGATATTTAACCTATAATCGTCGTAGGTGAACTTTTTTAGAAGTAGCTAAAATTAGATTTATATCGTCAGAGCTTGATTAAGATAATCTGAGCCTATAGCCCTCAGATTATATTTGTTATTTTATCCATTATTTCGCCCTCCCCTCTAAAGTTGACTTTCCCAGTTTTCACAAGGGAAAAACAAAAATATTTTAATTTTATCCATAGTAGTATTTTTACGCAGACAAAAAAATAAGGAGTTATTTAGAGTGTTTGGTATAAATGTACAATGCATTCTTAAGAAAAGCAGAGTAATTAAAGACGAAGAAGTGAGTAACTAAAATTAAAGAAGTTAATGTTTTAGAAGTAATTAAAATTAAACTTATATCGTCAGAGCTTGATGAAGATAAGCTGGGGCTATATGAACTGCATTATTTCGTCCTCCTAAATGCCCACTTTCCCAATTTTCAAAAAGGAAAAACAAAAGCAAAAAATTAATTTTCTTCATAGTAGTATTTTCACACAGACAAAAAAAAATAGAGTTAATTAGAATGTTTGGTATAAAAGTACAATGTACTAAGTACAATAATAAGGAAAGCAACAGTTGCTTAATTCCATAAAACTGTCTATCTAAAATGACATTAAGTTTTACTGCTTGTATAGAAACTCAAATTAAAAACGGAATATTTTTACTTTCCTTTAAGAATAGCATGTTGCATTTAAGAAACATTAGACATGAAATGCAATAAACAGTAATTAATTCAGCAAATTTTTCCAGAAAGGCATTTTTGAAATTTTCCTTACTGCAAAGACAATACTAACATCTTCAAAATCACGTATCGAAGTAATGTAATTCTCAAAAGTTAATAAAACAAAATGACTGTGGTTATGCTGTCTTAAATTTTATCTCAAAATAGTTTTAGTTTAAATACAGAAAAATGCGTCCATTAGAAGAAATTGAAATTGTCGTATCTAAAAGAATCATAGAAAATAATTGTATCATCATCGTTGGTGGCGATACTGACAGGATGATGTACAAACCGTACACAGTAAGTATTTTATGTGAAATAGCCATGAAATATTTTACTTTCCTTATATACATAATGTATAAGGAAAGTATTGTGACGGGGTCGAAAACTCGGACGGGAGAGCACGTTTCAAGCATCCCTGATCACGAATCAAACATTTTTGAAGTGATGTCTGTGTGTGTGTGTGTGAAATTATGTGCGTGTGTGTGAAAGTATGTGTGTGTGTGTGTCAGTGAGTCTGTGGAGACGATAACTGACGAACGAATGGACCGATTCGAACGAAATTTGGTACACAAATCAGAATCCATAAACACTGGAAGCCTATTGTTTTCATACACAATCGAATGTTCAACCCCCCCCCCCTAAATTTTCGAGTGAAATTTTGAAAAAATCGTCAAAAAATCAAAACCGCTAATAAAGTTACGCAAATAGACATTTCTTATGTAATTTTTCATTAGAAAACGATTGACATAAATTTTAGAACGTTAACATGAACCGTTCTCAAGATATTGCACATTTTTCAAAAAAATTATCAAAAAGTAATATAAAATAAAAAAAAATTCCTATTGAGAAACATGTTCACTGTTCATATGCGATAAATTTGGTGACATCATTCTCGTGGATCTAGCTCGTTCCATTCATGAAAAAAGATACTTTGAATAATACTTTTGTATTTGAACGTCAATAGTCATTTATCTGCTGTAAGAATAACTTATTTCTTCGTCCATAACGCTTGGTGAGATTTTGGCGACGAATTTGGTGGAATGTCGCCATCTTGGCGACTTTTTAAATGTTGATAAATTAACGAAAACTCGCCAAATGGATAAAAATGACGCTAAATCAATGACGACTCATTGATGATGACGACATGGGAAATGACGACTCATTGACGAAAATTCAATATCTTGGAAAGAATATAAATAACTACTATAAAAATAATCTATTTTTTTTTTACTGTAAAAGTAGTAAATTCATTGCATTATATAAGGAAAGTCATGTGCTGCCCACATCAGATTTTTTTTTAGCTATAGTGCCAAGATTTAAATATATGCGTTTTAAGACAGTAGGATACAATTATGGGGTCATTTTGGAGCCTTCTGAAATCTGTAGGCACAAGGCTCGGACCTTGTAGAACAATGCCGTAATCAGTGCGTAAATATCAAAGAAGAAACAAGTTGAATGTTAGACACAAATGTAAATTTGATACATATTTTCATAGGAATACTAGATAAATTTTTGAATAATCACAGGTTTAATTAAAATGTTGTCAATATTATGTGAGAAACTTAATTCCGTAAAAGGGTTAATAAAATTTACAATCAAATAAAGTAACTTAACTCTATTTCATCATGGAATTAACCTAGCTTCACTCTAATTACAAAATTACGCGAGTTTCAATCTGTACATGGATTCACCAGAGTTCTATCTCTATCACGAAGTTACTCGTACAATTATAGGGAAAATTGTATCACTTGACACAATTTCCCTTATAATTGGGCCAGTCTGCCTGAAAATTTCTGTAAACTTGAATAAGTTAAGGTATTAAAAAAGGTTCTCACTTCATATTTTCCTTCAGTAGATTTTTTTTAGCGGGAATATTTTAAAAACTGCATTCAGAAAAAATATGGCTTGCAGATACTTTTGATTTGACCAATACAATGCCCTAAAGATTATAAATACTAGATGCTGCCATGAAACTTGATTTTTCATATCCAATTCTCATTATAAATGATGTTGTTTGATCCTAGCTCAAAATATGTAAAAGATTGGTGGCAAAATTTTTGCCATACTATTATTTTTACTAACAACTTTTTAAAGCAGTTATTTTTCTAGATCTCTTCAGTATCAAATTGCGGAGGAGGTAGGTGAGTCATTAAATATTTCTACTTTTGGCTCGTTTTTCATTCATTGGTCAAAAATTTTCATTTGACATGAAACCTTTATTTCTCAAAATTGGCTATAGATAGAGTTTAGGTGACAACATATGGATTTCGCATCAAATTTTGAAGGAGGTAGGGGGATTTACTAAGGATTTCCATTTCCGGTTCGCAAATACTCCTTCTAAATATCTATTTCTCAATATTGGCTATAGATAAAGCTTAGACGAGGGCAGATGTGGATTAAGCGTCGAATTTCGGAGGGAGTCGATAGGATTCAATAATGATTTCATTTCCTGGTTCCGAAAAAGTCACTTCCGGTTATACGATAATTCGTATGACTGTACAAAATAAGTGTACAAAAGAGTACAAAAATGCTTAATATTTTCATCGACAACGAAGTGCACATACCCTTTGTCACCATTATGAAGACTCCTTCATAAATATCTTGTTTAAGTTGTTATTTTTAAGAATCGACATTGCGGATAAAATATTTTAACTTTGAAAAAAGTCATAAATATTAGTCGAATGCATCATCCAATTAAAGTTATATTCTTAATCATGATAGAGTTAAAGGCTTAAAAAAATCTCTTTACAATGGATAAGATATCCGTTTTTAAATATGAACCGTAAAATGTATTAAAAATTATATCAAATCAGTCAAATATACATAAGAATAGTCGATATCTCTGCCTGTCTATTTGCCAGGTTGGTGATAAATATGGCGATAAAGTGAAGACTTTGGCGAAGAATTTAACGTAATATAGCCAACATGGCAATTTTTGAAAAATAACGCCATCCTGGCAATAATTTAATACAGAACTATATGTATTGACTTGCCAACTCACTTTTCTTCATTTATAAAACTTAATGCTCCTTACCATGTGACAGGATGCTCCTTACTATATGACAACATCCAGTATATAAAATGTAGTTGAAATTGAGACAAGCGTCGATAATGGCAGTAAAAGTTAATTTATAATAAATATTTAATTATCTGGCCACAATTATACACATCATTAGCGAAAGGATAATTACAGAAATAATTTTAAATCAAACTTACTTGCCACAATACTAGTGCAAGAAGTCCGAAAATCAAAAGGCCAATGGAGACAGACAAAATGAGAATCCACCAAGGAATTATATGATGCTGCAGAGCAACTGTTTCTGGGTTCACTTTTGTTGTGACCTGAAAAAAAATTATAATATAAACAGAAAGCTCTGATAGTGTTTTCCAGCCTGGGGTAATTGTACCTCTTAGGGTCAGTGTTTCTTTCAGAGCTTTTTGGCCGTGGAAGGGGGGGAGGGCAAGTTAAATTTCAGAGGGGGTTTCTATTTGCTCTAAATATAGCTAAATTCTGTGTCATATGAATAGAAGCTAGGTTAACATAAAGTGTCCTCAGGGTGCTTCGTCCCGGAGGTATGTTTAAAAGAAACACTGCTTAGGGTTAAACGCAGGGATTGTTAATGGGGCACAGAAAAAGTTCAACAACTCATGCTTTTAAGTGTGTTAGCATTCTATAATTAGATGCGTTATTAACCTATAAATACGAAAAACACACTGAAATCATATATTCAGAATAATTATAAACATCTCCCTTTCATGGGATTCGAACCCAAGTGGTCTGACTTTAAGAACGAAGACTTCATCGAGAAGAGTTTGTTAATTTGGAGCAGAAGCCTCACAGGTACGTGAAAGATCCAGGCTACCCGACTCACCCTAGGGTATGAGCAACTGGGTGAGTGACCGGACTTCACAGGTACGTGAAACAGAAATTATAATTTTTTACACAATTGGAACTTAAAGCAGATTTCAATTTTTTCTGTATAAATGAATTAAATTTGCAGTTTCAACAAGGTTCAAATACTTATTGTCGCGTCATTAGATTCTTAGTCAATCGCGTCTGGTAGCGACATTGGATGCTTTTGGATGAAACAACATGTGCTACGGCTTTTGATTGGCGTTCCCTTGTTACGTATTACGTTCAATCCAATTTCCCATGTTGTTTGTGATTTTGAATGACGTATTGAGCTAAAATAAAATTAAAACATATATACTGAGCTTGTTGACGGAATACCTTAGACCGTTAAGTCTAACTTAAATTTATGAAATTGAAATAATTTATATACTTATAAATAAGCTATTATTGTAGCAAGTAATTATTTACAAATAAATAAATATTGTGTTTAGTATTTAGAGAGGGTATGAATCTTATTGAATCAAAATTACAATGCATTCCTCGAAAATATCCTATTAATATATGCCCATTTTCAACTTTGAACTTAACTCTTTTTTATTCCCCCTTTCATTCTTCAAGCGATTATGGTAGGAATTAATAGGTTAAGTCGTCGACCTATTACATTTTAGGCTAACATATTGACTTTAACAGCTAGCTAACCGAAGTCACAGTTGGTTAACTGGCTAACCAGTGAAACATCTGATCACTACTTATATTGGACTCCAGAAAGCAGTTTTAAAGAGTTATTTTCAAACATCAGATAGGGCAATTTGGAAGTGTGGATTTTCATGTTTAGACATTTGCGTCAGTGTTTTACATCTCCATACGCATTTTAGTTAATAGTTTTAAAATGTTTACATTTCTTGCTTCTTTACTTTCCCTGCAATACATGGTAATGTATAGGGAAATATTAGAATCATATCGAAAATCGCAACTCGAGTGTTCGACGGATCTACACGTTTCGAGACCTTTAGAATACGAGAAAACTATTTTTAGCATGACGTCTGTATGTGTGTCTGTCTGTCTGTGCAGATTTTGTATCCACTCTAACTATAAGTAACTAATTGACCGAATTTCTTAAAATTTGGTAGGTAAGTCACTTGTGGGCGAATGTGGTGCTGATTAGTTTTGGGTACGATTCGGGATAAAAGAACCCGCCTTTTTTTGCGAAATGGCCAGCAAAAGCCTGTATCCAATCTAGCTGTAAAATTAATGGACCGAATTTCACAAAATTCGGTAGATATTTCGCGTATGGGTTACCCTGGTGTTGATTAGATTTTGGTACGCTTCGGAAAAAAATAACTTGCCTTTTTTTGCAAATTGGCCAGCAAAAATCGTCAAAATGTAAAATAAAAAGCTACGTATACTCAAATATATCCATTACGTGCTTGTTTTATACGTAATTTTTAACGAAGAAGAGAATAAGACCAACCTCTTTACATTAGGACTAGCCTTTCTCGATATATTTAAGTTTTTTCATATTTTCTCTACTCCACCTTTGAAAATAAGTCCAGTTACCAAATGAGAACGAAAATTGAATTAAAAGTGAATTAAATTTAATTAAAATAAAGAGAACGTGGATATAAATAGGTCTGCAGGGAAAGTCATGTGCTGCCTACATCATATTTTTATTTTTCGGGCAAGGCTAACTTGAATATACATCTGAAGCTATGACCACGCATTTACTCGGTTTTGTCATAGGCGTTTCATCTAATCCATGTGCCCGCCCATTATGTATACCTTGACTAGATGGTTTCGATAGTAACGTAGTTCATTTTGAATATATATTTAGAATACCCTTTTTACTTTCCTTATATAC
The DNA here is from genome assembly GCA_951213105.1 of Amaurobius ferox. NCBI lineage: Eukaryota > Metazoa > Arthropoda > Arachnida > Araneae > Amaurobiidae > Amaurobius > Amaurobius ferox. The sequence goes on from OX578140.1 coordinate 66,796,705, forward strand.
ATAATGTATAAGGAAAGTATTGTGACGGGGTCCAAAATTCGAATTCGAGTTTTCGACGGGAGAGCACGTTTCAAGCATCCCTGATAACGAAGCAAACATTTTTGAAGTGATGTCTGTGTGTGTGTGAAAGTATGTGTGTGTGTGTGTGTCAGTGAGTCTGTGGAGACGATAACTGGTGAACGAATGGACCGATTCGAACCAAATTTGGTACAAAAATCACAATCCGTAAACACTAGAAGCCTATTGTTTTTATACGCAATCGAATGTTCAAAACCCCCCTAAATTTTCGAATGAAATTTTGAAAAAATCGTCAAAAAATCAAAACCACTAATAAAGTTACGCAAATAGACATTTGTTATGTAATTTTTCATTAGAAAACGATTGGCATACATTTTAGAACGCTAACATGAACCGTTCTTGAGATATTGTACATTTTTCAAAAAAATTATCAAAAAGTCATATAAAATAAAAAAAAAAAAATTCCTATTGAGAAACATGTTCACTTTTCGTATGTAATACCATGCGATAAATTGAGTGACATCATTCTCGTGGATCTAGCTCGTTCCATTCATGAAAAAAGATACTTTGAATAATACTTTTGTATTTGAACGCCAATAGTCATTTATCTGCTGTAAGAATAACTTATTTCTTAGTGCATAACGCTTGGCGAGATTTTGGCGACGAATTTGGCTGAATGTCGCCAACTTGGCGACTTTTTTGAAATGTTGCCAAATTAACGAAAATCTCGCCAAATGGATAAATATGACGCTAAATCAATGAAAATGACGACTAACTGTCGAAAATTCAATATCTTTGAGAGAATATTAGTATCTACTATAAGAAAAACCTATTTTTTACAGTAAAAGCAGTAAATTCATTACATTATATAAGGAAAGTCATGTGTTGCACACATCAGATTTTTTTATTAAAATATGAAAAACCACCATGAATATAATTTTAAATTCTAATTATTAAAATCGATTGACTCGAAAATCAGACCACTAGTTTAAAATAACAAACTTTTAGTTTATAATTACTAATATTACTAATATAATTTAGCGGAGGTATAGTTTTTCCTGCACCTCCCTACAGATTTCTAACTTTTTTTAAGTTATTGAATTATTATATACTTACGAAATATGCTTTAAATCCCAGATAAGCCGGGTCGACATCGTGGGGTAGTGAGGTTACCCGGCTTACAAGTTTCGACGATATCTGAACATCATCCAACCCCATCTGAAATAGAAAATGAAATGATTAAACGAGATAACTTGCACATAATACATAATATTAAAATTTATCAGCGAATCTATATCCCAGGATATATATGTCGAATATGTAGCCTAGGAAATTGATTTTATTATTGAAAGTAATTATATATACACAGGGTGATTAAAAACAAGAAAGATCAATCATGCATAAGCATTGATTATGAAACACTTTCCAACTGAAATGTAATTTCATTTAAAAATTTCTAAAATGTGATTCATTCAGTGGTAATATCTTTTACATTATCACAGTACTACAGTAATTTATTATACTTAAATATTTAAAACTGTATCGAAATATAAATCATCTGATTCTTTATGCAAAATCAATGAATATTTCATTCATATAACTTGTATTCCAGACTCCAGAGCTAAATAATTTTGTGTGAAAAAAATTCAGCAATTCTTATGTAATTCATCTTACAATCGCTTGAGATATTTGCATTCTGCATATGTTAAAATTAGGCTTCCTTGAAGAAATAATAAAAGTTTAGGGATCATTTAAAATCACAACTATTGTAATTGCATAGGCACGGAATTTAGATACACAGATAATACACAGATAATATATATGTGTATGTGTATGTACTCAAAGTATTGGAATCGTGCCGAAGATCGGAACTCGAATTTTCAAAGGATCTACACGTTTTGGGACTTCTAGAACACGAAAAAACTACTTTTAGGAAGACGTCTGTGTGTGTAAGGGTGTATCTGTGTATGTTTCTGTGTGTCTGTGTGGATATTACATCCACTCTAATTGAAAAACTAATGGACCGAATTTCATACAATTTGGTAGGTATGTTTTTTGTGGGAAATCCTGATGTTCATTAGATTATAGTACGATTCGTAATAAAAGAATCTGCCTTTTTTGCGAAATGGCCGCAGAAATTGCCTTTATCCACTCTAGCTAAAAACTAATGAACCAAATTTAACAAAATTTGGAGTATAATATTTCAATAACCTACAAGTGATTTATATACCAAATTTAACAAAATTTTGTATATAAATCATTTGTAGGTTATTCTACTACGATTCGGGAAAAAGGAACGGGCTATTTTTGCGAAATGGCCAGCAAAAATCGTTATATATAAAAATAAAAGACTACGTGTGCTCAATTATATCAATTAAATTCCTATTTTATATGTGATTTTTGACAACAAAAAGAATAAGACTAACCCCATTACTCTAGGACTAGCCGTTCTTGAGATATTCTAGTTTTTTCGCGTTTTCGCTACGCCACCTTTGACAATAAGTCCAGCTATCAAATGAGAACCAAATTTAAGTTTAACGTGTAAATTCAATGTCATTTAAAATACTTATGTTGTGCAGATAAACTCAAATTATCATTGAATAAATAAAGAGAACGAATATGAGTCTGCAGAGAAAGACATGTGATGTCCACATCAGAATTTTTAACAATATTACACCAATGATTTATAGAAGTGAACGGGGATTATTTTCAGGCCATTTCGAAAAAAATGTATGATCTATATTTAAAGATCCATCAAATTTTTGTCGAATAAAATGTTCAACAAATTTAAGCTGTGTACCAAATTTTAACTCTCTAGGACGTAGGAAAGTGCATTTAAAATGCCATCAATTAAATTTATCATGAAGAGTTATATAAAATTTTTAAAAAATGAAAAATTGTTATCTACCAAATTTATTTTAAAATATGAAGCCACTCCCATATGCAAAACGTTTAAACAAATGGAGAGATATTTATTATATAATTTCTCTCTCTTTTCTTTCTGGAAGATATCCCAAAGTCAGAATTTAATTGAATTTGTTTTTTTCCCTATATTAAATAATTTTTTTAATTAAAAAACTACTTAACATATTTTACTGAATTTTTTTTTATATATTCTATGGGATAATGTGAATATTTCCTAAAAATTTCGAAGCAATTCGTGAATTTTAAATTTACTTAAAAAATGTTTGAAAAATTAGGTCCCATAGGGTTCAATGTATTTCATTTTTTCAACCCGGGTTCAATAAAAAACTAATTGGGTGATATTATTTATTTATATTCCCATAGGTCCTACAGACCGTCTGAACAACATACTAAAATTTCATTTTGATAAACTCATTTTTACGGCAGTTATCGTGCTAACGGACAGACAGACAGACAGACAGACAGACAGAATGAACAAAGTCATAAACACTTTTCAACTTTGTTGTAAAGTGTTAAAAAATGGGTCAAATTTCACGAGATGGTTAGTACACACTAAACTAAGCATTTTTTGCCATAGTATACAGGGTCGGAAAAGAAATGTAAAGGTGCCAGTGGGCTCTTAATGGTGAAATCGATGGTGAGGCGAAAACAGAAGAATGTGTAGCGGAAGGAGCGGCGCCAGGCCTGAACTCGGGACCACGTGCTTACAAAACAAACATTATACGTTTAGAGCAAAAGCTTGCTTCCACTCCGAACTTATAATTCGGGTACAGGTTCCAAGCATCTTCGATGGATGTCTTCGGCAGGAGCAGAGTCGGCAGCTGCCACAAATGACTTAGAAGTTATAAAATGACATTTCATAAACAATAATTATAGCAATGGCGCAAAAGAGAGACCGCAAACCTGAATGCGTGTTTCACAGCGGCGATGAAGGGATTGGCGAACTTTCTCGAACAGACCATGCATGTCGCGCACTTCGAAAGCAGTGACCGAAATCCTGGCAACGAGTTCCTCTTTAGATTCAAGAGGAGTGTCATAGACGAAACTCTTGGGATACCCCCACAAAAGACGTCAAGACACGACAGATTGGGCGATCGGCTTCTCAAGAGTTGGAGCTGCGAATAACTACTACAAACTGATAAGGCCGTACATTTGGTGTTACGAAAATTTACATAAGGGTTTTTCTTCCCCAGATGAAATTTGCATACGTGGTTTTTTTCTTCAACCAGAAAATAACAATCAGAATGACGCTTTTAAGTTTGCTTCCCAACGTGTAAGCGCCCTGTAACGCTTTTACGTTTCATTTCCGACACGTTAAATTATGACGAAAAATGCTTGGTTTGGTGCGTACTACCACCTCGTAAAGTTTGGCCCATATTTTTTGAATCACCCTGTATATATAGGACGTCATGAAATTTAAGATAACTTAAAGTAGTATGACATAGAACGAAACATAAACAAATAGATAATTTTCTTTTCTTTCATATCTATATAAATAAAATTGAAAATCTGTATGTTTGCTTGTTTTTGTGTGTGTTTGGCTCATCATCACGGGAGAACGGCTGGTCCGAATTTCATGAAATTTGTGGACAGCCTTGGATTAGTCTGATTTTAAATTTAGTCCATGTTTCGAGTTTTCAGGACCAGGGGTTAATAGACATAAATAAAAACGCACAAGTAACTCTTCCATAGACATAGCATTATGCAGACGATATTTTCCCCGTAAATTTATGTGAAGAAAGGGATATGTTGTTAAGCAATGGAATAAAATTCATTGAGATTATATAGCAGACGATTTTTATTAAATATTTTCTGATTTAAATAATTAAGAAATGCATATAAAAAAAATTGTTCAGAATTGCATTTTTGACTGGATTACATCAATTTAAGTTATCTGCTTTATTTTGGCAAACATTTTTCGAACTCATATATTGTGTTCAGCCAATTGTTGTAACAGAAGATGGTACGTTCATATCTTCTAATAGTCTTTTAGCGCTTTTGTTTTGGCATATGTTGATCCAATTTCATAGCCCTTTCATTTTGGCCAATTTGATCCGATTTTATATTTTTCGTAAATTTATTTACAAACGGGACATGGATACAAACGGGACACATTTCTTCAGATTTCCCCGTGAAGATAGATTTGTATATCGAGAACAGAAATTCGTATACTTCTTTTTAGAAAAATTAAATTAAAAATTTTAATGGAATGTTTTGAATAACAATGTCACTTAGAATACTATAGGAATTTGCACATAATTGTGAATTTTAAGTTTCTTTATATTATATATGCCGTACAAAGAAGGGGTATACTGCTAGTATAATATATGCTTGAATTTGACCACTAATATGCTGTATTTGATAGGCTCTCAGAGGACGATTAATATTATTTAGTATGATGCTTTAATATACCTGCAATAGTGGACACAAAAACTACATAACTTATAATGCAGAATTTTCCAATAATAATGCAATCACAATTGTATTTAAATTTCAGTCGCAATTTGTGCACTGTACGGGTGTAGTATAGAGAACTTGGGCTATAGATAAACTATATCTAGATGTAGATGAACTCTATGCCAGATCGTTGCAAGGCTGTAGTTGTATCTCGCGGAGGATCAATGAAATAGATAGGACATATTTTGCCATATATTCTTTACAGTACTTAACGTATATTCTTTACAGTACTTGATACTATTGTATTATGTTGATGTATATTTTCTATTTATACACATAAATGTCATAAGATGTATGCATGAATATTCTGATTGACATTTACATGATTTCATAAATTTCTACTAATAACGTATTTTACACTTTGGAAAAATATTTTTAGCTTTTGGGTATCAGGTACAGTATTTTTATTGGAGATGTTTTCACAGTATTTACTGGATTCCATTAAACAAATGGATTTAGAATATTTTTGCAATCCACAATTTTGACATATGAAAAGTCGGAACAGAGGCCGAAAATCATAAATCGGGCTGTGTCACGACCTATATAGTTTATAGAATTCTAGATATAGTCCAAAAACTATGTAAATCTGTTCAGTAGTTATTTAGAAGCAGGGTTGCAAACATTGTGCAATATGAATCACTGACAAAGGGAGCTACGCTCATTTTGTTTGCTTCAATTACATTATTTATAATACTTTAATATAATAAATTATATAACAGGATCACCAAGAAATAATTTTGTGAACTCAGAAATTATATCAAACCTTTCTGAAAGAAATTATTGTTAATAAATCTTAATTGTACTTACATAAACAACTATCCTGGTAGGCTTGAAACGAAATAAACATTATGTTAAAATGCTCACATACAGATAGATAAGTTTACAATTTTATGATAAAATAAAAATAAAAGTTTGAATAACGATTGTTTTCAGAATGTTATCATATGTACCGCCCGATGGTTATTTTATCAAGTAAGGGCCATGCTACGAAAGGAGTGTGCTTTTCATGGACGTATTTATAAGGGAAATCATGTTGTTTTTATGTTTTATGCTAAAAAATCCATGAACGCAAAACTTGTACATACTGTCTCAGCGGAAGATGGAACCCAAATCCTACAGTTTTTCTGGAACAGCATAGGACGTCAGGTACAGTTCAGGTACACTCTAGAACAGCATAGGATGTCATCTACAGACTCCGACATAACCATAGAACAGGATCCGACTCTATCTACAGGTTCCGACTCTATTTATAGTCTCCGACTCTATCTACAGGTTCCGACTCTATCTACAGGCTTCGACTCTATCTACAGGTTCTATTTACAGGCTCTATTTACAGGCTCTATTTACAGACTCTATTTACAGGCTCCTACATAACTACATAACAATACAAACAGCAGAATATCTTCTTCAGGTTGCATATATGGCGGGCAGTACCTCAAGATTTGCTCTTGAAATTTTATCGTGTTTTATTTAATACCTAGCCAGTATTGTTCATAATTTTATGTGAATCACAGTTGCCCTCCTTGGAGTTGCACTGAGTTTAATTAATTTTCCTGTATTAATTCCATCATTAAACACCATTTAGATAAACAGCAACATTATGGATATAAAAATCATCTTACAATACATGTTATATGAAATTATGGAAAACATTTTCTTATTAGAAAAATTTCTGTAAAAAAATTCTTAATTTATCATATAGTATAGATAAATGAAATTTGATCTAATTCTTGTTCGGACAATTTGGACGCATATTTACCTCATCTAATGTATTTTTCCAAAGCCTGGATCTAATGGTGAAGAAAACTTGCTCATCCTTCGTCAAATTGAAGACAGAACACGTTATCTTGGTACAGAGAGTAGCTCCACAAGACTGAGGAAAAAAAAAATTAAAGTATATAAAACAAATATTCTTTCATGGTGTTATTCTTAAAACAATAAATGAATTTTGAAACAAATTCGCTGTTCAAAACATTGCAACTCGAGTTTTCGAAGGATCTACATGTTTCGAGCAACCTTGAATGCGAAAAAACTAATTTTAGCGTGATGCCTGTGTGGTGTGTGTGTGTCTGTCTGTGAAATGTATGTATCCACTCTAGCTAAAAAACTAATTTACCAAATTTCACAAAATTTGGTGGATAAGTCACTTGAGGGACTTTGGTGTTGATAAGATTTCGGTACGTTTCGAAATAAAAGAACCTGCCTTTTTATGCTGAATGGCTCACAAAAATTGTATGTAACTAAAAATTACTCTAATTAAAAATAAATGTATCAAGTTTTACAAAATTTCGTAGTTAAGTTACTTGTAGGTGACTATGGTAGTTTTTAGATTTTGGTATGATTCGGAAAAAAAGAAGCTGCCTTTCTTTGCAAAGAAAATCGTAATAATCTAAAATAAAAGACTAAGTATGCTCAACTGTATCAATTAAATACCTGTTTTATACGTAGTGTTTAACGACAGAAAGAATAAGACCAGCCCGGTAACTCTAGGTCTAATCGTTCTCGAGATATTTTGGTGTTTCGAATTTTTAACACTTGGCCTTTGAAAATACACCCAGTCCCCAAATGAAAAATTCTGATGTGGGCGGGCAGCACATGACTTTCCTTACAGACTTAAATTCATTTTTTCTTTATATCTTTAATAGTTCATTAAACTGAGTTTTATTGCACTTGGAATTACACTGAATTTGCTCTTTTAATTCAATTTCCATTTTAATTTGCAAACTGGGCGTATTTTTAAAAGCAGAGTAGCAAAATTTAAAGGGAAAAAATCTTGAGAATGGCAAATCCTAGAGTAATGGGGTTGATCTCATTCTTTTTATCGTCAAAAATTACGTATTAATAACAACTCCATAATTATAGGGTTTAACCGTTCATGAGATATTTTAGTTTTTTCGTATTTTTGCCAAATCGCCTTTGAAGATATAAGTCCAGTGGCCAATTGAAGATGAAAATTGAAGTAAAATTGTAAACTCAGTGTAATTTCAAATAATTATCCGTGTTATTTAGTGCTACTAAACTCAATTTAATCAATTATAAAGGAAAGAAAGAGATAATTAATTTGAGTCCGTAAGGAAAGTCATGTGCTGCCCACATCAGATTCTTCAATTTCCTACATCAAATTATTTTTACATACAATTTTTGAATCAAATCGGATAAAAATCGAGTTTTCTCGAATATATTACAGAATCTATATAAATAAAAATGAAAATCTGTCTGTCTGTCTGTCTGTCTGTCTGTCTGTCTGTTTGTCCCATCATCACGGGAGAACGGCTGAACCGAATTTGATGAAATTTTGTGGGTAGCCCAGAAATAGCCCCACTTAAAATTATATCCGTGTTTTGAGTTTTTACGACCAGTGGTTCTCGAGATATTAGTAAAAAACGAAATTTTCGTTTGTCTCATCATCACGGAAAAACGGCTGAACCGAATTTAATGAAATTTGGTGGATAGCCTTGAAATATCCCCCCATAAATTTTGCCCAAGTTTCGAGTTTCTAAGACCTGGGGTTGTCGAGATATTAATGAAAAACGGAACTTTTTCCTAGGAGTTCTACTCCCTAACTCCGTGGTTTATCCAAACGAAAAGCTTGAAAATCGTTTGAAAGTGAATTAAAATTTAATCTCTGAGTTTGATGGGAGATTGTTTGCGTTAATTAGTCACTTTCTGAAAACATGTATTGTTTGAAACATGATTTAAAGGGGAAATCTATCTCCATGGTTCATTGTTTATTTAAAACAAGCTTTTACGGAACAATGAGAAGTATAGAGAAATCAAAATCGTTATTTAATTTCGCAGTTTATGTTATAAGACATGACATATTTAACATGTTAAGATTCTATCTTATATCATGTTACTCAGAAACGCAATTAAATTAAATCTGTCTGTTAATTTTAAAAATTATTTTTTCGATTTGAATAATAAATAAATGGATATAAAAATATATTTTAGAAAAGAACGATTTGATTTTTCTTATAGCATTTTTGACTGGATAATATCAATTACGGTCTTCAGGTTTAAAAATTATTATTATTTATATTTTCGGGAATTATTGATTCAAGGATTACTGATATTTTCAAGTTATTATGCAATTATTTTATTATGACAAAAATTGTTTAAACTCATATATAGTATGTTGTACGAATCTTCTACAAATACACGTGTATATCTTTTAATCTACGAGAATATAAGTAGTACAGGTATATTGACATATGTTTTGATATATATTGGCATATATTGGAATCAATTACGACCTTCTGGTATAAAGAGTACGGATATTATTGATGTTTTCAATTTATTACATCATCTCTTTTATTTTGGCAAATATTTTTGAGACGCATATTGTAATACGGGTAATCTTCTACTAACACATTGGCATATTTTCTGATCTGCGACAATATAATTAGTACGGGGTTGCATATATTCATTCAATTCCTATTTTTTCTTCTGTAAATTTGCTTACAAAAGGGGGCAGGATGTTTTATTCTTCAGATCTGATCGTGAAGATAATTTTGCATAGTGAGAACATATATTCTTAAACTTCTCTTTAGGAGCAATAAATTTAATATTTTAACAGAATTTGCACATGATTGCGAACTATAAGTTTCTTTAAATTATACACTCCGTACGAATAACGGATTAAATTAAATGTGTTTGTTAATGTTTTTATTATTTTTTTTCGATTTAAACAATAAATAAATGGATAAATGGATATAAAAGTATATCTTATGAATGGACGGTTTGATTTTTCTTTTAATTATATTAATTGCTGACTGCGTACATCAATTTCATTTATTTTGGCAAAGAGTTTTCAAGCTTATATCGTATTTAGCTACTAAACTCATATATTGTGTTTAGCCAATAAATTCATATAGCCGATTGTTGAAACAGAAAAAGAGTAGAGTGGGTATATCTTCTAATACAATTGTAGTGTTTTCATTTAGTATATTGAAACGGGATAAGAATGTTTCATTCAGATCTGCAAATTCAAAGCTACGAATTTGGAGGGATATCGCTAATTTGACAACTTTTCTTAAACTTTGCCAAATTGACGGAAATGTCGCCAAATTGATATAAACGACATACAAACAGCTGCCATAAACCTTCGGGTTGGTCGTGTGGCTTGGGTCTTCTACATATCAATGAAATTTTTTTTTGTTTTGTTAGAAGAGAGTACTGAAATGATGTTTGGTTAGCATTTATCTGTCAGACCAACCATCCTACTTAGTAATACATTTAGCGAATTTTTAAAATGTCACCACATTGATAAAAATATTTTCAAATCTATAAAAATATCTTGAAATTGATAAAATGGCGCTACATAAATGATATTAATTGTTTTTTGTTAGGGGATAGTATTGTGATGATATTTCGTCAATTTGTCGCAAAGTGGAACTGTCAATTCTACATTCCCACTTGGCGATAAATTTGGCGATTTTTTAAAATGTCGCTAATTTGACGAAACTGTCGCCAAATGTTCCATAGAAATATAACTATTTAGACGATATTTTTTCTACCAATTTATTTGAAGCAAATGATATCATGTCGCTTAGCAACGGATTTAAATCCAATGTGTTTATGCGGCAGACGATTTTTATTAAATCCTTTCCGATTTGAATAATGAAGATATGTATATAAAATAAATTTCATTGCCATTTCATTTTGGACTGGATAATATCAATTATACTCTTCAGGTTTAAACATTATTATTATTGATATTTTCCGGAATTATTGATTCAGTGATTATTGATATTTTTAAGTTATTACGCCATTGTTTTATTGCGGCAAAAATTGCTGACACACGCATATTGTACGTTGTACGAGTAATCTTCTAGGAATGCACGGGTATATCTTCTAACCTACGAGAATATAAGTAGTACAGGTATATTGGCATATATTTTGACATATATTGGCATATATATTGGAATCAAGTACAGTCTTCTGGTATGAAGATTAAGGGGATTAATTATATATTCAATTTATTACGTCGTCTGTTGTATTTTATCAAAAAACATTTGAGACTCATATTGCAAAACGGGTAATCTTCTACTAATAATCGGACATTATAAGTAGTACGTGTATATCTCCCCATATAATTTTAGCACTTTAATTTTGACATATATTGGAATAAATGACTGTCTTCAGATTTAAAATTACGGGTTTATTGGTATTTTCAATTTATACATGTAATCTACTAATACAGGTTATATTTTCTAATATTCGCGTATATAATTAGCACGGGTCCCATACAATTTTAACGCTTTTATTTTGCATATATTGATTCAATTCCATATTTTTTTTTATATTTGCTTACATAAGGGGTCCAAGATGTTTTATTCTTCAGATATGTCCATGAAGATAATTTTATATAGCGAGAACAGAGATTCTTAAACTTCTTTTTAGGAGTATTATATTAAAGATTTTAACAGAATATTTTGATTAAACATGTCATTTAGTATACTATAAGAATTTGCGCATGATTATGAATTTCAAGTTTCTTTATATTATATACTCCGTACGAAGAACGGGTATGCTGCTAGTATATATTAAATCTGACGCAAATCGATCGGGAATTAATTTTTAAATGCACAGTTTGATCATAAAACAGATCATATACTAAATATAAATTTATTTTTAACTGACTATACCTGTCTTAAAATTCAAAAACGTCGTAAGTAACAATATAAGATAAATATTTAATGGTATCAACCGGTTTCAGAGGCAAAAAAACAAAAAACAAAAACTTTCTTATCAAGATAAATGATATTGAGAGCAGCTGCTCCACAAGCACGAGAATGTCTGTCAATGGAAAAATGCTTAAATCATGCAATTGTCACTCAAGAAAATGAGAAAAAAAATATTCTACCTGATAACGGAATTTTTCGGATTTGAAGTGCCTTTTGGTATAAGTAATAAATATCTGGTTTGTTCGGTATCTCACGAATTCGAGCTCTTCCTTAGAGCAAAAATCGCTGCTCTTTGCGATTGGTCAAATTTTGCATCCGGTGAGTGAATCAAAGAGCGTTATTAATAAATAAATTTTAAATTATTTCTATATTCTCCAGTGTCTTGGATTTTCTTCGAGAAATCATGGTGTATTAGAAATTGGGAAACTTGATATAAGAACTTTTACCATTTCTTCCATGAACGCTGCAGTCCCTTCTGTAGAATTTTGAGATACTAAACGTTTCTTTCTCAGAAATGGCGTCTCTTCCTCAGGTTCACTGGTAGACTTCATAGTTTGTGCATCGTCAAGGTCGGCGATGTTGATGGAGTAACCACTACTGCGAGGTTTCTTTTGTTCTTTCTGGAAAGTAGGAATAATCATAAGTTACGCAAAAATGAATAATACAGTTATTATATGCGTTACCTGAACCCATCCGTTAAAGTATAAAATAACATCTTATTACCCACTTTAATTAGTTGTTCTGAATAACTAGTTATCTATTTAATAATTGCTTAACATATTTTGGTCTTTCAGAACCCTCCAGAAGCTCTTAGATGACCTGGAAGACTGACTTTTTGCTTTGCACACATAGTACCGACAATGGGACAGAAACTAAAAGAGCCAGATTTTTTAAATTTCATCCTGGGGGCAGTGAAAATGAGTTTCTTTCGAAGAAATTTTCCAGACTTTTCAAAAGCTTTCCTAGCGGCTTAGAAGGTTTAATACACTTATACTATCATTCACAGGATAGAACCTAACAAATCTAGATTTTTGATTTTCCTTTCCAGACGTGTGTGTGCGGAGGATGTAAGAAAAGGTGGTGTAGAAAATATTTCAGGGCTTTTTAAAGCACCCTGGTGATTTAAAAAGCTGAGTTTTAGCACACTCATAGTATTTACCCCGGGACAGGAGTCGGTATTTCGCTTTCCTATCTCCCCTTGAGGTATACCATAAAGTATGAAAGTGAATATATATAGCTTTTGCTTGTTATAACTTTCAAACTCTTTATTTGCATTATTATCACAGCTAACTATCTCAGAATTGATTGAATAAGGGATTATTCTAATAGTTTTGCATGTCTGAAGCAGTGGTTCCCAAACTGTGCTTCACCGAACACCAAACGGACTGCGGAAGATATGAAAATGAATAGATATTTTCACAAAAATTAGTTCATTAGTCATAACGTACACATAAGTACCTAAAACACACATATTAAAAGAGAGAAAAAAAAATCAGGCGCTTCGCGGTTAAATTTTTTTTCTAAAAAAGGGTTTTTTGAACAAAAAAAAATTCAATTAGAAAAAGTTGTACTATATAGTAATTAATATAAAGAAGAAAGAAAACCCGGTGGAATTATCTGCAATATTCGACGAGTGATTGCTTATTAAAAGATAGGGAATTGGGCCATTATGGATAACATTGAATATACAGTGTTTAGAAGAAACGTCTAGGCACTGCAATTGAGTAGATATGTTATCGTTGAAGTATGAAATCCGTTATTTCATAGAATACCTAGTTATTTCGTGAAATAACTGATCAAGTCAGTTAAAGTGTAAAACTCACTTTTATTCTATGGTTTAACTAGTTATTTCATAGAATAACGGTCTACACCCCGTTAAAGTGTAAAATAATCGAGTAAATAAAGTTCCGAATTCAAAAGGGTGTAAAGTGAGAACCACTGGTCGTATCCCAGTACCTGAAGCTGACAGAGGAGTAGGTGACGCCAGATCTATTTTAACGGTTATCATGAAAAAAAAAACCGAAGAAGGATTTTTTCAATTGGGAACAAGACACGACCGCATAAAACAGCTATATTCCGGATATCTGTTCATCATCTGTGAACAAAAACTAATTAAGATCGGAGAAGTGCCGGATATAGAGAAATCGCTCCGGTCAGTTGCTACAGCTCAAAGTTCAGGCACCGTTCAGGGATTTAAAAAACGTTCATGTAAAACGCAGTGTGTCAAAAACAAATGTATTTGTTTTAGAAATAAGGCTCTATGCAATTCCAAATGCCATTTTAGCAATCCCTGTTGTAACAAATGATTTTATTGTGTCTTTGTATAAATAACGTTTAGTATGTTGTATAATTCAGTCAAATTGTTTATTTTACACTTTAACTGTCGATCATTAGTCAATTTATAGAATAACTAGTTATTTCATGGAATAACTAGTTAAAGTGTGGAATTATAAATGTATAACGCACTTTAACTGACTTGATCAGTTATTTCACGAAATAACTAGGCAATCTATGAAATAACTGAGTTATACACTTTACCGGTAACAGATACACTTTATACGAAGTTCTGTCTTCAATTTGGAGTACGCCCCTTAAAAACGAGTCAACAGTCGAGAAAAAAATCGTCCATTCGTGGTCCAATCGGGGGAAAATCCGATTCAGATTTCCCCTATTTTGGTAGCTTCTTACTTTACTCCTATTGTAAATAACTTCTTTTATTGTAAACGTTGCAGATAATTGCACAGATTTTTCTTTTTCTTTAGACTAGTTTCTGTATAGATCAACATTTTCTAGTTAAACTTTTTTATTAGGGGACCGTATAAAATGTTAGACCCCCTTATTTTTTAGAAAATACTATCCACCGGAAAAAAAAATATATGAAAGAATTTCGCAGTTAGTTAAAAGAAACTTTCAAATTGAACTTACAGAACTTATAAAATATGAGGTGAACTGTGCAGAAATACTCTGTATTATCTATGTATGTGTGTTGAGACCCAGACCGTCCGACCTACCAGCAAGGTGTAATGTAACTGTTTGGACGGCCGGGAAGTGCCACCCAATTTAGACCGGGACCCAGTGGGGAGGCATCCACAGGGACCGTATCCTCCTTTCCCTACCACCAACCTCTCGGAAGAACTTACGGACCCACATGTTTAACGCGATCGTACTCCGCATGAACACGGCGGCAGTTGTGGCAGCGTGCAAACCACCGGGCTACCGCGCCTGAAATGTGGCAACAGCACGCGGTGTTCCCAGGTGGTCATCCACCCAAGTACTAACCGCGCCCGATGCTGTTTGACTTCGGTGATCTAACGAGAACCGGTGTTTTCACCACGGTACGGCCGTTGGTCTATGTATGTGTGTGCATGTTTTGAACAGAAACACTTGAATTTATTACCCTACAATGTAGGACAGCACGAAATATGCAGGGCATTTACCTTCAACAGATATGGATTAACATCGGAGACTTCTTCACATTTCCCGTTTCCTTGCACTTCTGGCTGATCCATCAGGTAGAGCAGGGGTTGTCCTTGCAACGTAAATGTCGGCCACAGTATGTCCACTTCGGCTTCTCGAACCATGCTTGGACCCTTGTTTCCTACCTGTCAGTGATAGAAAAATAAAACTAAAATAACTTTGTTAAAAACAGCATAAGTGTAACAAAAAATAATAATATCGACCGATTTCGAAGACAATTCTATGTCCGAAGTTTTACTCACTGAACAAGTGCTTTAAATCCTTGTTGAACGTTCGCCTTCCTCTTTGGTATTTTTCCGTTCATTCATTATTTCCCATCTCTTGTTCCATCGTCCTCCTCTTCTTTGACCCAGACCGACCCACCCGAGGACTAAAGTATCTGTTTGTACAGCCGGGAAGTGCCACCCAATTTAGACAGGAAACCAGAGGGGGCGGCATCCACAGGGGTCGTACCCTCCTTCCCCACCACCAACCTCTTGGAAGGACTTACGGACCCACATATTTAACGTAGCCATACTCTACGTGAACACTGGCATAGTTTGGGCAGAGACGGAAATCGAACTCGGGTCATCCGAGTGCCATCCCCGCGAGCTAATCACTCGGCGGTTCTACCCTTTGTTCTTTCTTCCTATGTTTTACTTCTTTTTCCTTCTTTCTCCTTTGGCAATACCCTTTCCCTGCTTGAGTCACGTTTCATGGTCTTACGTCAGTCGCCGATTTTGCTCTCGCAAGTGAAAGTTGAGCTTCTTGTGCGCCCTGACTGTTTATTGGCTGTTTATTGCCTTCGAAATTGGTCGATACTATTATTTTTAATACTTTACAACATAGTTGAAAGTGTTTATGACTTTGTTCATTCATTCTGTCTGTCTGTTTGTCTGTCCGTTAGCAGGATAACTGCCGTAAAAATAGCTTTATCAAAATGAAATTTTACTATGTTTTTCAGACGGTCTGTGGGTCTTATGGGAATATAAATGAATAATATCACCCAATTAGTTTTTTATTCAACCCGGATTGATAAAATGAAATACATTGAATCCTATGGACCTTATGTTTCAAACATTTTTTAAGCGAATTTAAAATTCACAAATTGCTTCGAAAATTTTAGGAAATATTCAAATTATCCCATAAAATATATAAAAAAAATTCAGTAAAATATGTGTTAAGTAGTTTTTTAAATAAAAATTATTTAATATAGGGAGAAAAACAAATTCAATTAAATTCTGACTCTTGCTATATCCTCCAGAAAGAAAAAGAGATATAGTATATAATAAATATCTTTCCAAGAGTTTAATTATTTTATATATGAGAAAGGTTTCACATTTTAAAATAAATATGGTAGATAACAATTTTTCAAATTTTTAAATAAAATAAATTACTATAGTATTATGATGAATTAAACGCTGCTTTTATATAGAGGCGATTTATATTTCCATGACGTCATTTGAATAAAGTTCATTTGTTTTCGATGAAGTTTTCAAATGTAATAAATTATTGTAGTGTTATGATAATTTTAAAAATATTACCGAGGAATGTATCGCATTTTAGAGATGTTTAAACGAGGCAATTTATATTTCAATGCCGTCATTTGAATGAAGTTTATTTTCTTCGATGAAGTTTTCAAATATAATAAATTAATGTGGTATTGTGATAATTTTAAAAATATTACCGAGGAATGTATCGCATTTGAGAGATATTTGTATAAAATTGCATTGACGTTGGAAAGTGTTTCATAATCAATGCTTTATGCATGATTGATCTTTCTTGTTGTGTTATATTTTGATTTTAACGAATTTATTTCATGTTATTACTTTAGCAGCAGTTTAAGCTGTGCTGATAGAATATAGTTTACGCGAGTTAATTTTCAACCCACATTTTCTTAATTTCCTAATTTTAGAAGCTATTGGGGGTATAGCTGTGTAAGGAATGAAATTTTTCAGATAAGTGTATGCATGTAGGAGTATTTTTAAAAGTTGTCGAAGTTGTGCAGGTTTGGACATTAAGCAATTAATTAATGAAAATAATGAAACTGAATTGTAATTAAAATAAAAAGTTGATGAGAATTACATTGTAATTACGATACATTTACTTGTAATTTGAAATTATTGTTTACTGTTCAGTTATTTGTTACAATTGTTCACTGCTCAATTAGTAATTAGTAATTGTTAATTGTAATTGTGTTTGGTTCTTGTCTCTATCTGTCGCTGTAGTTGTTTTAAAGGTGAGTAAAATATTTTACTATTCTGTTAAATGTACACTTTAAATAAGAATAAAGTCAATAAATAAGTTACAGCATAAACATGGATGACTTCAGGTCCGGCCTCGCTTTCACTAGTTTTCTCAGTTGGTAGCATTTCTGTTCGGTTATATGCGATAATTTGAGGCTCCGATATCCTGAAAAATTAGCACAAAGAGTCAATATATAGCAGATGGTCAATCATTTAAAAAACCTCATGATTAAAATCATGATGTACGTTGTATCAAGTGTCTTACCCGTGTATGGTGACGTTCACTTCAACTCTGACTGGAAGTTCTATTGCTAAATGGTTATCTTTCGTAGTTTCGTTCAGTTCTTCGTTCGTACTTAAAAGAAAAGCAAAATGTTAAAATATAAAAGCAATATAGAATCTCTTTATATTTAAAAAATATTTTTATGAAGCAACGTTTCAGATAGAAATAATTTTCTCGTTCAGGTAGTATTTAACGAGGGAATCGAGGTTTTCTCCTGAAAAAAAGTCCCTGTGATGAAAATCTTTCTAAGATGGCTATATAAATAGACACTTTTTGTTAATTTTCGACGAATAATCATAAATTTAGTTACAAGATTTTGTTACGACTCATAGTATCAACACATATTTAGTTTTGTCTCAAACCTAATTTTTTATAGTGCTGCTATCTATTGCTTAAAAATATAACTAAATCCACACATTTAATTTAACATTTACGAACAAGTTAAGTATAATTATCATGCCTAAATTATTCAAAAGTGCTCTACCGTTTTCAATTTGGATTTCTCTGAATCTTTTCATATTTAAATAAACTCCAACCTAGTTAATGATTTGTCAATGACCCCGAGGTGCATGACAACGTCTAATGTTTTGTTCCTTTAAGTTAATATTCCCTACGACGTCTGGATGGTGGAGAAAAAAGGGGAAACAGGGGAAAAAACGGTCGAAATCGCATAAAACATTAAATAACAAAAAATAATTCAAATTTTAAAAATCGGTTTTCAAACCTTCCCACTCCCCCGGGTCCTCGATTGCCAACGCGGTCGCTGAGTCTATAGTGTATAAGACAGACAGACACACAGACAGACAGACATTGCCTTTTATTATTTAAGATTATTATTTTTCCTTGTTTGCATCGCATGTTCATATATGCTTGTTTCCTATTTTTATTGTCTTATTTTTCTTTCGTGCCACTAAGTGGCGCTACTATATTGTAATGTCGTTTACCCAAGTTAGTTTGGTCGACGTTGCCGCACGTTAATTTCAGCGTTTAGGGTCTAGACTTTTTGCACTGATGAAAGAAATCCCATGGACGTAAGATGCGTAATAGACGTACTATATATGTTTATGGGAAATCCAATTGATTTCCAAAAGGTACTTACGTTTATTTATCCTGATTTGCTCTGCATTTTACACTGTAAACCCATTTATTATTAAATTATGAGTAAAGCACGTGCTCAAAGTCAAGAGCTTTACTTATCTACCTGAGCGTCCATTGGAGATAACGACATCCATAGACCGGTTTTGTTCTTATTATGCCTTCGTCAGTATGGAATAGACTGTGTCTACAATGGCAGCAAGAAACATTTTCATATGTAACAATTTCGCAAATTTCTATGGGGACCGATAAAATCAGTCCTACCAGGTATCCGACTTTATCGAAATTCCTATAAAAAAAGATTGAGCAGTTTCTGTGAGTATTACCTGTTGACGTCAAATTGGAAGAGTAGATCTCGACTTGCAGATAGCGATTTAGAAGGAGCTAGAAGAATTTTGAACATCAGCTGGAACGAAATATTTATAACACAGTTAGTATATAGGTAGTTAATAAAGGATTTTCTTTAAAGTGTTCTTATATGTGATAAGTATAATTAAAAAATCGTGTATTCTGTGTTTTGATAGTTAGTTTTTTCAAAATGCAATGAATAATTGTGGCGTACAAAAAAAAAAGTAGTTAAAAGCGCAGCATCAGGAAAGGTGTAATTCATATATTTCAGACAAAAGAAAACGTATTGAACATATATTGCGATTTTATCGTACTGAAAAATTTATAATATCGGAGATTACATGTATGTTTAGTAAAATATTTTGATGAGCTATACATATTGAAAAGTTATTATTAAATTTTGCTTTGTTCTTTTTCACTTTACTAAACATTTCTTTAAACGCAGTTTTATAACAACTTTTTTATAACCTATTCAAAAAAGATTTCACTTATTTTGCATAGTGCTTGGAATTTGCCGAAACGAATTTTAGTACCAATATTGGTTTTTATTGCGCGATAAGTAATTTTTGTAAATTATACTACAGCTTCCCCGATAATCTTGATGTTTTTAATTCATCGGAAATGGCTTTTAAAAACCATTTGTTGTAAATATTTTATATTTTAATGTATTTATTTATTTGCAGGTGCTGTCGAAAATAATTTGTTGTCAATAGTTTGCATTTTAATATACTTTATTATATTTTAATAAGTATATTTCGTATTATATTTTATCTTGCACGCTGTTACTGGGACTTTGTTCTGCAACTTGTATTCTTTTAAAATAAATAAATAAATAAATAAATTGTGTTTTCTCAGCTGTAGATACCTCTATGGAGTATAAAACTGTATCCGAATCTCCACCAATACTCCGTATTGTTCAAATGCATTAGTATCAAATAGAATTACATCACATTTAATTGTAAAAGGTTAACGAAATTTTGCTGTAACCAATCTTATATTATTTACACGATTTTTTTTTTCACAATTTATATTTTCTCTGTTTGATTATCAACTCAGTACAATTCCCCTTCTGTAAGCTATCGGGACAAATTTTCCCTCAAAACTGTTTTGCAGGTTATCAGTTATTTATTCATTTATTTTTTTCAAAATTTTTATCGCAAAAACTATATTTAATTGAAATAAAATCAAATATTTGATAAAGGTAAAATTTCTGTATACTTATACACCCAAAGAAATTTTAAATGATATTAAGTTGATAAAATGTATCAAGAAATGCTTAATTTAGAAAGTACACCAATTTTACTGGCCACAAAAGTTTATTTGCCAGCAGTATCTAAACCACAGGCTTGCCTAATTTTATCCAGTTCTACGTAATTGGATACACTACTACTGCATGCGAAATGGTTTCAATATCATAATGGTAAAACTTGAATATTTATATCAGCCTCTACTCGTTTTGATAAATAATGTTCTAACACCATTATTTGGAATAACTAGCTTCAAACTATTACTATCTCGCAAAGTCTAGTACAACTGTTATTAATAATATTGTAACACTCTTTTCCTTAATAACAAAGTTGAAACTGCCATTATCCCGTAAAGTTTAGTACAATTATCATTAATAATATTTTAATACATATTTTTAAGAACAATATTCAAACTGTCATTATCTCATAAAATCTAGTACAACTATCATTTATAATATTTTAAAACAAATTTCTTGAATACCAAGGTTTAAACTGCCATTATCCTGTAAAGTATAGTACATCTCTTATTAATAATATTTTAACTGCATATTGTTAATAACATGATATAAACTGTCACTATCTCGTAAAACCTAGTACAACTATCATTAATAATATTTTAATAGCCCCCTTTTGAATAACAGATTTCAAACTGTTATTAATTCGCAAAGTCTACTATCATTAATATTTTAACACCATTTTTTTAAATAGCTAAGTATCATAATGTTTTCAAAGATATTTATTATTATCTTTAATTATTAATCAATATCAACCAAATAATAATAAAGATATTGATTTTATCAATATCTTTATTTATTAACAATATCTTTTCCAAAGAGATTTTATCCATATCTTTAATTTCGAATTTAGGGCATCTAGTCCTAGTTTTAACTTCATATTTTTAAATATTAAATTTCATAGCGATACATGCATTTGATAGTATTCACACTTTTACACATGTATGTGGATACACAAACAGCTGCACGAAATCCCACAAATATTTGATACATATTAAGAAGTCCTTAAAATTTTAATTTCCAACAGAATATAGAATTCAATAATTTGAGGGAAAATAATATGCGAAAGCTAAAATGCCTGCTATATGATTCAGTTAAACCTGAATATATATGAATCATGTTTGTAAATGTTCGTTAAAATCGAATACAGTTCTTATTACGGAACAAGTTCACCAGTAATTAACTTTAAATTGTTAAGTTTGTTAAAAGCAATTTCACTAAAATAGTGGCAATTGTAGTAGAAAGGCAAAAGTATAGGATATGAGGGAGATAACAAATTGCAGCATCAATATGAAATTATACGAACCGTTGTGTTAGCAGGAAGGGGATTTCCGACATCGCACACAAGATTTTTATCTCCACTTTCGTCATCTTTCGTGCCACAACTTACAGGAATACCCTTTAAAATAAATGTTTAAACAATAATTCCGTAATTCAATAATTCAATAATTCTAATGCCATAGCACATAAACAGGTCGATAATATTCATTGTGATAAGACGCAATATTCATTGAACATAATCACAATATATATTGAACAATAAATATATTTTCCATATTCTTAATATAACTTTAGGCAACATTATTGGAGATACACAACTATGCAATATCTACTAAACATTGGACGAAATTCAAATAAGTATCTCAACGTGTTATAAACCGCGATCCACGCAAAGATGTGCAGCTTGGTGAGAATTGTATAGAATGACTGCTAGGGAGGTACGAAATGACCATTTCTGGCGAATACCTGCAGTATGTGCTAACTGTGAGACCAAAATAGATCTCACACTTGTTTTTGGTGATACAGTTTTAGGCCAGTAATTTATTGGGCTGAAACATTGGACAATACCTACAGTCTGAATGACGCCAAGGTTTACAGCACGTGAACCCAAAGGTCAGATGAAACCATAAATTTAGGGGTGTCAAGACAGAGGGGGGTCGAACGATCTCGTAAGAAAATGTGAAGTAACGACATTGGATAAAAAGTTAACCAATGAAGAAGGTGTTTGTTGCGTAACCCTGAAGGCTGCAAATGAGAGAAAAGGGGGAGTGACAGTCCTGAGGCAAAAGAGCCACAACCTCTGACATAACGATGACATATACTTGGTTAATATAGCACGACGATGAGGTTAATAATTTAACAGCTCGAAATTAAGGAGCACGAAACTTAGAAAGATGTGTCGAGCACGAGACTTACACAACGACTAGATATGTGGAGAGAACAGACTAAGAGAATGAAATAAGGCGAGTGTTCACGCCAGCAGTACAATGATCGTCGATATTAGGTGTCGGTGAATAATACTTCGAGTTAATTCCAGTAAGATGATTGGCGAAGTACGTGGCGGCGACCAAGCCAAGACAGCCTTGAAGGCATGTATTCCTAAAATATGACATCTGGTCCTAACTACATTTTAGGCACTTTAATACTGGTCTCACATGCTCTTGGTCCGCCGGAATAATAAGATGAATAATTGTTGTAATTGAGTAATCAAGTATTTTATGTTGATAATAAATGATTTATTGTTAAAGTTAAAATGGCGCAATCAATTTAGTATTATATTAATTAATATTCTTTTACAGAACTCGCGTGAAAGATAAATAATTGGAGGGTTAATAGCGGCACATATCGCAATGTACAGTTAATAATGAGTTCCACGAATACGAGCAATTAACGGCCATGTTAAGATATTATATGTTAATAATAATTTAGCTAAAAGTTCAACTTTAAGTATTCTGTTTTGTTTCTTTCACCACACTAACAAAGAGCAAACTTTATAGATATGATTAAAATATTTCAATCAAGAGGTGGGAATGGGGCCTCTTTTAACACAAATGCTAGTTTGAAATTTTTGAATCAAACCTTAATCGAATTATTCAGAGCTGATTAAAATATTTACATAGGCTGTGAGAAAATGATGACTTCAGGAAGGAATTGGTTTTGTAATTCAATATGTTATTCAAATGTAACTCTAATGTTACTCTTATAGAAAAGAAATTTAAAAAGTTTGCAATATTTTCGCGTAAGGAGTGTGCTTTCAATTGAACATTATATCAGAGAAACTAAAAAGTATTTCTACAATCAACTTGTTCATTTTATTTTATCTTTCAGATAGACGAAGGAAAGTGAGCGTTACTGGCACAAAATCTTCAACTCATCGGGTATGTTTTATTGCGGTAACTAGCCGCCTTTGGCGACTAGCCTGTTCGCTACCCTTGAAAATTCTGACCGTGGCAAACTCGTTGGCGCGACCTACCAGAAAGGTGTAAGGTAACTGCTTGGAAGGCCAGGAAGTGCCACACAATTTAGACCGGAACCCAATGGGGGAGGCATCCAAAGAGACCGTACCCTCCTTCCCCTACCACAAACCTCTCGGAAGGACTTGCAGTCCCACACGTTTAACGTGATCGTACTCCGCGTGAACACGGCTGCAGTTTTGGCAATGGCGGGAATCGAACCCGGGCCTACCGAGTGAAATTCCCGCGCGCTAACCACTGGGCTACCGTGCCATCCGCGACAATCTCCATAACTTTATTTTTATTCGGCAATTTTGGGAATCGAACCCGGGCCTACCAAGTGCAAATCCCGCGCACTAACCACTGGGGTACTTCACCCTCCGCGATATTCTTCATAACTTTCTTTTTATTCACCCAATTTAGACCGGAACCAAGTGGGAGAAGCATCCACAGGGACCGTACCCTTCTTCCCCTACCACCAACCTCTCGGAAGGACTTACAGACCCACATGTTTAACGTGATCGTACTCCGCGTAAACACGGCGGCAATTTTGGGAATCGAACCCGGGCCTACCGAGTGCAATTTCCGCGCGCTAACCATTGGGCTACTTTGCCCTACGCGACAATCTCCACAACTTTCTTTTTATTCATCCAATTTAGACCGTACCCTCCTTCCCCTACCACCAACTTCTCGGAAGAACTCACGGACCCACATGTTTAACGTGCTCGTACTCCGCGTAAACACGGCGGCAATTTTGGGAATCGAACCCGGGCCTGGTAACTGGTTGGACGGCCAGGATGTGCCACCCAATTTAGACCGGAACCCAGTGGGGGAGGCATCCACAGGGAACGTACCCTCCTTCCCCTACCACCAACCTCTCGGAAAAACATACGGACCCATATGTTTAACGTGATCGTACTCCATGTCAGTGGCGGAAATCGAACCCGGGCCTACCGCGTGCAATTCCCGCGCGCTAACCACTGGGCTACTTCGCCCTCTGCGACAATCTCCATAACTTTCTTTTTATTCACCCAATTTAGACCGTACCCTCCTTCCCCTACCACCAACCTCTCGGAAGGACTCACGAACCCACATGTTTAACGTGATCGTACTCTGCGTGAACGTGGCGTAAGTTTTGGCAGTGGCGGGAATCGAACCCGGGCCTACTGAGTGCAATTCCCGCGCGCTAACCACTGGGCTGCCGCGCCCTCCGCGACAATCTCCATAACTTTCTACATATTCACCCAATTTAGACGGGAACCCAGTGGGGGAGGCATCCACAGGGGCCGTATCCTCCTTCCCCTACCACCAACCTCTTGGAAGGACTTACGGACCCACATATTTAACGTGATCGTATTCCACGTAAACACGGCGGCAGTTTTGGCAGTGGCGGGAATCGAACCCGGGCCTACCGCTAACTTCCCGCGCGCTAATTTGCAATTTAAAATGACCATATGCTTAATTCCATCATCCTCATTCCATTGTTTCATTGTTCCATCATTTAAAATATCCATAAAATTAAAATATCCAAAAGTTAAAATATACATTTAAAAAATCCAGATCGTCCCATCATTTAAAATATAAATATAATAATTTATATAGAGCAAAGGCGCTCTATTCAGAACCGTGACGTCACCTCCACCTTGACGTCCCCACCCACCACCTTCCCTGCTTCAGCGGGGGAGAAACGAACGGAACGCCGAGAAATTTAAAATCATGACGTCTTTAAAATTGCGATCCTGAAGGCAATTTTCATTATTTCTGGACCAGATTAGACTTGTAAGAATGCCAGATATTTCAGCTTTCTAAAAATGTAAATTATTAGTCGAAATTATGAGTACTTTTTACTATGCGAGAATTTAAAGACCAAAAATCGTTTTTTTGAGCCAAAAGGGACTTTTGTTTTAAAATCTTTAAAAAATATTAGAAATCGAAATGGAGATTTGAAATTGATATATTTTTACTCGTAATTGTCTGCTCTTTCCGATGGTGTGAGTTGTTTTTTTCTACGACGTCTGGATCGTGGAGAAAAAAGGGCAAAAAGGGCAAAAAAAGGTCGAAATCGCATAAAACATTAAATAAATAAAAAAATAATTAGAATTTTGAAAATCGGTTTTCACGTGTCCCCTTCCCTCCCCCCCGGGTCTCCGATTGCCAAATTTCGTAGCTCTCCGACGCGCGGTCGCGAAACGTATAGTGTATAAGACAGACAGACAGACAGACACACACACAGACATTGCCTTTTATTATTTAAGATAAGCCTCTTACCCTGATATATGTCGGCCCGGAAGTTACTCAAAGAACAATATGATTTGAACCCCTTAATGTAAACCCAGTTCCTGTGGGAGAATCCCCGTAGGTAGAACACCTGTGTAATGTAGAACCTCCTATGGTATGACCCCTTAATGAAGAACCATAAAAAATATTTTAGGTTATCGTCCATAAAGTGAATCATAATCGGTGATTTTCAAATTTCCTCTGCAAGTTCTGGCTTCATCAGATTTTCAGTTTTAGAAATCCGGTAAAAATCCATACCTAATAGTAATGGTTCATTCTGACATGATTGTAAAAATAACTCAACAGTCTAGATGACTGAATTAGGAGATTTCTTGCAATAAAACTGTAATCGGGGTAAAACGTAAGGAATAATTAAGTCCGTCGTCATAAAATTAAAGATCTTGTTCATGGTTATACATTTTTTAACTTTGATTGGATTATTACTTTCCTTATATACATAATGTATAAGGAAAGTATTGTGACGGGGTCGAAAATTCGAATTCGAGTTTTCGACGGGAGAGTACGTTTCAAGAATCCCTGATCACGAATCAAACATTTTTGAAGTGATGTCTGTGTGTGTGTGTGTGTGTGTGAAAGTATGTGTGTGTGTGTGTGTGTGTGTGTCAGTGAGTCTGTGGAGACGATAACTGACGAACGAATGGACCGAATCGAACAAAATTTGGTACAAAAATCACAATTCGTAAACACTATTGTCGCCTATTGTTTTTATACACAATCGAATGTTCAAACCCTCTTAAATTTTCGAATGAAATTTTGAAAAAATCATCAAAAAATCAAAGCCGCTAATAAAGTTACGCAAATAGACATTTCTTATGTAATTTTTCATTAGCAAACGATTGACATAAATTTTAGAACGCTAACATGAACCGTTCTCGAGATCTTGTACATTTTTCAAAAAAGTTATCAAAAAGTCATATAAAATAAAAAAAAATATTTCCTATTGAGAAACATGTTCACTTTTCATATGTAATACCATGCGATACATTGGGTGACATCATTGTCGTGGATCTAACTCGTTCCATTTATGAAAAAAGATACTTTAAGTAATACTTTTGTATTTGAACGCCAATACAAATCATTTATCGCCAAGTCATTTATCTGCTGTAAGAATAGCTTATTTCGTCGTCCATAACGCTTGGCGAGATTTTGGCGACGAATTTGGCGGAATGTCGCCAACTTGGCGACTTTTTGAAATGTTGCCAAATTAACGAAAATCTCTCCAAATGGATAAAAATGATGCTAAATCAATGAAAATGACAACCAATTGCCGAAAATTCAATATCTTGGAAGGAATATAAGTATCTACTATAAGAAAAACATTTTTTTTAACTGTAAAAGTAGTAAATTCATTGCATTATATAAGGAAAGTCATGTGTTGCCCACATCAGATTTTTGCCTTTTGTGATGGTGTGTATGAACGGCTAACGTTTATGAGAATATCCTTTGCTTTTTTAAAAGCAAAAATGATCATATGGGCGTACATGATTAAAGTCAATATTAAATGGTTAAAGTCAATGGCGTTACTCGTGTCCTTTGCGATTCTAATTTAAATGAGATTAAAGAAATATTATTAGCCAAGTTCTTAAAATATTTACCGTGGGCTTGACTCTTCCGATGTTCACGTAATCAACGTCAACTGGCATGCTGATGTAGAGCATGGATTCGAACGCATCTTCTCCAGCATTGATCAGGATGATATTGAGTTCCAAGCGCTTCTGACTGCCAATGAGGAATTGCTGCATATTTCTGTGTTAGAAAACAGTCAATGCTTATTTTAAAAAAATACAGTTAAATATAGTCACTCAACGTAAATTTCAAAAGGTACTTCTAGGGCAACTCATACGATAAAAATGTTTTAAAGTATATCTAACCCTTTGTATACAACTCGCAGAAAATACGAAAACTTATTGATAACATTATATCGTCGTGAACAGAAAGTGTAAGTTTTTCTGAGCTTTCAGCTGTAATGCTACCTAGATAATTTTATGAGCTATTGATGCAAAGATTACGATAACTGATTAAAATAAGTAATCAAGGTAGTAGGGGAATGACATCCAAAAGCTGAA
The DNA here is from genome assembly GCA_951213105.1 of Amaurobius ferox. Classification (NCBI taxonomy): domain Eukaryota; kingdom Metazoa; phylum Arthropoda; class Arachnida; order Araneae; family Amaurobiidae; genus Amaurobius; species Amaurobius ferox. Next base: position 66,825,077 of record OX578140.1, read on the forward strand.
ATAAAGCGGACGAACCCTCCCATACACAAAGTGCCTAACATAGACACTCTTCCATAATTACTAATATCAATAGTATATACATATATTGATAAAATATTTTACGTAAAGGCACTGATAACGGTTTGAGAACATGCTGTACAGTCAAAGAACAGTCACAATTTGCATGAAAGGTGTTAATCATAAAATAATTTTGGAGCGATAGAAACATTTGGTGCACTTATTCGTTTAGCAAAAACCTTTAAATAATAGATTTTAAATTCTATCGAGATCAGCGTTTGTTTGGAATGATTTTGTTTTCAAGTATGCAATGTCTGAAAAGGCCGAAAGTTTTTACTAGCTTCAGACTGAAAGTTTGAAGCCTTCTGGCCACTCTCAATGGGCAAGTAGACTGCGAGTAGGGCACTGCCTAATTTGCATACTGGTAAATTTACTGCCAGTTGTGAGGCGCTGTAAAAACAAAGTTACGAAATCGAATTCCAAAATTATGATATAAACTGACAAGCATTCCTTTAACGCGAGTTCATGCTATTTATTGTATTAAAATGCAGAAAATACTCTTTACCATATTTTCCACCGATTCTACTAAAAAGTGTGCATCTCTCAAATTGTTTTAGAGTTATAGCCTTAAACTAGTATCTAATTACAAATTTGCCCCCCATTTTTACTTTCCTTATATACATAATGTATAAGGAAAGTATTGTGACGGGGTCGAAAATTCGAATTCGAGTTTTCGACGGGAGAGCACGTTTCAAGCATCCCTGATCACGAATCAAATATTTTTAAAGTGATGTCTGTGTCTGTGTGCGTGTGAAAGTATGTGTGTGTGTGTGTGTGAAAGTATGTGTGTGTGTGTGAAAGTATGTGTGTGTGTGTGAAAGTATGTGTGTGTGTGTGTGTGTGTGTGTGTGTATGTCAGTGAGTCTGTGGAGACGATAACTGACGAACGAATGGACCGATTCAAACCAAACTTGGTACAAACATCACAATCTATAAGCACTGGAAGCCTATTGTTTTTATACGCAATCGAATGTTCAGAACCCTCCTAAATTTTCGAATGAAATTTTGAAAAAATCGTCAAAAAATCAAAACCACTAATAAAGTTACACAAATAGTCATTTCTTATGTAATTTTTCATTAGAAAACGATTGACATAAATTTTAGAACGCTAACATGAACCGTTCTCGAGATATTGTACATTTTTCAAAAAAATTATCAAAAAGTCTAAAATAAAAATAAAAATATTTCCTATTGAGAAACATGTTCACTTTTCATATGTAATACCATGCGATAAATTGGGTGACATCATTCTCGTGGATCTAGCTCGTTCCATTCATGGAAAAAGATACTTTGAGTAATACTTTTGTATTTGAACGCCAATAGTCATTTATCTGCTGTAAGAATAACTTATTTCTTAGTGCATAACGCTTGGCGAGATTTTGGCGACGAATTTGGCGGAATGTCGCCAACTTGGCGACTTTTTGAAATGTTGCCAAATTAACGAAAATCTCGCCAAATGGATAAAATTGACGCTAAATCAATGAAAATGACAATAATATGTTGGATAATTTATGACATCGAAAATTCAATATCTTGGATAGAATATTAGTATCTACTATAAGAAAAACGCATTTTTTACTTTAAAAGTAGTAAATTCATTACATTATATAAGGAAAGTCATGTGCTGCCCACATCAGATTTTTAAGACTACAATAGATGACGAGAAGGAGAAAGTAAATTCATTATCAATAAAATTAATGGATGTACATCTACTTACGGAACAACTTGTAGCTTAAGATCAGGGATACAAACATTATCTTCACCACAATTTTTCTGGATATTTACCTACAAGAAAGAAGACACTGTTTGTAATTTATAATAATTTACATCATAAAAATATATACATAATATATTAATATAAATAATGATAGAAATAGAAATAATGGTAATATATTAATAAAAATAACAATCATCATAATATATCAATAGAAATAGTAACCATCATAATATTTCAATACAAAAATTAAACCATCAAAATATATAAATACAAATAATGCTTTTCACAATTAATGGAATAAATCAAGATAAGAAAAATCAATCAAGTTCAGAATATAATTTAAGGCTGTTTTCCAAAGGACTAGTGCTGAGCAAAGCTAGAAGAAGTAGGTTTCGGTGGACTTGATATAATTATTGACTGTCAATAAACGTGCATGTATAACTAGTACAGCCATTAAATATAGAATTTTAACTTTTGAATTTGCTTTTATACCTATATCTATAGAAAATATTACGAAGTATTTGCTGAAGAAATAATATTTCGCACTACGAGTAAAAGGCTTAAAGAATTTCCATTTTTTGGCAAAGTGCAATATTAACATTTATTGAACATATACGCAGATTTTTAATGTACGGGATAGTTATTTTATTCCAACATTTATGTGAGTTTCTCTTTTGTCGTTAAATCAGTCACTTAAAATAATTCTATTTATCTAAAATTGTTATACACATTATATTAAATTTTTTATACATGTGATTTATCCAATCCGAACTCTTATAACATGTGAGAAGATTTTATGTAGTTAAAAATATGATTTTCTTTTCATCTGAAATTATTATACACATTATATTAAATATTTTATGCATGCGATTTATTTAATCCGAACTCTTATAACACTTAAAAAGATTTTATGTAGTTAAAAATATGATTTTTCTGTTATCTGAAATTGTTATACACATTATATTAAATTTTTTATACATGTAATTTATCCAATCTGAACACTCTTATAACACTTGAGAAGATTTTGGGGCGCGGTAGCCCAGTGGTTAGCGCGCTGGAGTTGTATTCGGTAGGCACGGGTTCGATTCCAGCCAATGCCAAAACTGCAGCCGTGTTCACACGGAGTACGATCACGTTAAACATGTGGGTCCGTAAGTCCTTCCGAGAGGTTGGTGGTAGGGGAAGGAGGGTACGGTCCCTGTGGATACCTCCCCCACTGTGTTCCGGTCTAAATTGGGTGTTACTTCCCGACCGTACAAACAGTTACCTTACACCTTTTTGGTAGGTCAGACGGTCTGGGTCTCAACAACAACAACTTGAGAAGTTTTTATGTAGTTAAAAATATGATTTTCTTTTTTCTTCCCTTCTCTATAAAAACATGCAGAACAGTTGCTCTATAGGATTTGTTCAAAGCAGCTGTACTATGGGCCCAGCTGTACTAAAAACGTAGGAAGTTTTTTTTGCTAAATGAAGAATTAAACAAGAAAACATTATAAGATTGATGCTTGCAACTCTTATCTTGAACTGAGTAACTTGCTTTTATGTCCAAGAAATACTACATGCATGCATATACAAGGATCTACACCAAGATTCTAAACATGGTCAGAAACATGGATCAGAAAGCGTAAATGATTTGTACTGCAACAGAGGGGGACACTGCAACTCGCAAAAGGTTCCCTATGGGTAAAATTTTCGTATTTGAGAAGCGTGGAAATCTCTTATTAGGAGATTTCTTGTCTCAGCAAGTTTTATGTTACGTGAAACAAAGCACGCTATTTGTATATTGAAGGGGAGAATTCGCAAGGAAATTTTCGGCAGTCTAGCTCATTCTGTTCAAACAACAGTCTTAACAATGATCTTACTTGCTTAGTGATGTTGTTGGGAAGGTTTTGGTTCAATATAGGCTTCAGTTCTAGGTTGTCAGGATCCTGATCATACAAATGGTATGTCACATCCACAGATATGGGAGTCAGCTTATCTCGAATATTTTTCTGAAATATTAACAAGAAACTTAATAAACTAGGATTAGTGTGACACAGAAAATTTACACGTATATTTACGTTAGAAAAAATCAGAGGTATACGTTTTGGTAACACAAACCTTAACAAAAGGAAAAATCTGATGTGGGCAGCGCATGACTTTCCTTATATAATGCAATGAATTTACTACTTTTACAGTAAAAAAAAATAGATTATTTTTATAGTAGATATTTATTTTCTTTACAAGATAATGAATTTTCGTCAATGAGCCGTCATTTTCATTGATTTAGTGTCATTTTTATCCATTTGGTGAGTATATCGTTAATTTAGCAACATTTAAAAAGTCGCCAAGTTGGCGACATTCCACCAAATTCGTCGCGAAAATCTCGAAAGAGTTATGGATGGAGAAATAAGTTATTCTTACAGCAGATAAATGACGATTGACGTTCAAATACAAACGTATTACTCAAAGTATCTTTTTTCATGAATGGAACGAGCTAGATCCACGAGAATGATGTCACCTAATTTATCGTATGGTATTACATATGAAAAGTGAACATGTTTCTCAATAGGAAATATTTTTTTTTATTTATATGACGTTTCGATAATTTTTTTTAAAAATGTGCAATATCTCGAGAACAGTTCATGTTAACGTTCTAAAATTTATGCCAATCGTTTTGTAATGAAAAATTACATAAGAAATGTCTATTTGCGTAACTTCATTAGTGGTTTTGATTTTTTGACGATTTTTTCAAAATTTCATTTGCAAATTTAGGGGGATTCTGAACATTCGATTGCGTATAAAAACAATAGGCTTCCAGTGTTTACGGATTGTGATTTTTGTACCAAATTTGGTTCGAATCGGTCCATTTGTTCGTCAGTTATCGTCTCCACAGTCTCACTGACACACACACACACACATACTTTCACACACATACACACACACACACACAGACATCACTTCAAAAATGTTTGATTCGTGATCAGGGATGCTTGAAACGTGCTCTCCCGTCGAAAACTCGAATTCGAATTTTCGACCCCGTCACAATACTTTCCTTATACATTATGTATATAAGGAAAGTAAAAATGCTCAAATGAAGGATGTGATTATGTGGAGAAATATATTAAAGTACTGTGTGTTTAAAAAAAATATAAATTGAATAATAAAAAAATTTCTTCATATTTTGAAGCTAAACGGTCTTCACTATCTAGATTACCATAGCATTTCTTGCTTTAGGTGATACACTTAATATATCATATAAAAACAATTTTAAACTTTTTCGAAATGGTCTTCAATAAAGGAATGAATATTTCAAAACATAATTAGAATAAAATAAAAATAATAAGCTATTATTTTTATTTTATTCTTACACAAGAATGAAATAAATCTATATGCAAGCCATTAAAATGAATTATTCTGAAGATACCAATTCTTCCCCAATAAGTTCAAGGAAGCGAAGTTAAATATGCTAGAAAATGTGACGTTTGACGTACCTGAAGGTATACGTATATGCTTTTGCAGTACCGGGAGTCCTTCCTTAAATTCAATGATATGTTTTGTTCATTTTGGTTTTCATCAGTCAGGAAGAAAACTCTGGAGGCCTGGTTGTCTGCATCCAATCGCATTCGATAGATAAAACCTGAAATGAAAGAGACGCGAACTGAAGCTTTAATAATTTGATCCATCAAAAACAGGAGATTGTCTGAAAGAGTACGTTCTAAAATTTTCTATATCTCATTTATAAAATTATTAATCTGACAAAATTGAAGTAGTTGTTTTTCAGTTACATCGTGCCAGGATCCCCCTTACCAGCTAAAAAATCTGATGTGGGCAGCACACGACTTTCCTTGCAGACTTATATTCATGTTCTCTTTATTTTAATTACTTTTAATTCAATTTTCGTTCTCATTTTGTAACTGGACTTATTTTCAAAGATAAAGTAGAGAAAATACGAAAAAACTAAAATATCTCGAGAGCGGCTAGTCCTAGTGTAATGGGGTTGGTCTTATTCTTTTCTTCGTTAAAAATTACGTGTAAAACAAGCATTTAATAGATTATTTGAGCATACGTAGTTTTTTATTATAGATTTTGACGATTTTTGCGGGCAATTTTGCAAACCGAAGCAGGTTATTTTTTTTCGAATCGTACCAAAATCTAACTAGCACTAGGGTAACTCACAAAAGACTTATCTACCGAATTTTGTGAAATTTGGTCTATTAGTTTTTCAGCTAGAGTGGATATAGGCTTTTGCAGGCCATTTCGCAAAACAGGACGGTTCTTTTATCCCGAATCGTACCCAAAACTAATCAGCACCAGATTCGACCACAAGTAATTTACCTACCAGATTTTATGAAATTCGGTCAATTAGTTAGAGTGGATACAAAATCTGTACAGACAGATACACAAACAGATACACAGACACACACACAGACGTCATGCTAAAAATAGTTTTTTCGTATTCTAGAGGTCTCGAAACGCGTAGATCCGTCGAAAACTTGAGTTGCGATTTTCAGTATGATTCCAATACTTTCCCTATACATTACCATGTATTGCAGGGAAAGTAAAAATCGTTTCTTGTTTGGAGTGGAATAATAAAAATTTAAAGATTTTTCATTATTTCTTCAAATGATACAAAAGTACAGAATAGAATACAAAATGTATATAAATGTAGGTAAAAGTATAGAATACACATTGAATAAAAGCTTGGAAGAAAACATTGTTTTTACGATAGTTTAATGGATAATATTTTAGGTGTGTTTCGCGATACAAGTACTGACAGCAAGCAGATTTCAGGATAATCTATGACACATGCATTCTCAATTCTTTTTTAAATAATCCTTCAAGAAATTGTATTTTAACCGTCACCTAAAATTATATTGAAATTTTCGAAGCAAAATTAAGGTAGTTTTACGATTAAATGCTAAAATTATAAAGAAAAAATTGTAGAATTTGTTTTAATAAAAATTTTCTGAAAGATAGTTATTTAAATTTAGATGGAGTATGTATATATGCATATAATACATTACCAGGCAAAATTATAAGATTTTAGGTTTATTAGTTTTGGCGCTGTACAATACGTGGAAAGGATGAAAATATCAGTTTTGACTACAACGACTTCTAGGTCAGGGAGGCTTGCTTAATTTTTGAATGTAGTTCTTCATCAATTTTGTTAAAAAACGCGTTCTATTTGAAATATTTGATAACTCATTTACTAAATATTCTTAACACATCTTACTCAATGAAAATAGAAAATTAAAAAAAGAAAATATATTTTTTTAGATTTTAAGGGAGATTTCCCCATAGCAGAAAATAAAAATAAAATATTTAAAATAAATATTATATGTTACGTAAAATAATTCAAAGTAATTATTTGTATGGACTAGTGGAGAAGTAGTTCATATAATTGGGTGAAACACAAGTGATCTGGATTTAATCTCGGTTCCGGATTATCGAGTTTTATATATCAACTAGCAGCATACCCGTTCTTCGTACGGAGTATATAATATAAAGAAACTTGAAATTCATAATCATGCCCAAATTCTTATAGTATACTAAATGACATGTTTAATCAAAATATTCTGTTAAAATATTTAATATAATGCTCCTAAAAAGAAGTTTAAGAATCTCTGTTCTCGGTATATAAAATTATCTTCATGGACATATCTGAAGAATAAAACATCTTGGACCCCTTATGTAAGCAAATATAAAAAAAAATATGGAATTGAATCAATATATGCAAAATAAAAGCGTTAAAATTGTATGGGACCCGTACTAATTATATACGCGAATATTAGAAAATATAACCTGTATTAGTAGATTACATGTATAAATTGAAAATACCAATAAACCCGTAATCTTTAAATCTGAAGACAGTCATTTATTCCAATATATGTCAAAATTAAAGTGCTAAAATTATATGGGAAGATATACACGTACTACTTATAATGTCCGATTATTAGTAGAAGATTACCCGTTTTGCAATAGGAGTCACAAATGTTTTTTGGTAAAATACAACAGACGACGTAATAAATTGAATATATAATTAATGCCCTTAATCTTCATACCAGAAGACTGTACTTGATTCCAATATATATGCCAATATATGTCAAAATATATGCCAATATACCTGTACTACTTATATTCTCGTAGGTTAGAAGATATACCCGTGCATTCCTAGAAGATTACTCGTACAACGTACAATATGCGTGTGTCAGCAATTTTTGCCGCAATAAAACAATGGCGTAATAACTTAAAAATATCAATAATCCCTGAATCAATAATTCCGGAAAATATCAATAATAATAATGTTTAAACCTGAAGAGTATAATTGATATTATCCAGTCCAAAATGAAATGGCAATGAAATTTATTTTATATACATATCTTCATTATTCAAATCGGAAAGGATTTAATAAAAATCGTCTGCCGCATAAACACATTGGATTTAAATCCGTTGCTAAGCGACATGATATCATTTGCTTCAAATAAATTGGTAGAAAAAATATCGTCTAAACAGTTATATTTCTATGGAACATTTGGCGACAGTTTCGTCAAATTAGCGACATTTTAAAAAATCGCCAAATTTATCGCCAAGCGGGACTGTAGAACTGACAGTTCCACTTTGCGACAAATTGACGAAATATCATCACAATACTATCCCGTAACAAAAAACAATTAATATCATTTATGTAGCGCAATTTTATCAATTTCAAGATATTTTTATAGATTTGAAAACATTTTTATCAATTTGGTGACATTTTAAAAATTCGCTAAATGTATTACTAAGTAGGATGGTTGGTCTGACAGAGAAATGCTAACCAAACATCATTTCAGTACTCTCTTCTAACAAAACAAAAAAAAAATTTCATTGATATGTAGAAGACCCAAGCCACACGACCAACCCGAAGGTTTATGGCAGCTGTTTGTGTGTCGTTTATATCAATTTGGCGACAGTCAATTTGGCAAAATTTAAGAAAAGTTGTCAAATTAGCGATATCCCTCCAAATTCGTAGCTTTGAATTTGCAGATCTGAATGAAACATTCTTATCCCGTTTCAATATACTAAATGAAAACACTACAATTGTATTAGAAGATATACCCGCTCTACTCTTTTTCTGTTTCAACAATCGGCTATATGAATTTATTGGCTAAACACAATATATGAGTTTAGTAGCTAAATACGATATAAGCTTGAAAACTCTTTGCCAAAATAAATGAAATTGATGTACGCAGTCAGCAATTAATATAATTAAAAGAAAAATCAAACCGTCCATTCATAAGATATACTTTTATATCCATTTATCCATTTATTTATTATTTAAATCGAAAAAAAATAATAAAAACATTAACAAACACATTTAATTTAATTGCGATGCCGAGCAACATGATATATCCTCCTAAAATGTTAAAATTTATTAACCACTAACAGCACACCTGTTATTCGTACGGAGAGTATAATTTAAAGAAACTTAAAGTTCGCAATCATGTGCAAATTCTGTTAAAATATTAAATTTATTGCTCCAAAAGAGAAGTTTAAGAATATATGTTCTCACTATGCAAAATAATCTTCACGATCAGATCTGAAGAGTAAAACATCCTGCCCCCTTTTGTAAGCAAATTTACAGAAGAAAAAATAGGAATTGAATGAATATATGCAACCCCGTACTAATTATATTGTCGCAGATCAGAAAATATGCCAATGTGTTAGTAGAAGATTACCCGTATTACAATATGCGTCTCAAAAATATTTGCCAAAATAAAAGAGATGACGTAATAAATTGAAAACATGAATAATATCCGTACTCTTTATACCAGAAGGTCGTAATTGATTCCAATATATGCCAATATATATCAAAACATATGTCAATATACCTGCACTACTTATATTCTCGTAGATTAAAAGATATACACGTGCATTTGTAGAAGATTCGTACAACATACAATATATGAGTTTAAACAATTTTTGTCACAATAAAATAATTGCATAATAACTTGAAAATATCAATAGGCCTTGAATCAATAATCCCCGAAAATATAAATAATAATAATTTTTAAACCTGAAGACCGTAATTGATATTATCCAGTCAAAAATGCTATAAGAAAAATCAAATCGCTCTTTTCTAAAATATATTTTTATATCCATTTATTTATTATTCAAATCGAAAAAATAATTATTAAAATTAACAGACAGATTTAATTTAATTGCGTTTCTGAGTAACATGATATAAGATAGAATCTTATAACATGTTAAATATGTCATGTCTTATAACATAAACTGCGAAATTAAATAACGATTTTGATTTCTCTATACTTCTCATTGTTCCGTAAAAGCTTGTTTTAAATAAACCATGAACCATGGAGATAGATTTCCCCTTTAAATCATGTTTCAAACAATTCATGTTTTCAGAAAGTGACTAATTAACGCAAAAAATCTCCCATCAAACTCAGAGATTAAATTTTAATTCACTTTCAAACGATTTTCAAGCTTTTCGTTTGGATAAACCACGGAGTTAGGGAGTAGAACTCCTAGGAAAAAGTTCCGTTTTTCATTAATATCTCGACAACCCCAGGTCTTAGAAACTCGAAACTTGGACAAAATTTATGGGGGGATATTTCAAGGCTATTCACCAAATTTCATTAAATTCGGTTCAGCCGTTTTTCCGTGACGATGAGACAAACGAAAATTTCGTTTTTTACTAATATCTCGAGAACCACTGGTCGCAGAAACTCAAAACACGGATATAATTTTAAGTGGGGCTATTTCTGGGCTACCCACAAAATTTCATCAAATTCGGTTCAGCCGTTCTCCCGTGATGGTGTGACAAACAGACAGACAGACAGACAGATTTTCATTTTTATTTATATAGATAAGCTTAATGCTATACAGTTAGAGCTGAGGCCAAATATGATGTGGTTTGGTCCGTAAAGGTTTGGACAATCTCCTGCAAAAGTGAATGTAATGCAATTCAACTCAATTTCTTGGATAAACTAAGTGGTGTAGTGCAGTGCTTCTCAAACTGGGGGACCGCGGCTCCCTAAGGGACCCCCAAAACTCTTGCTAGGGAGCCGCGAAATATCTCGCAATTAAATAACAGTAAATTTGTTTTTTATTGTGCATTTTGCAATTGGCAAGTCCTATGACGTGTAGGTGGCCCTTCTCCAGACAGCAAATAATCAGGTAATGCAAGTTAGCATGAAGATATTAATCTGAATGCCTTGTTTGAAAGCCAGTTTCTGTGGATATTTTCTAATTCTACATAATAGTGTGATTTCTACTTGAGTTTATAGTTTTTCATTCTCCATGTTCAGTGAGGATTATTATATTAATTATCTTTTCTGGATTTATGTCAGTTATTAATGCGAACGAGATATTTGTTCATGGCCCAGGCGTTAAATATGCGAATGTGTTGAACTATGCAATTTTTTGCGTAAGAAAAATATGCACAAAAAAAAATAATAATTAGTGTTTGGAGAAAATCCTGCAAATTGGTATTTTAAACATTGTACGGTATATTGATTTGTTATGTAAAAGTATGCAATCACATATTTTTTTCATTAAATTGATTTTTGTAGGCTGTAGTTCTAGTTAAGTGCAGCTGTAATAATTTTATTTAATTTTTTTCTTCATATGCAAGTAAATGAAGTGTACTAGTTTTTCTTTAAATAAAAATGTAACCATGATAATTAATAATAAACAAAGTATTGTTGATCACTAAAAATAAAGGTTTTGAGGGAACCTTGAAGTTATTTTTCGAGTTTGAAGGCCGTAATATGAAAAAATTAGAGAGGCACTGGAGGGAGGTGTGGTGGTGGTGGTGTGTGTGTGTATGGGGTGGTGGGGTGGGGGGAGGAGTTAGTGGTTTCCATAACTAGTTGCAATCTAGTAGACACTGGTACACTGGTTCGATTCTATGTTACAGATTATTAGGGTTTGTTTATATGAAAATTAGATTTAATATTCTACAGTTAACCTCATAAAGTGTTATAGCTTTTTCAATTATATAATCATTTAGAACGAGGTATGTGCATAATATATGTGAAATAATCGTCTGGTCCAAGGATAGCTAAGATTTTTATCTGGCTATTTTATATAAATCTGTAGAAAAAAATTAAATGTATAAACACTATTCCGCAATAACATTTCCATACAAAAACAGAAATTTTATGCCTTTACTTAAAAAAATTGTCGTTTGATGACTTTGAGATATTAAGATGCGCATTACATTCACCTGCAGTATTAAAATGATTTGTACCACTAATTATATCATTAATTTTATTAGAATTTCGTATTGGTATTTATTAAAATACTGTGATTTAATTATATTCTAATTTATGTACGAATGTTCTCTGGACAATAATTAATTTTCACCAAAGAAATTAAATGATACTTTACATTGGATGCTTTACATTGACTCTCAAATCAGTGCCCAAGAGATAATCTTTTATTAGTTCATAGGCGACAACAATTGAAACAGATAGAAAAATGAGTTCAATAGGGAAAATTGTAATTTAAACACCTATGAAAACACAAGTGAACAAAAGAATTAAAAAAGTTCATAGCTCATATACTGTCCAAGCGAATCAAATAGATTTAATATTTGAACAATGTATTGAATGGCTCTAAGGTTCCTGAATTATTTGACATGTGTGATGCATCACTGTATTAAGTTTAGGTTAAGGTGTTAATTTTTTTTTGTTTGTAAATGAATTAAAATTGTACGTACCCATTGTTGGTGGAATACCAACTCCAGTAAACTCTAAACAGAAGGAAACCACGGCACTGTGAAAGAGAGAAATTGTTATAAAATAAAAATTATTTAGCTTGATATAAACGTTTATTAAAGATGGCAAATGTGATATTTTTTTTAATATGTTTAGTTTGCGAAAATGTACTATATAAAAATATCCGATGTATATTCAATGGATGTTTAATCTTTATATTGTAGTATTGTAGTCAAACTTTTACGAAGCACGAGTTAGTGTTTTATTCCATGTTATATTGCAATAGGAAGATCAGAGGTTTAAGAGAATTCAGCGCATTATCAATATTTAGATCTTATGCTTCTTTTCGATAATTTATTCTGTGAGATGGCAACGGAATCGTGATATAAGCTTAATGTTCTGTAGAAAAGTTGTTATGTTGAATCAAATTTGTAGAAATTCTGAGCAGTTAGCAGAAGAATCTCACGAGTTCAAACCAGACTGGCAAAATATGGATACATGCATTGGCAATTAGCATTGACAACTAGCATCTCAATATTTTTGAAATATATATAAATTTAGTTCTACAATTTTTCGACATTTATATAAAAGAAAATCTTTAATTGTGAGTTCTTTAGATGCAATGAAAATAAAGTTGTATGTACTCATGACAAATATGCAGATTTTATGATGTTTAGAAATAAACTTTTATTATTCGGAAATGTGTTGATTTGACGATGTTTAAAAATAAAGCTTTGCTCTCGAAAAATGTCTTAATGATGTTGAAATTAAAGCTTTATTCTTATGCATAAAAATATTTATTATCAAATAATTTTCGCACATGAGTCACATTTTATGTTTCCGTTTAAGAATTATTTTCCAACTTTAGAATTGAAAAAAATTGAAAGAAGTTTGCTAAAAGTGATAGAACACAGAAAAAATGTCTTCTGTATCTTAGAATTTCCTTTCCACTTGCCCAGTGTTCAGATTTTAAGTATAGAAACTTGGTAGGGCTGTGTATTGGATTTGAAAAATATATAATTTTACTTATTATGTGATTATGGAAATGAGTAATTAGAATGCAAATATAAACTTACCAAGACACTATTGTACCATCGTGAAGTTTACAACTCGTAGTACTTTTATCATCTAGATTTATTTTCTCGGGATTTATCTTTAGGCTGGTAGTCGTTTGTACAATCGGCCGAGATCTGTGAAAAATATACTAATTACGAAAAGTCAACTAATATTTACAATAGAAAATTAACAATATCACCATTTAGTTTTATTAAAATGAATCATCTAGAATCTGGATGATTCTTGCATCTAGATTCTAGATGCAAGAATGCAAATCTGTAAGCTTGAAATATGGCCTGGGACATATCTAAACATCCAAATATCCAAATTTCAAAATCTTCGCAGAATCATGTAGTGATGGTAACTCAATAAAACATATTCTAAATGAACTTCAACACGTTTCAATGTAGAAGCGATTTCACAAAATATTGGTCAAATTATTACCACCAGGGAGAATTCAGCGTTAAAGGCAGCGAAATATGAAGAAAATTATGAAATAATTCCATAGGCACAACTAAATTATTATTTTCCCTTTAGGACCGTGTCAAAAGCAAGGTGCATTCACCAATGTAGGGATAATTGTGTTTTTCTTACAATCAAGAAAAATATAATAATAATTAAAGCAACCCGCCCCAACCCAAATATGGGTATCCGAGGTAATAGAAAGAATATAAAACAAAACATCTCTTTTTTATTTCTATTAACTGACCCATGTAGTCAGAGGAGATAAAACTCCTTTTGATGAAACGCTTGAAAATGCCATAACCTTGGAGGCTGTAAGGAGTTAAAACTTCATATTAAGAAAACCCCAAAATCGTTTGAGATAATAATTCAGGTAGCGCTTTGATAGGATAAATAGCTCTGCATCCTGCATTATATGTATTTTTATGGTGAAAGGCTTAAATATTTATTTAAACTGTAAATTTTGTAAACTAAAAATTTTTTAGCGCGATGCAAAGTAGAACTGAAAAGATAAGGACTATTCCTACATATTCAAAATTATTTTATCTTTCAATTTATTTTTATCTCCATATATTCTGTACTTTAACCTACAACTATGAAAAAATACTGGTTAATTATACTTATTATTAGAGAACCCTTAATTTAAAAATAATCAAAAATACGTATACGAAATTCTACGCCTTTCTGTTGTGTCAACTAACAATAGAAGCTACTTTAGTGACACTAGCGACACCTAGATATAATTCTCAAAGCATTATGGAATTTTCAAGCATTTCGTCCATAGGAATTTTATCTCCTTCTTTCTAACTCCATGGCCATAAAGCTTTGAGAATTAGATCTAGATGTCACTAGTGTTAGTAAATAGCCCTTTGTTTCCATTTGACTCAATAAAGAAGCATAGTGTTGAGTATATGTATTTTTGATGATTTTTAAATTAAAATTCCCTGATTATCAGAAAAATTAATCAGCATTTTTTCACAGTTGTAAGAGAAAGTTAAGAAAATAGGAAGTTAAAAATAAATTGAAAGGTAAAATAATTTTGAATACGTAGGAATATACCTTATTCCTTTAGTTCTAATTTGCATTGCACTACTAATTTATTTCTACAAAATTGACAGTTTAAATAAATATTTTAAGCCTTTCACCATAGAAATACATGCAATGCAAGGCCGCTTATCTTCTCCCAGCGCTACCTAAATTATTGTCTCAAACGATATTAGCTTTTTCTCAGGTATGAAGTTTTAACGCCTTACATTTACCTCCATAGACTGACCATTAGAAATTGTGCCATAATCACATTTCACATATTTTCGCAATTCGCATTGCAAAATCGACCCCTGGTGGAGATTCTTTGAACTAATTTATTTTTTGAGGAAATTATCCCGTATGTTTTGAAGATCTTTCTAACGGATCAAATTTAAATACTAAATTTGGTCAAAGTTGACCCGTAAGATGCATTTGGAGAACGATAGGAACAAGAATACTTTTACTATGAACATCCTGTTATTAAAATAAATTCTCACGTAATTTCTTTTTTTTATGAATTCAAGTAAATTTTAAAAAAGCTTGCAACAATTAATGTAGTTTTTAAATTGAACAAAAAAAATGTTTTCATAAAAACATTTCACTCTATTTGAAAATACACTTTTTAACACTTTACAACATAGTTGAAAATTGTTGATGACTTTGTTCATTCATTCATTCATTCATTCATTCATTCATTCTGTCTGTCTATCTATCTGTCCGTTAGCACGATAACTGCAGTAAAAATGACTTTAACAGAATGAAATTAATTTTAGTATGCTATTGAGCCGGTCTGTGGGACCTATGTGAATATAAATGAATAATATCACTCAATAAGTTTTGGATTGAAACCGGGTCGAAAAATGAAATACATTGAACCCTATGGGACCTAATTTTTCAAACATTTTTTAAACGAATTTAAAATTCTCAAATTGCTTTGAAAGTTTCAGGAAATATTCAAATTATCTCATAAAAAATATGAAAAAAATTTCAGAAAAATATATTCAGTAGTTTTTAAATAAAAATTAAAATAACAATTACATCCTTTATATGAAGAGATCACGTGACCCACTTCAAAATAAAATATGGCATAGATCTTTTGTCAAAATCGTAATTTTTAAAGTTCTTTTTAATTCATATTTAGTGTTGTATCCGTCCTAAAACCGCTTTATTTTTGCTTAAATTCTGCGCATCTACATACTGAAACAACGCAATTACAATATATTTGAGTTTAAATGATCATCCAACTTTGATTATTTCTACAACGAAGCCTAATTTTCACTTATGGGGAATGTAATCATCAAAATATGTAGAATGAGTTGTATAAGAATTGCTGCATTCCTTTAACGCAAAATTATTTAGCTCATGGAGTCTGTAATATAGCCTGATATGAATGAAACATTCATTGATTTTACACAGAGAACCAGACGATTTTTCGATGAAGTTTTAAGCAGCATAGAGTTAAATTACTTGTATCTTCATGGTCTTAAGTTTTTAAATAAAATAAATTATTATAGTATTGTGATGAATGAAAGGAAGAAAAAACAGTTTATGAATGAAATGCTGCTTTTATATAGAGGCGATTTATATTTCAATGACGTCATTTGAATAAAGTTCCTTTGTTTTCGATGAAGTTTTGAATTATAATCAATTATTGTAGTATTATGATAATTTTAAAAATATTACCGAGGAATGTATCGCATGTCAGAGACGTTTAAACCAGGCAATTTATATTTCAATGCTATTATTTGAATAAAGTTTCAAGTTTTCAAATATAATAAATTAATGTAGTATTATGATAATTTTAAAAATATTACCGAGGAATGTATCGTATTTTAGAGATGTTTATATAAAATTGCATTGAAGTTGGAAAGTGCTTCATAATCAATGCTTTATGCATGATTGATATTTTTTGTTTATAAATAATATACATAACTTCTTTATAATTTGTTATAAATGCTTACTCAATCAATCGAATTATATCGAAATATTAAAAATTAATTTGTTTCGAGCAAAACAATTACTTACGCTGCTAATTTTAATAAAGAATTTGAAAATAATTTTGTGTTTTAATTATTAAGTATTTGAATCACGGATCTCAACCTGACCAAGCAATGCTCTATCCAGTGAAATAATGGGTCAACATTTTTTATCTTTAAGGCATAAGTACTCATATGAAAGCATAAATACTGATATGAAGTCATAGGTACTCATATGAAGGCGTGTGATACGAAGGTATAAGTACTCAAATCAAGGCGCAAATACTCACATGAAGGCACACATATATGAAAATATAAGAACTTATAGTGGAAGTGGATCTTGCAAATTTATTGAATGTCAATAATAGCATAGTAAGATAAACTTTAGAAGCTAATATAAAGCTTTAATTTATACACAAAATACATCTTACCTTAAGAAAACTACTTTATCAGATTCATAGGCGCCGATCAGCAGATCTGAAAATATATTCAGAATGATGATTACACGTACATAATACTGAAATTTTACACAACGCATGTATGCCCGGCCGTCCAAACAGTTACCTTACACCTTTCTGGTAGGTCGGACGGTCTGGGTCTCAACAACAACAACGCATGTATGATTGAATGTTCCTGTTGATGGCAACTGATTGAAGAAAAGATGGTGTCTTAAACTTCCACTAAGAAAACATGCGTATGACAATATAATGAAAACATGTTTGATTTTATTCTATGTCTTTATCTTCAGGTATGGAAAGAGCAATGTGTTTTTGCGAAATCTTCGTCACAAATGACTAGGCAAAATTGTTTAGAATAAGAAATACATGAAATAAGTTATTATCTTTTTACTCAATCTTCGTCACAAATGACTAACTAAGCAAAATAATTTAGAATAAGAAATACATGAAATGATAATATATCTTTTTACGCAATTGATACATAACTTAAATGTTCTTTTAGAGGGTAATTGATAAAAAAAAATGTTACTTGCTATTCTTCCTTTTTCAAAAGGAATATGATAAAATACTGACAAATATATTTTATTTTATTCTATTAGTCTTCTGCTTCAGTTCTGAAAAAAGAAATGCGCATTATTGAAATTTTCTTTACAAATCACTAGGTAAAGTGTTCGCTCGGAACTATGTTCTAGACTTTACATTGGTATTGTATTATGGAATATAATGGAGGATATGCTGTGTATTAATTGTTATAGAATTAAAAGATTCAATAGCTCATTATCCCTGTGGGAAATATTTGTACATTACTTTTAATGATGTAAATAAAAATGTGTTTGTGAATCTCACGACGAACATAAAACAGGCAGAATTAATATATAATAGAATTACTGACTATTAACGTTAAAAAATGTAAGTGTTCTTTAAGGCATAGTATAATCATATGCAATATTAATTTATGTAAGTTTTCTCAACTTTATACCGACATTAAGTATATGTAATAATTGAGTAAGTATAATTTATTCATAATAAACTATATATAAAGCATAAAAATTTATTATAAAGTTCTAAAATCCCCAACCTACATAGCCCCATTCCCGACATATATACATTCTCTTATGAATAGGTTACTTAAAGAATGTGTAACGTTGTTGGAGATTAAAAAAATATTAGAAACCACACATTAGGGTTTTAAATATTCTATTGAGAATTCGTCAGTAATCGTAAGCTAGTCGATCCTACAATGAGGTCGGTTCCCAATTTAATTTTGATCAGAACACCTCTTTTACTGCATTTCTTGGAGGATACTGTTTTACTATATTTAATGCATTTGACAAACTGGCTAATAATTTGACAATATGGCTCTAAAAACATTTGCAAAGAAATTATGCTGGTAATTACATTTCGGTCAATTGAAAATTTCTGAAAAGAATAGCTAACTATTATAGAACTTTTTGAGTGAACGCTTTGCTATAGTCGATCATTTTATTGAACGGCATTGATTGTAACCCTTTTACAATGAATGTTGTACAATGCATTTAAAAGTATTATCATTGTACTGCATTCGAAACATATTTAGTATTAAATTACCTGGATATTGATTGTTGTCCAAATCCATTCCTCCAGCAAGCGAAAATCCGAACGTCGTAAGTCCACCAGAATCAGGAATATCTGATGAAAAAATAACCTAGAGTAAATAATCAAAGAATTAGAGAATTGCTGCAGTTATCGGAAAAAAAGCGCATTAACGTAAATGAAGATGTTCCATTTTCTTAAATATTTTGCAATAATTAGTGCAGTATTTCTGGAAAAGACGAAATACACAAGTAAGGAAAACTAGACAACAAACGGTGGCAATGTTTCTGTATGTTTGAAAATGCATTCAAATTTGAATATTTAATAAATATTGATTTGTAGGTATATAATGCTTCGCAATATTCTATTACTATTAAAAACATGAATGGATGTTAAAAAATATTTTTTTTCTGTAAGCAGTATAAATTTTATTATTATATTTTACTTGTGCGACCATGACCATTTGAATGGTTATATCAAAGATATTCGGTACTATATGAAATGAAGTCCAACAGACTGGAACACAACAAGGTTTTTCGATATTTCCTTACAACATCTTGAAGGGACAATATGTTTTTTCTCTGGTAAAGAGGTAAAGAAGAGCAGGTGAAGTGATGCACACTCATTGTCTTTCTTGTTTTATGAAGCAATTAGATACAGTTTAAAGACGAATGATACTTCAATGGTTTTGGGGAAATGCAATGTCAAGTAAGAATCCCGCAGTGTGATTTCGGTTTTTTTTCACCCATCAAAGAGTCAGTATATCTGGGTCCACTGGTGCATGTGGTCCCGTGAGGGCAATTGTTTTATCGTTGTAATTGTCATACTTTAGCCTCGTATCAAATTCTAGAGGAAAATACATAGAGATTATGGGATAAGAAATTAGTATTTGAGTATAATGGATAATAATATGTATGGCGTTGATGACTTTAGGTTGAATTAATCCTGACAACGACCTTGGATGTTAACTATTACTATTAGCAGCCGCTATGGATGTTTATAGCTACTATGAACGTATGTAGATGGTATTAGCGTCTTCATGTGTTTACACTGGCTAGGTAATAACTAAAATCTACTGGCATTTTTTTTGCAGCCTGACGTTTCGATTCAACGCTTAGGAGCACTGTTTATTTCAAAATTCATTTATGTTATCTCAAAAATCTCGAAAGAATCATGGCTACTGATTTTACTGCAAAAGAATCCACATTACTTATTGTGGGCTACTTAAAATTTCCGAAAAACTTATGTTTTACTCAATTTCAGTATTTTGGAATTTTTTTTCATATTGTTATTATTACATTTCAGGATCAATTGAGCTATCTAGTTTTCTTAATCCGAGACTGTTCTGCTTACATTCTTATTTCTTATATTACTGAAAAATAATTTAAACATTGATGAAATATTAGGTCTAAACAGTCCACATATAATGGGAAAATTGATTCTCCTTCCAATAGATGATACAGAATGTTTAAATCTTTAAGAACAAACTCAGGGTTTACAAAAAACGGTAATTTGCAAATTGTGAAGCATAACAACATTATATATTAACAGAAATTAAATAATCAAACATTGTATACATAACTAAAGTGTCTATAACGTTATTGCCTTTACTAGTGTACACATAAATTTAAACGGTTAGTAAAAATATACTTTTACCTTCAATTTATTCACTGTAGTTGAAAATCACCAGCAGTTAATCTAAGTCCACATATCAGTGCTTTATAGTTAATTTTTTGACGCAGACATCCATACTTTAACTATTTAAGAATATGGAGATTATCGAAAACTCAATTTGAGATTTTCTATTGTACTACACAAAATAAAAATTTTCTTAGATGTATTTTAAGGAAAGTATAAAAATAAATAACAGATTTTTAATTATTAAGAATATTTTCTGCACCTGAGAAGGTTTGGTATTGATTCCAGAAGGTCCTCCGTGAAAAATGAACACTACACCAGCTTTGTTTTCACCACCATAGGGGCAACCTACAGCTATGTCTAGAAAAATGCAAAAGAAATTAAGCTTAACTACATAATAGAAATTTATATTAGCACATTTATAGCAGAAAATTCAGTTTTTTTGTACAATGCATTTCTGAATTCTGACTATGAAAAAATATCTGATGTAGGTAGAACATGACTTCCTTACACAGTATATGATAAATTGTTTACTTCTGTTGTTGCTAAACACCTTGACCTAGAAAATGCTGTGTCAGCTACTAATGACCACGCCGCTCATAAAGCAATGAGGCTGGCCTTCTACTAGAAGACCTACAGAGGCTCTCATGGAGTGAAAAAGATGAGAGGGAGTAGTCGAGGAGAAAGAACAGGTATAAGGAGGGAAAAATCTATCTCCTCGTCTAAATATTCCATCTTTAGTATGGCCGCTCATTAACCTGGCCAATGCAGTCTGAATGGATATAGGCTCATCTTATTGGAGCGATAATCCAGGGTTCTTAGCCGAGCACCAGTGATGATAGAACCCGTGAAGAAATTACGGGTTCTATCTTTTATGACAAGTGCTTACTTCTTTTAAAGACAAATATATCTACCTAACAATTTTTTATAACAATCTTTAATACTCTATTATTTTATTCAATTAATGCCGCGTGAGTTGAAATTTTGCGATTTTTGGAGAATTTATAAGCATATTATGTAATCGTATTGAAAAGTTAGCCCAGAATAAGACATGAGCGCAGCAATTTCATATAGAGCACAGTTTGACTTTTTTTTTTTCACCAACAGAGTGTTTTGTAAGAAAGAAGATAAATCTATTTCTAGAGGTTATTTAAAATTAGTTTATGAAGGATGCAAAAGTTAATGAAACTGCACCTTGAATATTATTTTTTTTTCTCTTTAAGAATTTCCACTGTATTAAAATGCTAAATTACTTTCTTTAATTAGATATATACAGACACCGAAAATGCAGTATTTGACACATACCTCCATATCCATCTCTATTGATGTCCGAAATGGATGCCATAGAGAGCCCAAACCTTCCTTTTGAATAGATTCCATCAATTTGACTCCGAGTTCGAAAGTTGTGCTGTAAAGTAAAGAAGTGCTAATATTTTGCAACGGAAACAATCTTACATATTTTGCAATCAATTCGTTCTTGTAAATTGCTCATTTTTAAGAATAATTGATGTTTAAAATAAGTTTATGAAAAAAATTTAAAAATTAACGATTTTCCATTAAAAGTGGTAAATAACGGGATCTTAATATATAGCCAATTTGCGAGTATTCCAGAGAATTTCGGGTATTTTGATGAATTGGAGGGAGTAAAACTTATATCAACATATGCTGAAGGATCTTTCTGATGAGTAATAATTTCTGTACGAAAAATCGTTTGCGCCTAAGGATATTATAAGGATTTAACATGATTTGGTTATTTACGAGTGTAAGACAATTGACAGAGTATAAACAATAACAAGAAAATTAATAAACAATAAACAACAAAAAGGCCCTTTTTATTAGAAAATATATATTTCCAATTTATATTTAGGTTTAAAATGCACCAAATGGAATGCTATAATTATTACGTGTATTTAAGTTAGTTTATTTTAGTATAAGTAGGTCAGTTTCTGCTTTTGTAATTTGACACATACGGATATGTACAACAATCTAGGCTATAGAACACACAAAAGGTGGTGCCAATGATTGAAAATTACAGAATTACATCTGAATAAAGTCATTATTTCATTGGCACACTTGGAAAATCATGGTTATATGGGACTACTTGAAAATTGATTTAAATTTATGTGGGATCCTTGCATACGGGGTCCGCCTCTTCCCGGCCGTCCAAACAGTTACCTTACACCTTTCTGGTAGGTCAGATGGTTTGGGTCTCAACAACAACAACGGGGTCTTTGTGAAAACTACTGTTTTATGAATTCACCCAAAACAATTTCATGGTAGGGTGTAATTGATAGAGTAAAGTTCTGCAAGGGCACGGTCCTGGTTCTTGGACTTAATTTCGACAGTGACAACAGTCAGGTCGGGCTTCCTCTTAGAAAGTTTCGGACGGGGCGAGGTCCATGGTTTGAAAAGTTATAATTGGATATTACCATAAGATGTATGAAAACACATAATTAGTTTTAGCAATGTACGAAGATTTTAGTCTTATCGAGTTTTAGATTAAACTATGTTTTCGGGTTGGTTTGGACTCTATAACTGTCGGATCGGGCCATGTGTAAGTCTAAAATAAAGAAAGAAGCATTTTGATTGTATGAAAAATGGTAACGCAATAAAATACACCTTTGTGTATCCATTGTGTAAGTAAGATTCTCAGTACCTTTTTTGTTTGGTATGCGATGTAAATTCTTCCTTTTTCGTAGCTTCCATCCTTAGAAGTGAGATCGGAATAGAGAGGAGCACCAATGATGACGTCATCTAACCTTAAAAATAAAGCAAAATTGACTGGTATGTAACAAATTCCAGAATTTTCCAATGCTTCTCTCGAGATATTTGACAACATTTAAATGAAAAAGTAATTTAAAAGTTTTTTTGTCGACTCTAAGACACTAGATACCTTCATCATTTATAAGGCAGTGATTAACATGAATTTCGCTCTATCTGCTGCAAAAATATTTCGTAGGTAAAAATTCTTTGTTTCTAAAACAGCATATAACAAGAATAAGGGAATCAATCCGAATTCAGAAGCCTTCGCCAGGATATGGTAAACAGAACAGCTGTAAAAACTTTAGTGCTTGCTGAAAAATTCAGTTTCCAACAGAAGGTTTTCAGTAAGCGTTGGAGACTTTCTGCTGAAAACTGTGATTTGTTATTTCTCTTACAGTTTTCAGAGTTTTC
Organism: Amaurobius ferox; assembly: GCA_951213105.1. Classification (NCBI taxonomy): domain Eukaryota; kingdom Metazoa; phylum Arthropoda; class Arachnida; order Araneae; family Amaurobiidae; genus Amaurobius; species Amaurobius ferox. The sequence goes on from OX578140.1 coordinate 66,848,913, forward strand.
TGACATCTCTATTTTTTCTATCTTAAAAGAGGTAGATAACCGATTGATGCAGTTTATTTTGACTAAATAATGCTTTTAACAGGTATTTTCTACAGGTTAGTTATTGAATAATAATATCCCAGTAGCCAGTAATCTCTAGGATTTATCAATACAAAATGTATATCTGAACAAAAAGCTTCTTTGGTGAAACATCAACAAATGGAACTAACGAAGCGTTTTTTTTTTCTTTAACAGAATGCAGTTTTTGACTGTAGTGAAATATTAATTTCAAATTTTCTTCTTTCTTCTTAATAATTATTCTGTAATAGAAATCGTATAAAAATTTCAAATATGTGGATGGTTCTCTTATTAAAGGTAGCAGTATCTGTAGACCGTTTCTGTACTTATGTGTTCGTTAGTATGAAATGGCCCAAATGACAGAAATAATACTTTCTAAGTGCGGTATTTCTGCATATACCAAGTTTATTGCTGCTAATAAGACTACCAGCTATTCTATACTTATGAGCACATAAAATGCGCCAAGCCGGTCTACAGATGCTGTTTTCCGCAATGATAACAGTAGGTAACCCTCAGAATATCTCTGAGACAAAAGTGGCTTTTTAATTAAGTTGAACATCCTGATCAAGAATATGAACTTAAAAATTGTGCATTAGAACTAGTTTTCAACATACGTATGGGGTCGAGGTTAGTAGGAATAGATGACCTGCATTGTTCGCAGAAACCCCATTGAGGCGCTACGAGAGACATTAGACACGAGACTAGGGGGCAGCATGCAATTGAAAATACTATTTTTAACATTCTCATCTTGATTTTTTCCCCGGCTAATTGTAGTTATGTCAATGATGAGCACGGAAAACGGTTTTATTAGGAAATTTCTACTACCGTAAAAAGGTACCATGGGAAATAGCATGCAGCAATGATGACAGACTGTTGTTGGACCCATGTGAGACATGCTTCACAAAAAATCCTTGCAACTAGCGAAGAGACTGGCGTTGTCAGGCATTTAATAGGCAAATATTTGGAGTTAAAACCACACCGGGACTCATAGCGAATTCTCGAAAACCAAAGAACACTTGAACAATACGCCCAACTTATGAGTAGATGTATGCTTTGTATGTCATTGTATATTGCACTGTGGGCATGTGCAAGATAGTTAAATGATATAATTGACAACTTACTTACAGTATCTTACTTTTTTTAAAAGATAGGTTTTATTCAGTATCGTCGAATTTCAAATTCCGTGGCAAGGCATAGTCAGGTTGTAAACCCAATGGGTCGGCCCCTCGCTCACGGTGATTAATTGATTGATTGAACAATACGTCCTCTTATAATAACAACAACCAAACAAGAAAGATCAATCATACTTAAAGCATTGATTATGAAATACCTTCCAACTTCAATGCAATTTTATTTAAAAAAGTCGAAAATGCAATACATTCCTCGGTAATATTTTAAAACTTATCACAATACTACATTGATTTATTATATTTGAAAACTTAAAGCTTCATTGAAAAAAATGAACTTCATTCAAATGACGGCATTGAAATATAAATTGCCTGGTTTAAATATCTCTAAAATGCAATACATTCCACGGTAATATTTTTTAAACTATCATAATACTACGATAATTTATTATATTAGAAAACTTCATCGAAAACAACTGAAATAAATTCAAATGACGTCATAGAAAAAATAACACGCCTGGATCTCTCTATAAAAGCAGGATTTCATTCATTTCATTCATCACAATACTATAATAATTTATTTTATTTAAAAATTAAGACCATGGAGCTACAATTCATAAATTCTATGCTTAAAACTTCATCGAAAAAAATCGTCCTTCTGTTTATAAAATCAATTAATATTTCATTCATATCAGCCATGCAGACTCCATGGACTGAATTATTTTGTGTTAAAGAAATACAGTAATTCTAATACAACTCATTCTACATATTTTGCTGTTTACATTTTACATAGGTGAAAAATAGGCTTAGTTGTAGAAATAATCAAATTTGAATGAGAATTTATACTCAAATATATTGTCATTGTGTTGTTTTAGTATGTAGATGCACAGAATTTAAGCAAAAATAAAGTAGTTTTAGGACGGGTACAACACTCAATATGAATTAAAAAGAACTTTAAAAAATCACGATTTTGAAACAAGATGGATGTCATATATAATTTTGAAGTGGGTCATGTGATCGTTTCAAATCATGGTCACGTGATCGTTTCATATAAGATGTGTAATTATTATTTTAATTTTTATTTAAAAAACGACTGAATATATTTCGCTGAATTTTTTTTTATATATTTTATGGAATAATTTGACTATTACCTAAAATTTTCGAAGCAATTTGTGAATTTTAAATCCGCATAAAAAATGTTTGAAAAATTAGATCCCATAGGGCTCAATGTATTTCATTTGTTCAACCCGGGTTCAATCCAAAACTAATTGGGTGATATTATTCATTTATGTTCCCATAGATCTTACAGACCGTCTGAACAACATACTAAAATTTCATTTTGATTAAGTCATTTTTACGGCAGTTATCGTGCTAACGGACAGACAGACAGACAGGCAGACAGACAGACAGAATGAACAAAGTCATAAACACTTTCAACTTTATTGTAAAGTGTTAAAAAGTGACCGTCGCGGTGATGGTGTTAAAATGAAAACTCTGCGAGAATATCTCGGAGCCTCCTTTCTCCGGAAATTGCGACTTCAGCACTTAAAAGTTTATATTATTTAAAAATTCACGAAAATTCGTCTATTAACAGTTTGAATTCCATTTAAAGCTTCTTTGAAAGAAAAAATTTTGTCTTTCCGATGGTGCTAAAATAGAAATTCTGTGTTAATATTTTCCGTCACTAAGGAACCAAGTTGTGTGAAAATCGCTCAAAATCAAGCTAAATCGTGGATAAAACATAACAAAGCTAAACAACTAATTCGAATTAAAAAAAAATCTCCCGGGGCACATCGTTCCGGGTCCACTAAGTACCCGTGTATTAAATTTCATGGCCACTAAAGTGTTTCTCTACGTATGACACAAATAGACGAATAGCCATCTTCCTTTAATATTATTGATGACAGGTTTCCTGTGTGAGGATTTTAATAGGGTACGTATTTGCAAATTTGTAAAACTTTGCTTTATAAATATTTCAGAAACTAGAGATAATCTGATGTTTTAACGGCCATTTTCATGTTCATTAATCACTATAAAAGTAACTTGGTTCAATATCAGAGGCACATGAGAAAATCAAAGTTTATTGTCGAGTGCAATGGATCAACATTTGGCGCTGATTGCATAATGAAACACATATAATACTTTCTTAGAAAAATTAGTCATTTTATGTCTCGTCGGTGTTGTTTTAGTAAATATTGTTTTAAAAATATCACACACTTCATATTTAATAGAAATGGCAATTGCAAAATAATGTGTACCTATCTCCATTTATGTCAGCAACGCAAACCGCATACCCAAAATAGGAACCAAGCTGTTCGCCAGAAATGTTGAACAAGTTGTAAACAGTTGAGTTGAAGAGAGACACCTAAAGCAAAAAGAAAATAATGCATTAAAATTTGCAATTTTTTAATAACCGTTATAAATCAACTGGAATGTGGCTGAACTCGAAATTCTCAAACCAGAATTCATTTTTATTTAAACTTCACAAGAACAAATTTGAAAAATCGTTAAGTGTGCAAATGGTTACAAGTGTTACCCTACACTTTTAAGTTACCTTTCAGTGTTACCCTACACTTTAAAGTTACCTTTAAGTGTTACCCTACACTTGTTACCCTACATTTGTTACCCTAGTTTTAGTGTTATCCTCCACTTGTTGCATGTTACCCTACACTTTAAAGAGCTTGAAAATATCTTTAGATTGATATCATACTTGACAATGTACCCCCCTCCCCCGGAGGGCGAGTAACTTGCCCCCCAAGGGGGGGAGGTAATAACGTCACGAACAAAAAATTGTATGGCGGCTATTTTCCACTGCAATGATTAAAACTATTAAGTATCGTAATCATTGAGCCATAAATAAACCTTTTTATGCATGAATATGTCAAATTTTGTCCTATGCTGCCATGTTAAGAAAATATAAAGTTTCAAACAAATTCCGAAGTTTTAGCTCAAATTTAAAAGAAATTCTATCTAATTCTAGAATTTTGATGGCAAAGTCGGATATGAAATTTCATGAAAATTCATTAATATTTGTGGCCGCTATCGTATACACAAAATATCGACCACAGACATACAGACAGACTGACAGACATCACATCAAAATAGTCAAAACGTTTTCAGGAATACTTCATGTATTGACATCAAAATCTCGAAATCGAAAATTTTCGTAAAATCAATACTTTCTCAATACTGCGTATGAGAAAGTAAAAATTTGATTAAGACAGCACATGTATTTTCTTACATATTGCAATCAGTTTACTTGTTAATAGTCTGAAAATCCAGAGCAATCTCTATAGAACCATGTTACTGGGGTGGAATCAATATCTAGAAATCAAAAATTAAAAATTTGGATGCGATGCAACGCTATTACACAGTGTTTAAACGAATCTAATAATTGAACTCATTTTTATGTGTATGCAGTAAAATGGATAGATACAGCGCGGATTTGCATTCACAATGTTGACTATTTTGTTGATGTGGCTTTTAATACTGTTTATAAGTCAGATTTATAAGTTTATAACACATTTAAGTTGAATGTAAATGGCTTCAACAAATTTGTTGAGCAATCTCTCATATTGAATGTTAACCCATTTAATTCTATCTACTATATAAAATTTATGAGACGTGCTTGATAATTTAATTAAAATACATGAAATATCTCAACCATTCGACTAGTGTTCTAAAATTCGCAATTCATACGATTCAATTTCCAACGTAAAACTACATGTGAAAATTAATATTAATTTAAAATTATTGTCTTCGTATTTGCGTGGCATGTAAATTTGTTATTTGTGCTACTACCAAAATGTTTTTGAATTTTTCTATTTCGCAGGATAGAGCTAAGATGATGACTGATAAATGTAGCATAGAATTTTGAAGGAGAAAGGGGGATTCACAAAGGTTCTGCCAAATTTTGTACAAGTTAGTCAATCAGTTTTGCAACTAGAGTGGATACATACATTGCACAGACAGACAGACACACACATACACAGACAGACATATATACACACAAAAATAGTTTTTTTCGTGTTCCAAAGTGCATGAAAGGTCGAAAACTTGAGTTACTATTTTCGGCGCGATTCCAAAACTTGCCCTATACATTGTAGGGAAAGTTAAAAGGATGAATATCAAATTGCATAAATTAAGGTGTTGCGCTCCAAACCTAATATGAATGAAAAGTAAAGTGTGTTACCTGAATCGAAAAAAAATATCTAGACGATGAAATTAACACCGACATATATTTATTTATAAACATATATTGAACATCTTAGAATATTAAGATAACTGTATTAAGTCTATATGAGAAGTTTTACCTTTCCTGTTAAGTTGTTTCCCCTCGGAACACCAACCACGACATCCGGATTTCTGTCACCAGTAAATTCTCCTATGGCCATAGAATACCCTGCACAACAAAAAGCTTTATCAGTAAACTACATTATTCTAACTCTCTTCAATAATGTTTAAGAATAAAATTTTTGAACATATTTTTGTATTTTGATATTGTAGCGCAGTAAAAGGGAAAGCTTATTAAGCTGAGATTTTAAATTATTAAATTCAACATAATTGACATGGCCGTAAATTTTCGTATTAGTGGAACTCATTAAATTAAACATTGCGTTGTTTACCGCTGTTAAAACCCGCCATTATTTTCTTCAGTGCAAGTTCTGTAAAGGAATGTTAATTAACATAATACTACTTCATTAATTGCGCCATTTTAACTTTAACAATAAATCATTTATTAACACATAGATCACTTAATTACTCAATTACAACAATTATTCCTCTTGTTCGCGCCGGAGAGAGACAATGTGAGACCATTAGTTAAAAATGCCTAAAATGTATTTAAGACCTTCCATGATATTTATTTGAGGAGCACATAACTTCAAGTCTGTCTTGGACTTTGTAATATTTCATCGACCGGTAATTCGCCGATCATAGTGTACTGCTGGCTAGGTGTTAATATCGAACATTACCGGAATATCTGCACTCAGGACATTGTCGTTTATATTCTGCAATTGTAGTGCAGAAGCCATCGTGAATTTCGATATCATCTCTCACGTGCAATCTCTCTGTCCAAATCGTTCTCTATATTCGTTCTCTCTAGTCGTTTTAGCTAGTCGTTCTATGTCACCGTTCTATATGTCAGTTTTTACTCCTTTTGTTGTGGCTCTTTTGCCTCAGGTCTGACACTCCTCTTTTGCTCTTATTGGCAGCCCTCATAAGTGCAGCCACAAGCATCTTCTCAATTGATCAGCCTTTTTACCCAATGTCGTTGCTTCACCTTTTCTTAAAGTCCTTCGACCTCCTCTGTCTTGACGCCCCAAAATTTATGGTTTCTTCTGATTTTTGGGTCAGCGTGTTGTAAAGTTTGGCGTCATTGAGACTGAAGGTATTGTCTGACGTTTCAGACACAATAAATAACGTACATAAAGCTGTCTCACAATAATTGGTGTGAGATCTATTTCTGGTCTCACAGATATGAAAATTTTCTATCCTTATGGAATATTGCCTTTTTCAATCTACATACATTCCTTATTGTACTTAATCATTCATTAGATAATTTGCACTTTAATTTGTCGACAAATGGGACAATCACACAGAGAGTTTTTAATACAGGGTGCTTTGAAAAAATTGCACCTCTAAATATACCTCGAACGATTGATCACCGACCTATCGTTCCAGTTTAAGAAATGTTTCATATATCATAGACTTTCAAACGGTTTGGGTCACGTGATACAATTTAGTAAACATGTTCAAAATTTAACTTGTCATACGAGTTCTGTGCAAAAGAAGTTCTAATTAGTAAACTGTTCCTAAAATATTGCTGTATTTAAAAAGCTTTTGCAGAAAAGCCCGGCTCCCTATTATGCAAAATTAGCCTAAAAAATTGTTAATGTTATAGGACATAGACCAGATCAAAAGAAACAGTGAAAATAATTTTAGCAGTCATATAAAGAATTTAATTTTATTAGATAAAATTTTCATTCGAAAACTCACATCCATTTATACCCAATTATCAGTTAGATTTTTTAATGATTGCAATTTTAATAGTATGGCATTGGCACTTCTTTGTTTGACTGATTTGGATGTGGAAAATGTTTTATAATTAAATTTGTTTTCTAGGAGTCCCGTATAAAAAATTGATTCTTGTAATTTTTTTACAAAAAGATGTCACATGATAAAAATTTGTATATGATAGTCTATTTTAATTAAAGTATTTTTAAAATTTTATACTTGGGTCTACGATCAATCAATCGTTCAAGATACATTTATAGTTGTGCAATTTTTTATAAATATCCTCTATTATTTAAATTTTATGAATGTTTAGTGTCATGAAAACATTCTGCATGAAAATTTTTAATTTTCATGACATTTTTATGAAATATTGCCCCTTTTAATCGAAAGGTGTCTCTTAATGTATTTAACTGTTCATTAAATATTTGCATTTAGGGCAATATTCTCTTTGTTTGTTTGAACTTGTCGCCAAGTGAGACAGACAGACAGAGATAAAGTCTTTTCTTCCATAGTATTACTCATAATTTTAACAAAATCACAGTAACAAAATAATTTAAAATGTTAGTAAGTGAGATGAATGGTATTCCTTTGCTTCCACATTTTTTTTTAAATTTTAGGTGAATAACCTGTCACTTTCAATTGAATGCAATTATCAAGATATGCATGTGATTCTGTTTCTGTATATCATTTTAAACAGCTTCATAATGAAAAGTAAAGACACACAGATAAGGAGAGCAAAACAATGAATTTACTCGGAGAGCAATTCGAACTAATACTGACGACTTTTCTGTTGAGATTTTTGCCACCATCAGGTGGCAAAAATCGAAGCACATTATTCGAAGCACATTATATCGAAGCGCATTATTCGAATTTCCCCAAGCTACCGAACAAACAAACAGTCAGGAGCAGATAAACATACATTCAGGCTTTTATATACATACAGATTTTTTTATAAAAACAAAAGACACCTATAATGTGTACATGTTTAACACTTAATTAAAGAATAAATCATCAATCCTACCTAAGTAGCTGTCGTCTTCTTGTTCTGGTCCTTCAGGTGTATCGTGCAATGATTCTTTCGACAGCAAATCTTGAGAGTACAGTTGACCTTCAAGAGGAAATATATATATATGTATATATATATATATGTATATATATATATATATATATATATATATATGTATATATATATATATATATATATATATATATATATATATATATATATATATATATATATATATATATATATATATATACATATATATGTACAATGCTGTTAATTGTTAAGAAACAAGCGTAGAAATAGAAATAAAATCATTTAAATAAGTTTTAATGGTTTCAGAATAGTACGCAGCAGTTGTAAGACAGCGTTTATAGAACAAATACGTAAGTATAACAGAGCTTTGATATATGTCAACGATCTTTTCTTCAACAACAAGGTTATGTGCTATGCTGAAAAAGGAGCAACTTGATGTTCCTCAGAAATTACTTATGAAAATAATAAGTAAAGCCATGGTAATTCCTACATAAAGAAGGTCTTTTATATGTTTTATATCTTCGGCTAATTGTCACCCGTTGGGACATTTCCAAGATGTCTTCGATAGAAAAACGAGGGTCTGCGACTAAACACAGAAATATGGATGGATCACATCGAAATGCAGTATTGAGGAGATGGATGATTTAGCATATACTTGAAAATGGGACGGTATTACCCACTTTTTATAGTATTATTTTTTTGGAGTTAAAAGTTACCCTCTAAAAGTTTCATATACAACATTTTCTGACAGGATTTTCTGATGTTATTAGATTAAATATTTGATGTTCCTATTATTGCAGGAAAAGGTGATTGATGGTCAATAGGTGAAGGTGACGAATGATATTTTTACTCTGGCAGACGTTATTCATATATATATATATATGCAAATATTTGCACATGTATCAAGAGAACAGAAGAAAGATTTGATTTCTCTTCCGAATCTATCGACATCCGAAAGAAAGAAATATATCGACATAACTCTCCGGGTAATTGATTAAGGGTTTTACTGTAAGGGCATATCTATATTGGGGACATTCTGTGCGAAAATTGCAAGCAGGAGTGTTGCACAATTATACAAGGCTTAAAACACAATATCCAATAAGCAACTAATGAGGAAAGCTTCTAGATTCAATTGGTAGTTTGTAATTAGACTGCGGAGTGGTCTTAGTAGAATTTGTAGCTTTTAGTACAGAAATAATCCTAGAAAATCCTAGAAGTTCTTATCTATCTTATACTGAGTAGGGCCTAATCTAAATTCTTTTACAACATTTAAGAAATACATTAAAATGATTGAATTTATCTGAAAAGTAACATCCAATTGAATTAACAAAATATAACTTGAAAATAACAGAATAAAATATAACAGAAATAATCCCAGAAGGTATAAAGTCTTATCTATCTTATACTGAGTAGGACCTAATCTAAATTCTTTTACCACATCTAAGAAATACATTAAAATGATTGAATTTATCTGAAAAGTAACATCCAATTGAAATAACAAAATATAACTTGACCTAACAACAAGATACGCAAAGAATCACAACAGTACTAATTCAACTTATTTATTTAACCAGTTGTCTTCATTCGTTAACTTAAAAGGACTACGCATACAATATATAAATTTACACATAAAATTCTATTTACACATAAAAATATTAATCTATTTACACATAAAATTCTCATACTACCACACGTGATTTATCCACAATGCAATATTTACACAACTGAATACTGATCACAACCCATACTTTGAATCCATACTTAGAAACATATATCGATTACTTATATTTTCCTAGCCGATCAAATCTGTGTAACTGCACACATTGCCTTGTGAACTCAGTACGACTCTTTCGAGGATTAGAAAAACGATAGCCATGTATAGATTTGGTCGATAGCGAGAGTATGATTCTTGAAATGGAGAAGTTTAGGATATAAATTAAAATCAGAAAAGGTAAAATTAGCATAAAAATGTTAATGAGTATTAAAGTAGGTAGAGATTCCTTATTACTAGTTGTGCAAATGTTTTTACATTTAATTCAAAGGAATCACATTCTCGTGGTTGCCCAGATCTATCTCATGGCAGACTTATGGATTATCTTTAAATTCGGCGTAAGTTCTGCAATGATACGAAAATTGTGCTATCAGTTCTGTGTGGTCTGTCAATGCGCCAAGGATTTGTCCAAAGTAATCTGCCATTCTGCTGAGTTTGTGTGTGTGTTCTGATCGCTCGTCGTAGTATAATAAGTCATCGAATTAGGTGTTTTTGATCTTCGGCTCAGGTTAAAATTCAGTATTATAATATAAATGTGTTTAGTATGTTGAATAAGCATGTTACGAACTATTATTAAGGGTATTATATTTAATTGGCATGTTTCGATTATGGTTTGTCAGCTAGCAGTGTAAATATTTTGTATATCGATTTGTATGTTGTGTAGTGTATCTAAGTTTTGGGTTTCCAGCAAGGTGAGCTGTGAATGAAGATTTTAAACTTTTACTAGTCGTAATTATTTCGTCAAAACTTAGCCGTTAGGTAATTTGATATTTGTTTCAGGGTAAAGTTATTTAAAGCTAGTTTACACTTCAGCTAAAATTGATCTTGTGTAGCTGTAATAAAATCAAAGGTAGAATCTTTCAATAACATCCAACTAGGAAAGGTACTTATAAATCGGCACAGAATGTTTCTTAAACTGTAAACTGGTATTTTAAACAATGAATATAAATAATATATACTTCATGATACCTTTATGTTAGCCCCAATATAAATCTTAGTTAGTCACAATATAAATCTTAAATCTTGATTAGAACTATGCGAGTAGAAAAGTGAAAACAAATTATAGTAGAAAAATGAAAAGTTTTCATTACCTTGCCAATACCAGCTTCCTGGTGCTCCAATAAAAAGCTGTCTACCATTCTAAAAGAGATATAAACAAGAAAGATCAATCATGCTTAAAGCATTGATTATGAAACACTTTCCAACTTCAATGCAATTTTATTTAAACATGTCTAAAATGCAATACATTCCTCAGTAATATTTTAAAACTTATCACAATACTACATTGATTTATTATATTTGAAAACTTAAATCTTCCTCGAAAAAAATGAACTTCATTCAAATGACGGCATTGAAATACAAATTGCCTGGTTTAAACATCTCTAAAATGTGATATATTACTCGGTAATAATTTCAGAATTATCATAATACCACGATAATTTATTATATTTAAAAACTTCATCGAAAACAACTGAAATTCATTCAAATGACGTCATAGAAAAAATAATACGGCTGGCTCTCTCTAAAAAAGCAGCATTTCATTCATAAATAATTTCCCATTCATGTCATTCATCACAATACGATAATAATTTATTTTATTTAAAAATTAAGACCATGGAGCTACAAGTAATTTAACTGTATGCTTAAAACTTCATCGCAAAAAATCGTCCTTCTTTCGGTAAAGTCAATGAATATTTCTGTCATATCAGCTATGCAGAGTCCATGAGCTAAATTCTTTTGCGTTAAAAAAATACAGCAATTCCTATACAACTCATCCTACATATTTTGCTGTTTACATTTTACATAAGTGAAAAATAGGCTTCGTTGTAGAAATAATCAAATTTGGATGAGCATTTAAACTCATATATATTGTAATTGCGTTGTTTTAGTATGTAGATGCACAGAATTTAAACCAAAATAAAGTGGTTTTAGGACGGATACAACACTAAATAAAAGGAACTTTAAAAATCACGATTTTGAGACAAGATGGATGTTATATATCATTTTGAAGTGGATCACGTGATACTTGCATATCATGGTCTCGTGATCATTTCATTTAAGAGGTGTTATTATTAATTAAATTTTTATTTAAAAAGCTACTGAATATATCTCGCTGAATTTTTTTTAATATATTTTATGGAACAATTTGAATATTACCTAAAAATTTCGAAGCAATTTGTGAATTTTAAATCCGCTTAAAAAATGTTTGAAAAATTAGGTCCCATAGGGCTCAATGTATTTCATTTTTTCAACCCGGGTTCAATCCAAAACTAATTGGGTGATATTATTCATTTATATTCCCATAGGTGCTACAGACCGTCTGAACAACATACTAAAATTTCATTTTGATTAAGTCATTTTCACGGCAGTTATCGTGCTAACGGACAGACAGACAGACAGGCAGACAGAATGAACAAAGTCATAAACACTTTTCAACTTTGTTGTAAAGTGTTAAAAAAATGTAGATTAGACATAATTTCACATCGAATCAAAGATCGGATGGAACAAAAAATCAAACTATGGTTGCACTGGTGTCTGAACACAAGTAAGTTGACTCCTACACCATCCTGGACTATGATAGGCAATACCTTACAGAGATAATAAAGAATGTAGAGAATACAGTAATCAATATATATTTTAAATACAGATGTCGTTTCTGATGCAACACGGCGCTCCCATAAATGGTATTTACTTGAGCTGAAACTTATATATTTACCAGATTTGTATTTAGAATTATGTTAGGAATCATTTGTGATAAATATGAGTTAATCTAAATGTATTCATCATTGATAAATTATTCAAATAAGTTTTTTAATACTAATGTATCCATGAAGTCATATTTCGCCAAAATTATTAATCTTTTGTCTTAGTTTAATCTAGTCCTTATATATTTTTTAATTTTTTATTGGATCCTCATTACTGTAATTCATGCATCACATTTCATAATGGTCATATTTTCATATCGCCTAAATGCAAGTGCATCGAGTGATGAAGTGCAGTTCAAGTGTGCCAAGTTGTATGTAATGTTTTATAAAGATGATAATCAAAGTAAAAAGCCCTAGGCAATAAATTAATCACCGAATGACTTGCTTTTAAAATATTTTCGATGGTAAATGAAAAGTATTGCCATTGGAAAATTTGAATATAGTATAATTACTGTTGGTCATATTTAAATCCAAACCAAACTAAAAATACATAATTTAGAATAGGATAAGCTATTAATATCTGAATAAAAATAAATGATTTTTTAATATATGTCAAAAATTTTAGACTTTTTATGGGTAATACGAAACAGTTTTCTGCCTCCAGACAACAATAAGGATAAAACATGAAACTGATTAAGATTAATATACTTGTAGCTACAGCTGCATCGGCCATGGAGGGCGAACATATAGCTACAAATTATAAGCTCAACACTAAATAGTTTGATTAAAATTGTTTGATCAAATTAGTTTGATCAAAACAGTTTGATCAATAGTTGATGCCGTCTGGTCCGACAACCTAATTTGAGGTGTATTTTGTATGGAAAGCTGAACTGGTCGATTACTGGTCGTAATGGTATAAGTGTTGCCGTGCTATAAAGTAATTACTTGATGTTACCAGTTTAATAGTCATAGCTGAATAAAACCTACATATAACTAAAGCTGCATGCTGCAATGAAATTACTCCTTCCGCAGTAAGAAAAAGCTTTAAAAATTCACAAAATAATGTTATTGGCATTAAATTGTTATGTTTAAATTTAGCTTATTGAGTTCAGATGTTTTTCATTGACAGACTGTTTCCAACTTTTGCGGTTGTTGTTGTTGTGACCCAGACCGTTCGACCTACCAGAAAGGTACAAGGTAACTGTTTGGACGGCCAGGAAGTGCCACCCAATTTAGACCGGAACCCAGTGGGGGAGGCATCCACAGGGATCGTACCCTCCTTCCCCTACCACCAACCTCTCGGAAGGACTTACGGACCCACATGTTTAACGTGATCGTACTCCGCGTGAACACGGCGGCAGTTTTGGCAGCGGCTGGAATCGAACCCGGGCCTACCGAGTGCAACTCCAGCGCGCTAACCAATGGGCTACCGCGCCCCAACTTTTGCGGTTGTGTCTAACTTGCCTAATTTATCCAGACGAATGAAGCTTTTATTTACCTTCGATAAGCAGGTGAGCATAGTAGAGTTACATGCTATGTAAGTCTTTAAATTTTTCAGTTTCAGACTTACAGTTATAAGCTTATAAAAGGTTGTTAGTTACCAGATGGGAAGGTTGAAAAATCGTGCGCTTTTATTGGACAATTTGATATTAAACTTGTTATATGACATAATGCACAAAATTTTATTTTATAGCATCCCTTGTCCACCTAACAAGCTGCAAATTCCATATGATATCTTAACAAAATGCGCCTGGTCCATAAACAGTAAAATTAGCTACGTTTTGAATCAATATTAAATTAATAATTTCCACAATGCGGCAGAAATTATAAAAAAAAATAATTTAATTTTAAAAGATATCGAATCATCGCAAACTTGACGACATTTCCCAACTGAAATGAAGGTGGAAATATTGCATCAAATTTGTTTGTCGTCAAATTTGGCTACATTTACCAAATTTGCAAAATGGGCGACATTCCACCAAAACTGTCGGCAAGTGAGAAAAACAGATACAAATATTGTGTTTTCTTATGTATATTTAATAATATATATATTTGTTGAAAGATAATAACTTTTCCTGTTTTTCTATGCATTTTAATTGTTTCACAGAGAGTAAGAACTTTCAAACGGTTATATATGTGCATTTACTTGAAAATTTAAATTGTAATCAAATGTTTGCTTACTTTTGCAACTGCAGCTGAAAATCCTGCTTGTCCATAGCCTTGTCTGTGATATCCCCAACTAACTGCAATACACACATTATTAATTGAAATAATACATTATATGGCAGTATAATTATGTTTAATAACCATATTTAATAAATTCTGAAACAAAGCATGACTTTATTACCGATTAAAATAGACACACTAAATACCGTGAAAATGACTTGATTGTTTTAGTACATATGGTGCTTTATGTAAAAAAAAGGCCAATGTCTCTGTAGTGGCTCGTGAAAACTATTAAAAAATAGTGTTCATTACTGTACATTAAATCTATTTTTTTTATCATCCTTGGTTCTTTTAGAGGACGCTACCGTTATGAAGCGTGAAGTGCCAAGTCCTAACCTATCCCAGTGCGTCGCATCAGATTTGTAGTTGCCATACTGTTATGGATCCTGCAGGCCTTCACTAACCCAGAATTACCCTCAAATCTTTAGTCTCGTAATCACGACTCTTAATCATCCCATAACTCAGTAATTCTTTTGCACTACCTGGTGACCTAGTGCTCCTCCAGTTTAGGGTATAGGAGGTGGTGGTGACTTGGGATTAGTTAAGGGAGTTAGTTGAGTTAGTTAAGGGAAGAGAAGATGAATTCTTCACTCGTACTCATGTAGGCCAAATAATGATCTCGATATTTAAATGTCATAGGTTCTTCCTTGGACAAGAAATATATTTATAAACATATTTTTTTAATATTAAAACAAATTCAAGGTATAAATATATTTTTATGTGGACGACAAAATATCCTAAAGTAAGAAATTGAACGATTTTCGATTTATCTACAAGTTCTTCAAATGTTGTTATTTATTATTCCTGTATCTCACTTTTACGCAATTATAGATACACTGTTGCGCACCGCTTTTTATATATTATCGCACTGTGCTAATATGGTATTCAAATGAAGTTAAAATACCGGATTTAGAGAGAGAGGGTGATAAAGAAAAAAAAGAGAGAGAAAGAAAGAGAGGAGAGAAGAAATAGAAATATAAAGATAGATAGGAGAGAAAAATACAAAGAGAGAAATATAAAGATAAACATATTTATAGATATAAAGAGAGAAAAGGAAGAGGGGAAGTTGGGAAAGAGGGAGATAGAAAGAAAGATAAAAAGAAAGAAAGATAGTTAGAGAGAGTATTTTACTTATGTTCAATACTGCTTTATATGAAGTTCATAAAATAGAGAAAATATATAGATAAAATATTTTCTAAAAATTCAAATTATAATTCATAAAAAATACATCAGTTGTATCGTTTGTAGCATTCGTCAGTAGTTTGCAATCATTTTAATACGCAACATATGTAAAAAAATCCACCAAGAATTGAAAAGAATTTATTAAAAAAGCTGAAGAATCTCGAGTTCCTCAACAAATACACGCTGTTTATTTTTGTCACAAGGCCTTCTTTAAACCGTTCATTAAATAAATATATTCACACTCATGCCATATCTGCAATTTGTCAAAGTGGATTCAGTGCTGAAAACTCAAGGGTTCACTTTGTATCAAGGAGCAAGTT
This sequence comes from Amaurobius ferox, assembly GCA_951213105.1. Taxonomy (NCBI): domain Eukaryota; kingdom Metazoa; phylum Arthropoda; class Arachnida; order Araneae; family Amaurobiidae; genus Amaurobius; species Amaurobius ferox. The sequence continues at coordinate 66,865,295 of OX578140.1, forward strand.
CGAGACAAAAGAGATGTTGTTTAAGGAAGAAGAAAAAAAAACATTGACCACTGGATTGGGAAAGAGCAGAATTGGTTTGATTTCTGTTTGTGTTTAGTTAATTAACAATGTTGACGGAGAAAGTGATGATACATGATAGTTCAGAAGAATATGCGTTGTTCACTATTAACTCACAGACAAAAGCGAAGGATATAGCAAGATGAAGAAAGGCCAGAATGCACGGTTATAATAGTTCCTTGAATAAATAATTACAAAGGCAAAAGAAATATATTACTTTCATAAATTTAAGAAAAGCAGTCTTCAGAGATTTCATATGACATTAAACAATTTTGTAGTATAAATTGTAGTCTACTATTACATAGCCTTAATGTTAGGCATAAATATAATACTAAATCAAGAGCATTCACTCTTATATACGAATATTTTTCTTCCCTAGATTGTTTAAATTAAAGTATGTATTAAAAATGGAACTTTTTTAGTTATTATCAGCATAAAACAACAAAAATTAAAAGCATCTTGATACCTCAATGTAGTCTCCATGTATACGCACGTGTCCTTTAACACAATAAATATATATTTGAACTGTTGGGGGAGAGGGGAATGAGAAATATATTAGTATTTATTTACCAAATTAAACCATTATATTTTTCAATAAGGGCTCCACAAATTGTTTTAAATGTAGACAAACTAGTACAAAGGACTGAATATCTCAAGTACTTTTAATAGTAGTATGTTTACTATAGTAGTTTGTCTACAGTACGCCCCAATAATATCCACTGGAAATTATTAGACCGTTTTATGAGATCTTGAAGAGACATAAAGCAAACTTTTTACTATTGGGGTTTGTTTTAGATCAATTTTGACATCTTCAGGACATCTTGCTTTGGATTATGTTTTAGGACATCTTCAGAATATCCCATAAATGAACTCACCCAGGAGGTGGGCAACGACATCTTAGAGACATAGGTATAATTCTAGTTACTTTAGGTTTAAAGTAGGGCATTTAGAATGTAAGTAGGAGGTTCTACGTATGACTTATGTTGTTTACGTATCTATGTCTTATGATGCTTAATTCTTAACTGAAAGTTTTCTCTTTTAAAACTACAGTTAAGTGATAATATTTTATTTATTTAAATTTATATTTTGATCTCTAGTTTAGGTAGCTCATGTCATATTTCGTTTGGGAGATGGACAAATGTTTTCAATGCTACTACTTTTGGAATCTCTAAAAATTTCGAGAAACTAAGGAAAACTTTAATATTAATTCATTTAATATTCAATTTGATTTCTATAAATTATCATTTTTCTTACTCTTTATTGCTTTTTTAGTAAACGTAGTATGCGATCGGAAAACTACTTTCATGTTAATGTTAAATAAGCCAAGAAGTTTCTTTATTCCAAAATCTATTCTCATTTTTCTTCCAATATCCAGTTGACTATGTCCTAAGGTAACTTCCTTTTTAGGACACGCCCGGTAAGAGAGCGAAAAAGAATAAGGCCGTGTTTTTAAATAATAACATTAATTTATTTACAATATTTAAATCTATGTACAAGTAACATGATACACAAAATGCTCCTATTAACATGAAAGGATTGGTCACTCATTCTAATAGCAATTCAAAATAAACAATGGTAAGGGGTCTCATAGATTAATTTGGAACAGATGGTAAGCTATCATGAAACACCTGACTTTTGCTATTAAATAATTTATTTGGAGTTAACAAGTAGATATTTTAACTGGCGTTAATTAGTAGTTATTTAATTGGAGTGGGAGAGAGAGACAAAAGATACAAATCAGGCATAGGCCCTTAAATGTGCAACTCACCAACATCACTTGCAATTATACAGCTTCTCTCTTTTCAGAGGACCATGATGGGGAGCCGACTTCATCACTCACAACAGAAATCCTTCTCCTCGTTCCTTTTTTCAAATTTCTGAAAACTCTCTCTCTCTCCAAGATTTTAAAACACGCCCCTGAGGTGCCTACAACTATCTCATTGGATTCTGGGTCTTAACCCCACGACCCCAAAGCATCGTCATTGGCTTTAGGCCTTCCAGAAACAAAAAGCCCCTTCTCAAGCCCCAGCGAAACTGATATTCTTTCGGGCACTAATTCAAAGCTGGCCGAAAACCCTATGACCCGTCCGAAAAGGACGCACATTAAATCTTTCGGTACAAATATGATATCTAAAGAACACTAACCGACATCCTGTTTTCTTCGGAGGGCAGCTGGCCCAACGAAAAGGCTGACCCCCAAAATAAATAAGTAAACTCTAGGTCGCACTCCCGAAATATTGGATCATGGGTTTACCATGCGACAGACTAAACGAATCAACCAGTTTCAAAGGCACTAAAGATTCTTCTTTATCAGGATGATGCATCAGAGTTTGTTGTTTGACAGAAGAAAATAACTCGAGTGTGGCCCAACTCGACTTTTTCATACAAAAATCCATTTTTTACTAGTTTCTATTTTTTAAATTTTATTTAATTAAATTAATTAAATTATTTAATTAAATTAATTAATTTAATTAATTAAAAAAAAATTAAAAATCGATATAGAGGGTCCAAATGATTACAATCATAGCGTGTTAACCCTTCACTTTAAATGGCTTGAAAATATCCTTCGATTGACACCATACTTGACAATGTACTACTCTCCGGGAAGGGGTAACCTGCTCCCTGAGAGGGGGCTAATGATGTTATGAACATCAAAAATTGTATCAGGGCTAATTTTCACAACAATGATTGAAACTATTAATTCACATGCTCGTCGAGCCATAAATAAATCCGGTTATGCATGATTATGCCAAATGTCCTTTGCTGTCATGTTGAAAAGATGTAAAATGTCAAATTTTTACAAGTTTTCGCTCGAATTAAAAAAACAAACATTTTATCTAGTTCTAGGTTTCTGATAGCAAAGCCGGATATAAAGTTTCTAAAAGTCTATTAATATTTGTGGCCTCTATTGTGTACACGAGAAACCGACCACAAACAGACAGACGGACATCATTCCAAAAATAGTCAAAACGTGTTCAGGAGTTCTTGAAACATATATTAGCATTAAAATCTCGAATTCAAACATTTTCGTGAAAACAGTACTTTGTCTATACTATATGGAATAAGAAAGTACAAATTCTCTAGCTTTGATGTAGTTACTGTGTTGTCATATTTATCTCGATAAAATTTTTTTTTTAACCACTTGATAGATTTAATCGACTGTTCTTGATGCTATTAACGGAGATTTTGTACTTTCATATTATTTAAGATAGCAATTTGAAGTTTGTATTATCTCTTTTATACTCCGTTTATATTTCATATATAAGTCCTTCACCAACATTGCAGGTTATAAGTAAATTTACGAACTAACCTGCCATGCAACGGATGCAAAGCACACTTCTAACAAATATACGAATTTCTTTATATGTACCAAGATTATTCATTGACATTGTGCAAGTTTATTTCTACTGATTTATGCTGTCATTTCATATATTTTCTTTCACAGCTAAATATAAACAACTAACTCTAACATTTGCATACGTTGGACTTCACACCTATCACAACACCGTAAAAAACGCCAAAACTCAGCGACGTATTTTACTAAGCGAAGGGCAGTGTTTTTCTTGCTATTATTATCCCTTGAAAAAACAACCATAAATCCGTCTCGGGCTCGTTCTGCAATTTAGGGCACCAATAAACAAATTTTAGCGATGAAAAACGCAGCTTCGAATTTCAAGTCCAAGAAATAATTAGGACTATATTTTAGAGGGATGGCGGTTGTTAAATGGAGGCGTTTCGTCAAATTGAGTGGGGGGTGACTATTCCCTTCAGCTCGTTTTAGAAATAAAAAATCGCACGTGCCGAACATGTGGCCCTCTTTCCCGGTGTTGACATCGCAAATCAGCAGTGGATTCGTCTGTTACCCTTCAAACAAACACTTTGCGAAGTTGGAAGAGATGGGGGGGGGGGGGGTGTAAATTGCCGTTGAGTGTGGTGCACTTTTACACAGAAATTGAAGCCCGGTGTAATGATTAGAAGCAGCGAGAATACGCAAAATCATAAGGCACAGTCAGATACGGGAGTAGATATACTATGTAGATATCCTATAATAATATCGTAGATATCCTAAAATAATATCGTAAATATCCTATAATAATATGGTAGATATCCTATAATAATATCGTAGATATCCTGTAATAATATCGTAGATATTCTATAATAATATCGTAGATAACATATAATAATATAGTAGATATCCTAAAGAGTATGTCGTAGATATTTCTCTTTAGGATATCAATGATATCCTACGATGAGGTAGAGCCTGCACTCGATAAAAGAATCAATTTTCTGATAAGTTTACTTTCTTTCTCACACTTAAAGGGGGAGGGGAGAATTATTCAAACTAAATAATAATAATAATAATTCTTTTTATTTTTTAAATTTATTGAGTGAAGTGTTGAGAATATTTAAAACAGAAAAAAAAAAACGGAAGTATCAAAGTATTTCAAATAGAACGCGTTTCATTAAAAAAAAAGCATAGGGAGTAACACTGTTATTCGTTATAGATTGGCGTGAAACATCACACTTTTCTCATATTTCGAATGAGAAAAGGATAATGTGTGTTGTGTGCGACGATGAAAGAAGGTACCAAGGGAAAGGTTACAATATTTTATGTATTTTTTAAACTGCTGGATTTTAAATTTTTTCTTTGAAAATTATAGTTTTGATATAATTACAAAGTGTAGTTTATTTTGTAGAAATCGGACGACAAACGAATCCACAGAGTTTCTCCAAAAATTTAAGAGCATCACTTGTATCGCAAGACGCACTTTCAAAAATTATTAATTAGTCTATCGTAAAAGCAAAATGTACTACCAGACTTTTATAAATTTTTCTTGCAGTCTTACATAAAAAAGATGTGTGTGTCGTCTGTTAGAGGAAAATTAAAGTATCAAACATGAGTGAAATTCGCTACAGAGGTACTTCATGTCCCTATAGCACGCACACCCGAGAGAGATTCAAATTAGTTTTTAAATTATTTTATTTTGAAGCACGATTTAAATCTATTTTCACAGATATAGATTCCTTATAGCGGTCGGAGAAATGATCTTAAAAATTTCATCTCGACATCATCGAAAATATCGAAGAACGTTCTTTCCAACGATCTTTGAACTGAATCCATAACACATTCACTTTATATATATATATATATACATATATATATAATACATATATATATATATATATATATATATTAATTATATATTATATATATATATATATATATATATATATTAATTATATATTATATATATATATATATATATATATATATATATATATATATATATATATATATATATTTATATATATATATATATATCATACCAGAAAAGTATAAAAATGAAAGAAAGCAATATATCAAAGAATGGCCGGGGGGGGGGGGTTGTGACCCCCACTCCCCGGTTAAGCCAGCTTTGCGTCTAGACAACACTCCCGGTAGCCGATATATTGCACAAAGATGAATACCGAAGTATCAAAATTTTAAAAGGATTCTAAAAAGAATTCCAAAAAAAGGATTTTAAAAGGGTTACAGAACATGAAAGTGTGGAGTACCCATAAGACACGTATTTTAAAACTGTACTATATTTCTACTCTCACAAAACTAAAGGCAATTAGAATCCAAACATATAGATTTTAATGATCAAAGCAGATACCATACCACATCCCAAATGCACTATCCACCATGACGAATCCAGCACCAATCCATCTGCAAGTTATTATCTATTGTATATAAAAGTGTACTCATTCTTAACCTGTGTAAAGATGGCACAGACTCCCTAACGTGATCAACACACGGGAGGTTTGGCTTCCAAATATATGTGGTAGCTCTCAGTTACGGTTATACGATAAAATTTGCATATAATGTTACACAGAAAACGCTTCGGAAAGCCTTGTGCAATTGCACCATGGAGGAAGTTAATATCGCTATTGTAACGATCATTAACATGACTGTTGATTCTTTTGCTTCGCAAAAGTTGGTTCAAAATTATGTTTCTGTATACATTCCTATGTAAGCATGAATACCAAGGAACAATGAAATTTATAACAAATTTAAAATCTCTACGTTTATCGTAGAGGCGAAATCCAGTTGGTCCATCAGGAAGTTTTCATGCTTTTCTGGTATGATATTAAAATCCACAATGAAGTGCAGCATAGCGCCTTATTCGTGTGATTTCTGGAATTTTGTAACTTTCATTTATACATATTTATATATATATATATATATATATATATATATATATATATATATATATTTTAAATACAACAAAATATATTTTATTTTTTATTTCCTTCTCACCGCATCTGTAAATAAGCTTAGCAAGATTCTCTATATTGGCAATACTATGGGTGTGTATCTTCCTGTATTTCTAACTTTTGTACATCTTTGCATTCTAATAAAAGTATTTTTTTTTATAATTACTTTATTTTCTGAATTTCAGCTAATTGTCAACCGAAAGCATAAAAATAGAGATTTTCGCTTTCGTTTTTTCTCCCATTGATGAATCACAAACAGGGCGTTGTCATGAGAAGCAATGGATATGTATGCGCATGCATGGTAAATTGTTACACGCGATTATACATGCGTCCAAACTAAAGGATCTGGATTGAAACGAAAGGTTGGAATGATTTTGGTTCGAAACAGGCGATTTGGAAAGTGATTAGTGTTATCTGTATCTGTATTATTTGCATAGAGGGCGTTTAGTTAGGATCCGAGCATAGTCGGGTCATTCATCCTAGCAATAGATATATAGTAAGACAACACTCCCTAAATATTGGTTATGATTTGAAGAAATTATGAAAACGCCATAAAATTTGAATATTCCCCTACGTACAACGATTTTTAAGTTGGTAAGTGTAATCTTCCCGCTTAAAAGTACAGACTTTTTTATTTCCATTTTTCTCGCGAAAATACAAAACAAGAAAGATCAATCATGCTTAAAGCTTTGAATATGAAACACTTTCCAACTTCAATGCAATTTTATTTAAACAAGTCTAAAATGCAATACATTCCTCGGTAATATTTTAAAACTTATCACAATACTACATTAATTTATTATATTTAAAAACTTAAACCTTCTTCAAAAAAAATGAACTTCACTCAAATGACGGCATTGAAATATAAATTGCCTGGTTTAAACATCTCTAAAATGCGATACATTCCTCGGTAATATTTTTAAAACTATCATAATATTACGATAATTGATTATATTTGAAAACTTCATCGAAAACAACTGAAATTCATTCAAATGACGTCATAGAAAAAATAACACGCCTGGATCTCTCTATAAAAACAGCATTTCATTCATAACATTTTCACATTTATTTTATTCATCACAATACTATAATAATTTATTTTATTTAAAAATTAAAACCATGGAGCTGCAAGTAATTAAACTCTAAGCTTAAAACTTCATCGAAAAAAATCGTCCTTCTCTTTGTAAAATCAATTAATATTTCATTCATATCAGCCATGCAGACTCCATGGACTAAATTATTTTGTGTTAAAAAAATACAGGAATTTTAATACAACTCATTCTACATATTTTGCTGTTTACATGTTACATAAGTGAAAAATAGGCTTCGTTGTAGAAATAATCAAATTTGGATGATCATTTAAACTCAAATATATTGTAATTGCGTTGTTTCAGTATGTAGATGCACAGAATTTAAGCAAAAATAAAGTGGTTTTAAGACGGATACAACACTCAATATGAATGAAAAAGAACTTTAAAAAATCACGAATTTGAAACAAGATGGATGCCATATATCATTTTGAAGTGGGTCATGTGATCTTTTCATATCATGGTCACGTGATCGCTTCCTTATTATTTTAATTTTTATTTAAAAACCTACTGAATATATTTCGCTGAATTTTTAACACTTTACAACAAAGTTGAAAAGTGTTTATGACTTTGTTCATTCTGTCTGTCTGTCTGTCTGTCTGTCCGTTAGCACGATAACTACCGTAAAAATGACTTAATCGAAATGAAATTTTAGTATGTTGCTCAGACGGTCTGTAGGACCTATGGGAATATAAATCAATAATATCACCCAATTAGTTTTGGATTGAACCCGGGTTGAAAAAATGAAATACATTGAGCCCTATGGGACCTAATTTTTCAAACATTTTTTGAACAGATTTAAAATTCACAAATTGCTTCGAAAGTTTTAGGTAATATTCAAATTGTTCCATAAAATATATAAAAAAAATTTAGCGAAATATATTCAGTAGTTTTTTAAATAAAAACTAAAATAATAATAACACCACTTATATGAAGCGATCACGTGATCATGATATGAAAATATCACGTGACCCACTTCAAAATGATGGACCCACTTCAATATATGGTATCCATCTTGTCTCAAAATCGTGATTTTTAAAGTTCTTTTTAATTCATATTGAGTGTTCTATCCGTCCTAAAATCACTTTATTTTTGCATAAATTCTGTGCATCTACATACTGAAACAACGCAATTACAATATATTTGAGTTTAAATGCTCATCCAAATTTGATTATTTCTACAACGAAGCCTATTTTTCACCTATGTAAAATGTAAACAGCAAAATATGTAAAATGAGTTGTATTAGAATTGCTGTATTTCTTTAACACAAAATCATTTAGTTCATGGAGTCTGCATAGCTGATATGAATCAAATATTCATTAATTTTACAAACAGAAGGACGATTTTTTTCGATGAAGTTTTACGCATAGAGTTTAATTACGTGTAGCTCCATGGTCTTAATTTTTAAATAAAATAAATTATTATAGTATTCTGATGAATGACATGAATGGGAAAATGTTATCAATGAAATGCTGTTTCTATAGAGAGATCCAGGCATGTTATTTTTTCTATGACGTCATTTGAATAAATTTCAATTGTTTTCGATGAAGTTTTCAAATATAATAAATTATCGTAGTATTATGATAGTTTTAAAAATATTTCCGAGGAATGTATCTCGCATTTTAGAGATGTTTAAACCAGGCAATTTATAATTCAATGATGTTATTTTAATGAAGTTCATTTTTTTCGATGAAGGTTTAAGTTTTCAAATATAATAAATTAATGTAGTATTGTGATAAGTTTTAAAATATTACCGAGAAATGTATTGCATTTTAGACATGTTTAAATAAAATTGCATTGAAGTTGGAAAGTGTTTTATAATCAATGCTTTAAGCATGATTGATCTTTCTTGTTTTTATATATTTTATGGAGCAATTTAAATATTACCTAAAATTTTCATTTTCGAAGCAATTTGTGAATTTTAAATCCGCTTAAAAAATGTTTGAAAAATTAGGTCCCATAGGGCTCTATGTATTTCATTTTTTCAACCCGGGTTCAATCCAAAACTAATTGGGTGATATTATTCATTTATATTCCCATAAGTCCTACAGACCGTCTAAACAACATACTAAAATTTCATTTTGATTAAGCCATTTTTACGGCAGTTATCGTGCTAATGGACAGACAGACAGACAGACAGACAGAATGAACAAAGTCATAAACACTTTTCAACTTGTAAAGTGGTTATAATGTGTAAAGTATGAAGTGTTAATAATGTTTCTGCATATGAATATTTTGCTCATTAATCATGCGTCATATATAATAATATCATTTGGATGATGAGAATAAGTCAAGGAAGCGGAAACAGTATGAAGTCAAAGGTAGAGCTTTAGTTAGGACCCGTCTCAGGTACGTTGTATGGTCCCCTTCAAAAGGAATATCAGATTAATGGATACAGGGACAGTCGGAGATTGTTTATTCAATTTCCATTGAGAGAATAGTCCTCTAAAATGATATCCAATCAAATTAACACCGCGGTTTATGTATGAATAATACCGAATGAATAATGAGGGCTAAGTGGATATACCGAATGAATAATGAGGGCAAAGTGTATATACCGAATGAATAATGAGGGCTAAGTGGATATACCGAATGAATAATGAGGGCAAAGTGTATATACCGAATGAATAATGAGGACTAAGTGGATATACCGAATCATAATATGAGGGCTAAGTGGAAGGGACAAGCAAAGGAGTCGCAATATTTAAAGCGGTAGGAGAGGGGTTGCATCTAATTAATACTTCTTTATATTGATACGTCATTTCAATCCATATAATTATAAAGAAGCAGGTAACTGGTTTTGAGTCTCTAGCGAGAGGAATATGTTTGCTCATATCATAATTTTAACATTGTAATATATGGTGTGAAATTAGGGAATTGAATTGCGATTTTGGAGTAAAACCAAACGAATCTACGAGGAAAAATATAATAACTCCCTTAACTTACACAGTTTTTTCAGTACATGTAGTGTAAGGTCATAAGTAATTATACAGTTTTATGTTATTGCATGAGCCAAAACAGAGTTCAAAACTCTATTTTTTTTTGCGAAGAAATTTGAATGTCATTTTTAACTGACCATTATATTAATACCGATTGGATGACAGTGATGTAAATATTGAAAGGAATAGGCCAGAGATCGTATTGATTGGGATAAAATTTTAGATTTTCACTCAGCCCGGAACAACTTCGAAACCGCTTTCAAATTTAAAACCCAAAACGAAATTTATTCGAATGTGCCCAAACCATTAATTTTTGCCATCATTTTGCTCAGAATTAAGTTAATAAACCTGTTTTTTTTGTAAACATTTAGCTTTATATATATCTGAAGTTTACAAAAGGATATATTAAAAAAAGCATATTGCACTTATAATATTTAAAAAACAATTAATTAATTCATTCTGTCCGCTCGAATTTTTAAAATTAAACCCGAGCCCATCTCGAAACCTTCATATATAAATACGACCCGATACAGTTTGTGGGCCGGAATGGACTTCAGCACGAGGACTAGACCCGAGCTCGTGCAAATAGCTACGACAGGAAAATTATGTGTTATACTTTCCTAAAACGTAAGGACTGCTCTTCTAATATTTACAAACAGTTACTCTTCCACAGTTTTAGAAGACGTTAAACAAATTTACCCCCCAATCAAAATCGGTATACAACAACGCCGCACATGGACCATATCCATTTTAAGAGCAAACATTTAAGTAAGTTTGAAGTATAAAAGACATCTGGCCACATCTGTTAAGACATTTAAAGGTCTTCCGTTAGATGCTTTTATAAACAGGCTCGAAGCGGTCTCTGGCGGAAAAGTTTGACTTCCGGTAGTTCAGAAAAACGAAGTCAGTTGACGAGAGAATATTTATAAACAGAGAATGACGTTAAACATTCTTACGAAGATGGATGGCAACAATGGGAAGGCTTTCCGTTGTCCTGTCAGAATTGTTTAGGTCGAAATCGAAAGTTTGATCAGCCTGTTCTTGACAGAAATGTGTTTGTTTAGGGATTTTCTGTTTTTGACGGAAATGGTGGTCTTTTGTTTACAATTAGAACTGGTATAAGAAATATGTCTTAATTTTCATAAAATCATAATATTATTCGAATTACAGATTTCCAGAATACAGCTTAAATTTCAATTTAATATTTTCTTACCGATCTCACTGGCGACGGTCCTCGTAGGAATTGGCATGTGCTAGCAACAGGAACTTAGACTACTCCTAATATACAATATTATTTTTAACAAAAACATATCATCAATTACTAATGTGTCTTGTATATTCAATGGTAATTTTATTTTGATAAAAGTTTAATGTGTGCAAGATAGTGACCAACAGAGCTGGTTGGCCATCCAAACTGGTTTATAATTTTGTTTGAAATATGATATTGTCCCTCCAAACTGGTTTATAATTTTTACTTTCCTTATATACATAATGTATAAGGAAAGTATTGTGACGGGGTCGAAAATTCGAATTCGAGTTTTCGACAGGAGAGCACGTTTCAAGCATCCCTGATCACGAATCAAACATTTTTAAAGTGATGTCTGTGTGTGAAAGTATGTGTGTGTGTGTGTGTGTGTCAGTGACTCTGTGGAGACGATAACTGACGAACGCATGGACCGATTCGAACAAAATTTGGTACAAAAATCACAATCAGTAAACACTGGAAGCCTATTGTTTTTATACGCAATCGAAAGTTCAGAACCATCCTAAATTTTCGAATGAAATTTTGAAAAAATCGTCAAAAAATCAAAACCGCTAATAAAGTTACGCAAATAGACATTTCTTATGTAATTTTTCATTACAAAACGATTAACGTAAATTTTAGAACGCTGACATGAACTGTTGTCGAGATATTTTACATTTTTCAAAAAAATTATCAAAAAGTCTTATATAATAAAAAAAAATATTTCCTATTGAGACACATGTTCACTTTTCATATGTAATACCATGCGATAAATTGGGTGACATCATTCTCGTAGATCTAGCTCGTTCCATTCATGAAAAAAGATACTTTAAGTAATACTTTTGTATTTGAACGCCAATAGTCATTTATCTGCTGTAAGAATAACTTATTTCTTGGTCCATAACGCTTGGCGAGACTTTTTGAAATGTTGTCAAATTAACAAAAATCTCGCCAAATGGAAAAAAATATCGCTAAATCAATGAAAATGACGACTAATTGTCGAAAATTCAATATCTTGGAAAGAATATTAGTATCTACTATAAGAAAAACCTATTCTTTTTACTGTTAAAGTAGTAAATTCATTACATTATATAAGGAAAGTCATGTGTTGCCCACATCAGATTTTTTTTAAATATGATCATGTCAATCAAAATTAACTTTAAATAGACATTTGATAAGAAAAAATTTTCGTGTTTCTGATAAAGTAAAGAAAAATTAATTAACTGTTTCATGTTATAAGTGATATAAATGCTTGAACCTTCACGTAATTTTAAGCATTTATTTTTAAAATCAATTTTATCAATTTTAGTCAAATAATGAAGGCATACTCTAAAGCTGAAGTTTACTGATGTTTGACATAGTTCTTAGGATATGAAGTATCTTATATTAACGTGTAAAAACCTGTGTTTGTATGTCCAGCTTATTCCGAAGCCAATAATTGGCCTATTGTAATGTATCATTCTATCCTAGGATTTGCAGAAAACTTTCGAATTCAAAAAATCCAATAGATTTTTTAATATGTTCGAAAAGCCCCTAAAAAGGGCTAAAAATAGACTCCGCCTTAAGAAACGCATCTCTTTCCTCAATTTTTGATCTGAAATCCCGAATTTCTTTTAAACGTGAGCTAAAGGTTTCTCGAAGAGAGCTAAAGAGCCAGAATGTTGAAAAACTCGATTGTCTTTTTCCCATAGATTTTTGAAAGGTAGACAAATTCCAAAATTTTTGGGAAAAGGGTGACAGGGACACTCATTTTCAAAATCTAACTGACAACTCAGTTCTAGGGCTGCGATCTAATTTTTTTTAAACTGAAGCTAAAAGTTTCATGTTTGTTGCTCAAATGTCGAAAATTAAAAAAAAACAGGTATAGTTTCTTTGTTGTAGAGTTTTTAATTCCGGAAAGTTAAAAGAAAAATCACGTACATAACGCGGGTGTACACCAATTTCATTAAACTTTAACTTTAGTACTTGAGAGAGTATAGCGGGTTTAAACCTCAGCTAAATGTTAGAATGTAAATGTTGCAACGTGATACGCACAGAGACTCATTAAGTGAAAGGCTTGGATTTAAATTATGTGTGTGAGGGGAACGGACTAATTTCTGATTTGGCGGAAGGGGGAGGGGGGGTCGTGTCACGTCCAATGCCTGGGTGTACATAGATTGCATGCAATTTACATTCTTTATTAGGGCTTATCAAGCGGGTCAAGCATACTTATTCAGGGAATCGCATAGATAGCGGCATTGCGTTGGCGTTATTTTTTTGTTTATTTGATTAAAAAGTGATTTTTAAAAATATAATTGCTAAATTAAGTGAGAGCTAGATGCGGGCAACGCAAATAGCTTTCAATTTCTACTTTCCTTATTATTTTCCTTATATACATAGTATAATGTATAAGGAAAGTATTGTGACGGGGTCAAAAATTCGAATTCGAGTTTTCGACGGGAGAGCACGTTTCAAGCATCCCTGATCATGAATCGAACATTTTTGTGGTGATGTCTCTCTGTGTGTGTGTTTGTGTGTGAAAGTATGTGTGTTTATGTGTGTGTCAGTGGGTCTGTGGAGATGATATCTCACGAGCGATTCGAATAAAATTTGGCACAAAAATCACAATCCGTGAATACTGGAAGCCTATTGTTTTTAAACACAATCGAATGTTCAGAACCCCCCTAAATTTTCGAGTGAAATTTTGAAAAAATCATCAAACAATTAAAACCTTTGATAAAGTTACGCAAATAGACATTTCTTATGTACTTTTTCCTTAGAAAACGATTGATATAAACTTTAGAACCTTAGCATGAACCGTTCTCGAGATATTGCATACTTTTCAAATACATTTATAAAAAAAATCTTATAAATTAAAAAAAATATTAACTGTTGAGAAACATGTTCACTTGTCATATATAATATCATGCGATAAATTGGGTGACACCATTCTCGCGGATCTAGCTCGTTCCATTCATGAGGAAAGATGCTTTGAGTAATATTTTTGTATTTGAACGCCAATAGTCATTTATCTGTCATAGGAATAACTTATTTTCCCGTCCATAACGCTTGGCGGGTTTTGGTGAAGAATTTGATGGAATGTCTTCAACTTGGCGACTTTTTTAAATGTTGCCAAATTAAAGAAAATCTCGCCAAATGGATAAAAATGACTCCAAATCAATGAAAATGAGGACTAATTGACGAAAATTCAATATCTTGGAAAGAATATAAGTATTGTTACATGGCAGATATGTAACGTGAGTTGTGGAAGGATTGCAACCGATAAAGATGGTTCCTGTGTTACTTCCACAATACATATATGATTCCCTAGGAGAACAGCTGCAAAAGGGTGAAGAAACAACGTTTCTTCGAAAAATAGACAGAGAAGTCTCAGTTTCAAAGGGGACCACAGCAGGGCGCCTTGGGCAGAGCTGACCCCTTGACCGTTTCCGGCCTCACGTACGCTCGGATACGTGGGAATTTTAGCCCAGATGTCACACATCAATTCTGGGAGTGCATACCAACCCTCTGTGATGACGGCACCCAGTAGCTGGATGTAACCCTTTAATATCCAATGAAAATACCAGGGGCTACAGTGGGGGAACCAATGACAAACCTGGTGCGTAATTGTGTAGGAGGTGACATTTTCGAATGTTCGAGAGAGAGTGAGTCAGATTTTGAGAAAAGAAGCGACAGTTGATTTTCTGATTTTGGAGAGAAGAGTTCTAAAAACGACTGCAGAGATGATGGGCATCCGATGATTCCTCGCCCGAGTACCCCGCAACCGATGACGGTCCAACGAAGTATCGGAGGTACGCAATGCATGTCCTTTGCAGTCAGTTTGGTGACACTCTATGTCACTGCTCTCTCTCGCGCGACATCTACTAGCTTCTAAATTTGAGGAAATTATTCAGTGTGTAAATTATTTTAATTATATTTTAATAAACTTGAGGAAATTAATCAGTGTGTAAATTGTTTTAATTATATTGTGATAGATGCATAAAGTTAGTACTAGTGTGATTTTAACTAGAATTTTAATGAAGGAATTTAATTAAATTTCCCAAATATGGATAATTACGAAAAGCGTGCGTATGGCACGGAGCAATTACATGTTATAATGAGAATAGACGTGAATGTCAATACGAGTATGAGATGGGAAATAATTATGATTTAGTGAGAGTGTTAATTAAATATGTTCTTATTATTTTAATTTCTTTTGTAAATAAATGTGTTATTGTGTCCTCATTTCTAATTAATATCTTATTTGATTGATTATATATATTTTATTCGACACGGCCAATGTCGGAGATCACTTTAATGGGAGAGAATAATAATGAATTTTGCGTTCTGACCGAACGTGTGGTAGAAATCCACGCATCAAGTATCAACGATAAGAATAACCTATTTTTTTACTGTAAAAGTAGTAAATTCATTACATTATATAAGGAAAGTCATGTGCTGCCCATATCAGATTTTCTTTTCTGAAATAGACCCACTAGATCGTTTCTCCTTAAACTTGCTTTGTGACTTTTGCGCCCGCGGAGTGGTCGCAGAACGTGCTAAAAATCTTATTGCTACAAAAATTGGTTACAGTGACTGCTGGCGAGCAGAGCCCGCTAGTATAATATTTAATTTGAAGGCGTTAAATGGTGAACTTCTTACTTTAACAATTTTTACTTTAAAGCCAAATTAAATGCAGGTAATAATATTTGCAGTCTCCTTTGCGATTTCCCTGATTGAAGTCTAAAGTTAAGTTAGGTTCCTATACATCCGGCCTAATTGCTCTATATGTAATGCACGAGAGCTGTTTGTGAGTTTGTTTGTACCAAATGCGAGTACTTTCCGGCAATGAAGAAAACTATTTCGTTGCTCCTATGGTAAAAAAATTCCGAATTAGAATAGGATTATATATGTTTTAAATACCAATATTATTGAATTTTTAAAGAATTATTTTTAACAGTTTCTAACATAGTTGAAATGTGTTTTTGACTTTGGTCATTCTGTCTGTCCGTCCGTTCGCACGATAACTGCTGTAAAAAGGATTTTATCAAAACGAAATTCTAGTATATTGTTGAGACGGTCTGTGTGACATATGAGAATGAAAATGAAATACATTGAACCCTATAGGCCCTAATTTTTTAAACCTTTTTTCAAGGAAGTTAGAATTCACAAACTACTTCGAAAAATTTAAGAAATATTCAAATTATCACATAAAATTATAGAAAAAATTTCAGTAAAATATGTTCGTTAATTTTTTAAATAAAAATTGAAATAATAATTACATCCATGATGTATATGAAGATGTAACATGAGTCATTGCAAAATAAAATATGCCATCAATTTTGTTCCACTATGTTAAGATCATGATTTTTAAACATCGTTTATTAGTGTTGCATCCGTCATAAAATCGCTTTATTTTTGTGTATTATTTGTATATTTCTGACAACACAATTACAATATTTTTTATTTTAAATGATCACCAAACTTCAATTCTTTCTACAACAAAGCCTAATTTTAATAAATGCAAAATGTAAACAAATCAAACGATTGTAAGATGAGTTGTATAAGAATTGCTGAAATTTTTATTCAAGCAAAATTATTTCACTCTGGAGTCTGGAATATATGTACTATGAATGAAATATTCATTGATTTTGCATTGAGCGACAGACGATATATATTTCGATGATTTCATTTGAATAAAATTCATTCTGTGTACCTAGAATTTTCTGTTTTTTTTAAGTTTTAAGTTTAAAAAGTATAATGAATTACTGTAGTACTGTGATAATTTAAAAAATATCAACGCTGTATGTATCACAATTTAGAGATGTTTAAATAAAATTTCATTTCAGTTGGAAAGTGTTTTATAATCAATGCTTTATGCATGATTGATTTTTCTTGTTATATTCTTCTAGTCATTTTTTCCCAGAGTTATTAATTTCTTACACTAAAATTTTAACATAATTTTTTTTTTTTTGCATAGTAGTTCAACTATCCGAATTTTGCATAATTGGAGGAACTTATTATAAAGTGTTGCTTTATCGCGGCACTGTTACTTGCAGTCAGTTGTTTATTTTGTAATTTTTCAGTTATTTGGAACTTAAAATGCTTAACTAGTCTAGAGCCAACAGCTGAAAGTGCTTACTAACTGCTTGGAATACTTACGCTTAAGAGCAAAACTTAAGCCATTAACGAATGATCAAAACAAGAATGCTAACCACCTAGACACAAATGGGCCCATTGTCCTGCTATTGGAAAGATGAAAAAACATTTTATAGAATATTGGCTCATAATTGTTTATCAATTCTTTCAGTTTTCATCACTCAATTAGTAACACAATCTTTGCGCTTGCAGATCTTGTGATGAGCCATTAAATTATTTAAAACTAGGATGAATTACCAGGGTACTAAATAAGCACTCGTTATGTAAACATGTAAACAATACGGGTAACTATACTCAATTTCCAAATCGTTTGTTTTGAACCAAAACCATTCCCACCATTCTTATTTTTTTCCATGCTCAACTATCCGATTGTGCAACGCGAGCGTAATATGTCCTAAGTAAGCTATACACTTGATACGTCCTAAATAAGAGCACAGAAAATACTTGAAATCGTAAAAAAAGAAAAAAACATGGAACCGATTCCCGGACGCAGGACTCTTCGGCCTCAACTCGGCTTTTGTTTTTCAATAGGCACTCGTATGCCACAGAAAATTATTGCATGTTAATCGGATCAATGTGGGCTGAGATATGTAAATCCGCAGATGTTTTCCTATGTTTGCATTTTTTTTTTGATTTTAGCACAATACTTATAATAATATAATGGCAAATCAAAAATTTTAAAACGTAATTAATATTCACAAAGTTAGAAAACAGATAAATTAAAGCTGTTTTTGTCTCTCTAATAATAGTGGGCTTTCAGAATTTGACTTCTTTGCCTATTGTAAAAAAAAAAAAAAATACCTTATTGAGAATGCGTTCTTTCTATTTATGAATCAGTCGAGATTTTATTCGAATCGAAACGGGTTTTATGCGCCGCAGCCGGGGTATCTATTGTTAACTGTAGCTGATAAAAAGTGCTTGCGAAAAAGTCATCACAAAATTATGACAGGAAAACGAATTGCCGCTAGCCGTGAATAGTTAGTATTAATATTTGTTTATATATAGATTAGAAGAAAAATTAACAGTTAAAATAAAATTTGAACAAATTTCAAACATTTTAGAATTATGAATTACAATTAAAGTGGTATCAACTCGTTTCTGTTAAAAGTCCGGCTTAAACGTTGTTAACTTATGCTAGAACTTTGTTCAGGAATTGTACGAAATTTAAATAATTATTATCATTTTTTATTTTTTAATTAAAATGATTGCGGAGTTCGCAAGTTACAAAAATTATTTCACAGTGTACACATCACTTCCCGGCCGTCCAAACAGTTACCTTACACCTTTCTAGTAGGTCAGACGGTCTGGGTCTCAACAGTGTACACATCTGGGAAGCCCAACGGAGGTGAGAACGAATTGCACTAGCAAAAAGCCGAGCTTTTAATGGACTCGTGCATATGAATATTTTAAAGATATATTTGTGAAAGATTTCAAATTAAAACTTTATTTAATAAATAATTATAAAACTAGAGGTATTAGTAAACTAATTTAAATATTGGAGAATCCTAATACAAAAGAGCATATGCGTTTTTAGAATTTGAATATTAAATTACACAAATTAGAATAAAAGGATTGGAATACAGGAAAATAATGGAATAATTAACACATTTAAATAACAAAAACGTATTTAATATGCAGGAACACGTTTAAATCACAATGCATGCAAGTTTACATGCTTTGATTAGCTATTTAAAAGTAGTTTTTTTTTGTTATTTGTAAAAAGCGTAATGAGCATGCGCAGTTTAAAAATGAGCATCTCGCCTTGTTACATACAGTTCGTTTTAATAATTGAAATTGTGATTCTACAAATTTGCGTGCAATTTCACGTAAATTTGTAAAATTTCATCTTCCTACCTATTGTAGTTTTCGAGTAAAAAGGATAACAAAATTCAGACAAATGTTGATTTCGCTTCGTTAGGAATGGAGAATGGACTTCATTTCGCTTGTCTATAATGATATTTATAAATCTTTACAAAATAGCGAAGCAGTGCTGAATTGCTGTATTAACATTGGTAAAATGTCAACAACTTTATATACTACACTGCATTTTCAGGGCGTGCAACACGTGCCCCCGTTGTTAATGAAAATTCCCTGGCAGTTTATGGGTGTAAACCCCTGTCAGTGAACATTAATCTGTTAGCCAAAGTTGTTTAGAGAGAATAGTATACAAAAGTTTGTTATATATTTTATTCAATTAACTGCAGCCTTTTTTGGTGTAGCTTTCTAGATATATTGCACTTAAAGAATTCAAGACCAATTAGGTCGAGGAGATGTTGTAGCCGTGCAGAGTGCCTAGCCCGAGGGCTTTTACCTCCGATCTGTGGATAACATGTGTATATTTTGCCATCATATGAGCTTAAGAGATCTGAATATCAAGACCAATTAAGAGGATTTTTTTTTTTTTAATATACACTATTGAAATATTATTGGTACTTAAAACCATACAACCTTTCTCAAAATATTTCAATTTTAAAGTTTTGTTGTCTCATATATTATGAAGGGCGATAGAATAATTTTATTTATTTTGGGTTAAGAGCTATCCAAATTTCTGCCGTCGAAAAACAAATTTTTTTTATATGTCGAACTATAAATAAAACAAAATAAAAACTTACACTTTACATGGCAGAATTAGTGCAAATACGCAATTCATATCAAAAAGTTATTTAAAATTTCGTATTGTTTGTTGTTTACTTCACAATTTGCTGAAGTAGTGATTTAGAATGAAGCCTTTTGTTTAAATTAAATATTTACAACCTCCTAACCCTCTTTTATATTTATTGCAAATAAATACTATTTCAATACCCTAAGAAAACTACAAATGTAAAAATATGAGTGGTTAATTGTGGGCGTTGCCAAATACACTGTATGTTGTCTCGGATTTTCCTAATTAACTCTTACCGATATTTTCTAAATAATACTTATTTTTTAAAATTAAATAAAATTATTAGGGTTTCATGCTTGTTTAATTTCTCATAGAAGGCACTGTTGCCTTGTCTGGGATCGTTGGTGAAAGTATAGATCACTGCCTCCTTTACAATTGTTAGAGGAATTATATAAATATATGCAACATTTTAATACGAAGATTATCCAAGCCGGCGCATTAATATTTTGAAAGGCCTTTATTGACTAACAAAAATTGTTACTCAGGTGGTGTCAGCCCAAATTGATTTATGCAAGTTACGCCATATTGGAGGAAAGGAACACAATCGGATGAAAGTACAGCTCGTCAGAAAATATGAAGGTCTGGACAGTGGCGAACCCTCATAAAGCAGGCTGGAGTGATCACTTCAGGTTGCCGAATGAAAAGAGGGCGCATTTTGTGCTGGCTATATTTTTGGTTTGAGAACCCAAAACTATGTAATATGCGAAAGGGCACCTTGAAATTATTTGTTACAGAGCACCAAAGGTTTAGTTACACCACTGAATCTGGATTGCACTTGGGGTACTCAATATTGCTGTAAAGGCTTTTCGACTATAGTCAAAAAGCAGCCTATGAAATTAGACTAAGAGCCAATGTAAAGAGCTTTTTCTTAAGGATGGAGATCGACAAAGGGGACAAGGGATATATGAAACATTTTATCGAAAGGTAATAGAAATAAAAGGGAGGGACATGGGCTCGGCCAACAGCAGGATATATAATAGTCAATGTTTCACAATTAATGAAAATCCTGCGACAAGTAACTGGTTCATTAGACGAGTCAACCTGTACCCGACCATTTGAATGTCAAAATAGTTTCATCAATGTTGACGACCTGACCTTCTAATCGGAAGAAATACCGATTTCATTTGAAAATTACAAGAAATAAATGGAAGCCGAAATTATCTGGATAGGTATAGATGAATTAAACTGATCCAGTAACATTTGTTTTCAGATTTGCATAATGTATGAGTCGTGTCTGTCGTCATTGGAAAATCCCTTGCTTAGTGACGTCAGCCACGTGAAGGTATTGAACCACGGGATTTGTTCCCGCCGATCTCGGCGTTTTCTGTTAAAATGTACCTAGCTAGTTGACAAAGACGCCTTGCCATGTACCATGTTATTAGTAGCCACAGGCTCAATTTATTTTAGATGAGTATGTGTATGGTTTTAATCGTTTTGTGTTTTGTACATATAATGTTAAGTTCCTTACAATGTGTCTGATCTGTTGAAGACCCAGACCACACGACCAACCCTAGGGTTTACGGTAGCAATATGTGTGGCTGGATGTCTGATCTGTTGTGAAAGCACACTTCTGATAGTTGTGAAGTTTCGTCAAGCAACCTTCATTAGCATATAAGATTGTCTAATCCAACATTGTGGAGGGACAACAAATTAAAGGGGAGTCACGCACGCTACATTGGTGGCCTGGGACAGTGTTATCAGCCGGCTTTCCATGCCGACTTGAAAACATGGGCTTCGCTGAAATTACAATGAACGAGAGCTACCCACCTGATTCGGTTTTTAGAAATCTCAGGTGCGTACTTCGAAATTGTAAGGTAACAATTCCGGGGGAGTGCCTTGGAATTTTGGCGCGAAAGTTAGATTGAATTACGTGTCGGTAATATCGCCAGGGACGCTTTTGAAAATCGGGGGGCTTTATCTTTGCATTCAATGTATGTGAAAAGGAGAACTTAAAACCCTTTGATAAGAAATGCAGGCGTGTATTTCTGAATCAAGGAGAAAGTCGTAAAATGCCGCCCGGTCAGGTGTCGGAGAAAGCCCGCTGACCAATTCAGGTAAGGGGGGCAGCCCCCATTGATAAAGGGGACACTGCGGAGCGAGATATTGAAAGGAGTTTATTGTGGACGGGCCGCGATGTTTTGGAAAGCAAGGCGTATTTGTTACATTCAGTGGAAACGCAGGGAATCCCGCCTTTGATGCTGTAACGGGATCAAAGGGGATAGCGACGCGTTTTTCGCGCGCTTTTGGAGGCTATATAGGTAGGAGCGCCCAAAGAGGGGGAGACACTAGACATCATTATTGCAGATTTTGGAGACGACATACATTGGTCATGAGAGTCAGTTAGAAATGAGTAGTGCTAGTGAGGTGTGAACGAAGCAAAAGCCCGAAGTAGAGACAACTGAGTGGGCAATACCCCGAGAACTTCTAAAATCGGTAAGATGATTTTAATTGCATTTATTTATCTCCCTATTCAAAATTTAAGTGGTGCTGAGGGGGGCACATAGCAGTGGGTCAATTTACTCGCCCTCTCTCTCTTGATCAAGGAAGGTAAAGGCGTCTAGCCGCCCATGATTTAAGATGCTTAGGGAACCTAGCGGACAGAATGCCTGTGCTTGTGACTTAATAAATTTGTTTTTGTTAATTAATGAATCCTTTTTATTTTGAAATGAGTATTATTATTTATTCATGTGTGACTCTGTTACAAGCTCTGCCGACAACTAAGTCGACCGAGCAACGAGCCGGAAGATCAACGGCCACCCAAATACAGTTTTTTAGGGGAAGGTTATCCCTGAATAACACCGGCTCGGTAACAACAGGAGCACGAAGCATCATCCTTCGGTCAATTATTCTCCAGTTATGTTGCTTCTGTAGCTTATTATTGCGGTTGGTGAAAATATCATATTCTAGGCAGCAATTTTTTTACCACTTTACAATTTATGTTTTCATTCTCGTCAAAGTGATCATTTCCAAAAGGCTACTGGGATCCTGGTCTCTCAAACTCTACTAAATCACAAGCTATACTTCACCCAAAACATGCATTATAAATCATAATTCTATACATATGATATCTATATAATATTTATATAAATTATATGAACCCCAAAGTATTAATAACTCATCCAAAGGGCTTTGTGATGCATCGAAGTGCTTGAAGATGAAGTATATTTCATATGTCTAAAAGTAGTGCTAAGAAATCTTTCAGGAAATCATATGTCTAAAAGTAGTGCTAAGAAATCTTTCAGAAAATCATATTATTAAGATATTAGTCATTTCAAAAATTCAATCTTTCAGGAAATCATATCTTTCAGGAAATTATATGAACCCCAAAATATTAATAACTCATCCAAAGGGCTTTGTGATGCATCGAAGTGCTTGAAGATGAAGTATATTTCATATGTCTAAAAGTAGTGCTAAGAAATCTTTCAGGAAATCATATGTCTAAAAGTAGTGCTAAGAAATCTTTCAGAAAATCATATTATTAAGATATTAGTCATTTCAAAAATTCAATCTTTCAGGAAATCATATCTTTCAGGAAATTATATGAACCCCAAAATATTAATAACTCATCCAAAGGGCTTTGTGATGCATCGAAGTGCTTGAAGATGAAGTATATTTCATATGTCTAAAAATAGTGCTAAGAAATCTTTCAGGAAATCATATTATTAAGATATTAGTCATCTCAAAAATTTTTACGAAATGTTGATGCGGTAAAGGAAATGGGCTCCTGAGTAATTGCGGCCCCTAACATTTGACTATTTTGTCTATGGAAAAACTTGCTCTGTTAACTTCTATAGCTAACGAATTTCTTATCCGAATTTGACGAGTTATGCTTTTCTAGAAACGTTGGCTTTTCTAAATTTTATTAACTTGGATACAATAGGTTTCAAAATATAGCGTTCCAAGTTTTCAACTTCATTCTACTAATAAACACATCATTAACAACGAATCTATTGTCAACAAAAGAAATAAATTTACCCGGTAAAAGAAAAATCCGCTTATGCTTCCTTTAAAAAAATATAAAAGTACAGATAAGAAACTTTGTATGTATTGCTAAAATAAAAATCCACAAATTATATCGATATAAATTATAATATATTATTTATTTCCTGTCATTGTCTTCTCAATTACTTCTTTCATTCAAAATGAATCTTGAATGAGCCATAATTTAGAGGTTTATATTTTACCACTGAACCATAAACGCGCAGTTTCATATCTGTAATTTTCGGTTTTTTTTTTTAATTTTTTTAAAGAAAATATAAACAGGTTTTTCACAGTATGATCAAAAAATTTTGCTTCTAATTTCACAAGCATTAGTTTCTAAAATATATTTTTACTAAAGACAATATAACAAAGCTAATTTGGAATATGCACAATGGCAGATCTTTCTTAAACAAAGACATGTCATGCCTCTTCAGTTCTTACCATCATCCATATATATCCCAGAATCCCCCCATCCCGAAAAGAAAAAGAACTACAGAAAAAAAATCCTTTCTTTTCCATATATGGTCTATTTACACAGTCGGCGATTCGCATACAGAGAAAGCTTTATCCAAAGCTCATTGGCAAATCCAGCACATTATATCATCTAATAGAAGGCAGGAAGGCTCCCCCTATTGGGGAACTGGCAAAATATGAGTATAAATACGCCATTGAGTTAAGCGGAAAACTTGAAAGGTCTTTTGCCCTCTCTACAATGTTTGTTATCATAAAAGGCGGAAATCGTTCTTCGGCAGATTTAGATGTTTGTCTGCTACTGCTGTGTTTTACGATTTTGTGCAGGGTGGTGTGTTCTTCGAGAGGAAAAACAGAAAACTTTTTTAGTGTGGTTTTTGTTTTTTATAGTTAAAGTATCAGCTGGTATTTGTTATTTCTGGAACAGTTTCCTGTCTCCAAACATTTGTTAGTATCCTTGATACATTTGTAAGTTAGTAGAAACAAATGAAAATATAGGGTAGGGCAGTCCAGAAAATATACCAAAAGTAAAATAATAATATTTCTATTTTTGTAAACAAATTAAAAATTAAATATATCAGGATTATGATTTTCTCATACAGTATATGAAATTTTGTATCTCCCTTATAAAAATCGTCCATTTTAAATAAACATTAATTAAAACACGTTATACAAAATTTTTTATTTCCCTTATAGAAAACGTCCATTTTAAATAACCGTTATTTTAAATCCTTTTAAACTAACTTTTACTTAGCATATTTTTCTTGGTACACACTCTGAACTTAATTCCAATGCAATAAGTTCTCACATCGTTTTGGGAATATTGTTTAAGATTTCTTTTAAACATTTGCATATTCATCTTAGCTTTAGTTACATGAGGTTGCAACAGTCAAGTTCATAGTTGCAGAAAGGGGTGTTCCTAAATTTAGGATTATGTTCCATTTGCAAGAAACAGCATCCATGGACCTGTTACGTCTTTATTATGCATTCATATAAGCTAAACTTTCAAGAAATTTGAAGCCGGCTGCGTGGAAGGATTGAACTTTTCAGCTTCTGCAGCGGCTTGCAAAATTAAGGCAGAAAGCATGTTTTCTTGCTGTTATGGCAGATATTTGTTATTCCATGCTGAGAAGCGCATAATAAACATAAAACCGTTCTATGGGATAAAAACTTTTATCTGCAACTAGCAATTACATAAGGAGTTGCTCGCGGTTAAAGTTGCACACATTCTAGAAGTATTCAAAATGAATTTGTTCTTCAAAATTTTTATTGAAACATCTATTTTAATTCTCTTTAAAAATATGAATAAAAATGCATGTTCTCGCTACAGCAAATTATATGTACTGGAAAATCTGAAGAATAAGATATCCTAGTCCCGTTTGTGTACCAATTTTTTTTATAAAATTAAAAGTTTGGTGAATATACGTAAAAATGAAAACGCTAAAAGGATAGTAAAAGTTCCATACGTAATTTTTAAGTTTCAAATAAATTCATAAAAAATACATAAAATTAAAAGAGTAGTAAGAATAAACTAATATGTTCACTTTCTGTATACAATACTGGGGGGCTCTGCTCCCTGCTCGTGCAACCCCCATAGGGAGGCTTCGCCTCCTATTCGCTGCCTGTTTTCCGCAGGGCGGGGGGGGGGAGCAGGGATTTTTCTTAGCCCAGGGAATCCAAAAACTGAATTCCTTGATCATGAGCTCATTTCGCGAGCTATTTCATGCCAAAATAAAGTTTAAATCGATAAACGACTTATTTCATCATGTTACTCTATTATTTCTCTACACATGTACCAAATTTTACATTTTTATATGCTATAGTTTTTACAGTACGAGACAGAGAAATCGCTAGCCGTGCTGATACGGAAAAAAAGTTCACTTCAGAAGTGCATAAAAAGTAAAATGTCTCAAAAACTACATCGAAATTAAGAAAAGGGGGCTCCGTCCTGCAAAAAATCATCCATGTAGGTACCTGCCTGCAAAAAATCCGTGGTCTTGCTATTGTTAGTCTATCCAGGACGCGAACTCGCAGCTCAAATATTTTGTCTTTGACATTAAATATTTCTTAAACTATGATATATATCAAAAAACGGTTTATCTCAGGGTATTCCCCAAAACTTTTTCTACAAGTGTACCAAATTTCATATTTTTATATTCAATAGTTTTTGCGGTACGAAGCAAAGAATCTCGAGAAATAAGAAATTTGTCAAACAACAGCGGCGGCGTCAGCCATTTTTTTTTAGTATAGAGAGATCACTCACAGAGCTGTGGCTAGAAATATTGCTCCGCTTGGAAATGGGAATACGCTTGGTTGCATCAAAAATTCTAAGGAATTCCTCCGTTAAAAAAATTATAATTAAACAATGGATGGGTTGAGAATTTTTTTTTCTGGAGTAGTCTGTGATATATTTAAGAGCTGCTGTTAAATTAAAAATGTTGGATGGCACGTCAATTTTCTATATCGTAATATAAAATATCGTAATATAAATATCGTAAAAAAAATTTTAAAGTCACAAAAATTCGCTATTAATTTTATGAATTCCGTTCAAAGTTTGTTTGAAAAAATTTTATTTTACTCTCCGGTGGTGTCAAGATGAAAACTCTCATAATATTTTAGGTTATTAAGGGATCGATTTATATGAATATTACCCAAAATCGTTGTAAATCGGGCTAAAACATGAAATAACTAAAAAACTAATGCCAAATAAAAAAAAATAACACTGAGGTACACTAATTCAGGTACCGAAATACATGTATATCAAATTTCATGGCTTAGATTTTCCTCTACAGATTGCACTGGCAGCCACACACACAAACATTTTCTTTTATTATGTTAAACGTATTGAGGCGCCGGGTCGCCTTCCCATAGATACGATCGATGCCTTTGAATTTTACGCCAAAGAATTCTCCCATTGTCATTTATTTAAATCTATAATTAAGTGTCAATTGCATTTGATGAGGATTTTGCACGTGAGTATGAATAAATAGTTCTGTTTGGAGTCATTGCCAGTAAATAGATCCCAATTTCAATTTACTTCATAATAATTCAATGCGAGAATCTTGTACTTCATTATTTCACTGTGCAAGAAGTAAAATTATTATGTAGTGAAAGTCATTGTGTCCTGTAGCGAAAGTCATGTGCTACTTACATCTTTTTTAATGATAAGATAACGCCACTTGTTAATAAGATACAGTATGAAATCAGAACCCTTCTAACTAGAAACTTTGCATTTTATTCCATCTAAAAAGCTTAAAAATGTTTGCAAAGTGTTCGTAGCATGGAATTCACCCTAAAACCACTTTTGCAGCCCTTAAAACCACTTTCGCAAGGTTCCCGGCCTAATCTTAGCATCGGTCGAACACTTTTGCGGGACTGCGAAGCTGATACGTGGAAAAAGATTGCAGTGATGGATGTGACGCTTCCTAGATATCTAAAAAAAAAAAAGTTTTAAGCTCTTTTTTTTATTTTCTCATTAAAGAAAGCCTAACAAATCGTTGGTTTCGTTTACTATGCGACGAAAGTGGTGACGTTATTTATCAAATCTGAACGATAAAAATGGCGAATGGAGTGTATGTATAAGATTATTAAGACCGCAAAGTTTACGAATGTCTTTGCAAAGAAATTGCATACTTTTGAATACAGAATACATTTTATTATTTTTATCATACGGAAAACTATGTACAAAATGACTATATGTTCAAAATAAGTAGCCTTTCTCATTAAAGAAAGTCTAAGGACTTATAGGTTTTGTTATTATGTGACTAAAATGGTGACGTCATTTATCATATCTGAACGACCAAAATGGCGAATAGAATGTAAGACCACAAAGTTTGCAATTTTCTTTACAAAGCAATTGCCAAAATTTTGAATACAGGATAAATTTTATTATTTTTATAGTACGAAAAACTATGTATACAGTAACTATATGTTCAATACAGCCCCCTTTGTCCCTGTTCTTCGAAATCTTGTATTCAAATATTCTCCCGGGAAAAATTATTTTATGCAATCACTAACTTAAATTAGAAACATTGAAAATAACAATCTGAACTGACTTACCCGTTCTACAAGGAGAGTATTCCTGAAAGTTTAAGAAGGATGCTCTAACAACCCAACATGTTCCTACTGGATCTCGTCTTTTTAAATTACTCGTGTAGTAAACATAACGTGGAGCACACGCCTGGAATGCAAAATGTTTTATCATTGGAAAGAAACGTCATGGAATAGAAAGAGAATTATTAGACAAAGTTAAATAAAATTTCAATATACATTAAGCAAAGGTTATAACGCTGTCTATTATACCTCGTATTTGCATATAACGCGGTTGTTAGCATGGCTTCCCTCTTTCCTTTCTTTTTCTTTGTTTTTCAATGTGTCTTTCCGTCTCGTGTATCTTTCTGCTTTCGATTTCTGATTTCGATTTTCTGTTTCGATTTCAATTCTGCTTTCTGTTTCGATGGTTAATCAATACGACAAAACATTTGATGAACAAAAAGATGTGCAGAGGCAATTCTAAATTAGTGTATTCATATTGGCATACAGGACCAATGTTGATGAACAAATATTGACTGCAGCAATCAATGAGAATATTGGTATGGACGTGTAAAATGCTCTCACTGGAGTCACTTTTGAAAACCAGACGGATAAAACACCTGTACAGGCAACCTTTTCCTATGACGTGAAACTAGGGTTACCAGATGCTGCAGTTTGGAAGAGAGTTGTCAGATTTGGCAATATTGGGAGACGTTTTGAAAGTTTGAGAAACACTTCGAAATAACCAATATTCTGAGAGATTTCCAGAAGTTTCTATGGAGAGTCTATAAAAGGAATCATCACTCCGTTGGAGAGTTGTTGACATCATATGAGCTACATTTAACTGTGATATTCGTCAAAGTTTTGAGAATAGTATAGGCTGTTGTATGAAAGTAGTGGATCATTTAAGTGCTGTTTTACTGTATATTGTTCCTATTTACGCTGTGCTTGTGAATAAACGTGTTAATTATCCAGAAATTTGAACTTATTCTTATATCCTGAGCGCACAGTCATGATTCAAGAGGAAGCGTAGTATAACAATATTGAAATGATTCAAGTTCTGGAAGTGATGCAGAAGTGGAATCCAGCAATATTCTTACAACATAAGAAGTTCTGAAGGGTATTTGATACTATTCTGCGGTGGTTTGAGTGGCATAAAGACACCATTTCGTCACTAAAATTAATCCAGTTAGCCTCCATATAAAGGGAAATAATAATAATAATAAAAAAAAAAACTTCATATAAACATCTTAAAATGACAGATTTTATGGCTTTCATAGCAGTTTTTCTACTAAAACATTTATTAAAATATGTAGAATACTGATTTTTGCTTCCGTTGTAAACGTCTTTATTTAACAGACAACTAAATATGTTTCGAAAGTTTTGGTGTGAAGTAACCCCTGCACAGAACATTTTCGAAAAAATAATTGATTTTTCTAGGGGGTTTTGTCAAACGATCGACCCATGTGCTACATTGCAAGTCTTTATCTATTCGGGAAGTTCCTATAAATGTTCTTATGTTCTATATATATAGAACATAATAATATAAATTTAGAACATAGTAAACAAAACAACTATCTTTTGATACTGAAAATTAAGCATTAAAACAGAACTGGCTCGTTAATTACGCGGCTGCCCTTATAACGCGGGTGATTTGATGTCGACAGAAACCGCGTTATAACAGGGGTTCAATGTATTTAACTTTTTAAAATAAATTTGAAAAAAGTCCTTTTTAGATTGAAAATATCAATAAATTCTCCACTAAAATGATTATATTGTTCTTAAAATAATTTTAACGTAAATAATGTCCATAGCAGGTGTCTTTGACCGCTGGATAGTTACGAAAATTGTAAACACTTTGGACTCATGTAATCTCCGAACCTAATAGATAGAAATCGAAACAATTTATACTTGTGTTCGTCTTAAATAAGGTTCCATTTACAAATATACAAAAATAATTTCAATAATTTAATATTTTAAACTATTTTTGTCGATGAAATAAAATGACTTTTTGCTTCGCGTTGATTACTTTGATTCAAAATGTCTTCTAAAACTATAAAAGATAGAGATAAATACAGTGAAGAATATAATTTTTTAGCAGAAAATCTAGTTTCTAGATCAATAATTTATTTTTACAATTCTCTTATAGTTTTCTAACAATTGTCTTATCAATTTGAAGAAGATTGAAGTATATTTCCGTTTTTAAAGTGTGTAACAATTATATCTCGAAAACGTAAAGTGCTAGTTTTGATTAGTAAGCTAGTAATGTATAGCCTCTAAAAGTTCTACTAGGTTGTTAATAATTGGATTTAGGTTCAGGATCTCAGTTTTGTCGCTATAATTTCGATATGAATTATAATGTATTTTAATAACTTGAACGATTCTATAAAGGTAGTTCTAATTTCGATATTTTAGCTAGATATGAACAAAAACTAATACTCTGTTTCCCTTTGAAAGCACTACAAGGATATATAAACGAATTTTGGGTCGTATTCGTAGTTTTCAAGCACGTTATTCACGCAAAATCACTTCGGCTTTACATCAGATGAGAGCCACCGCCGATTTTTTTCAATAAAATAATTTCACATGTCTGTAAATTATTAGAACAACTAAAATTATAATATGGTTAATTAATTTGAAGAACACAAAAATTAAATATTTACTTTCGAACCTATTGTAGTATTGAGAAAGTATTGTTTTCACGAAGAATGTTGATTTCGAGATATTAATGCCAACATGTGTTTTAAGACTTCCTGAACACGTTTCGACTATTTTTGGAGTGATGACCATCTGTCTGCCCGTGTGTCAGTGGTGTGGTCGATTTCTTGCGTACGTAATAGAAACCATAGATATTAATGGATTTTCACGAAACTTTATATCCGGATTCGTTATTAAGGAATCTAGAACAAGACAGATTTTTTTTTAATTCCAGAGAAAACTTCGTTCGAAATGTATTTTAAATATTACGTGTTTTTAACATGGCATCATAGGACAGAATTTGGTATAATCATGGATAAAAAGGTTTATTTATAGCTCGATCACGAGACTTTATAGTTGCAATCGTTGTGAAATATAGCCGGGATACAATTTTTTGTTCGTGACGTCATTAGATCCCTTGGGAGGCAAATTACCCGCCCCCGGGGTAGGGAGGGCATTTTCAAGTATGCTATCAATCGAAATACTTTTTTCAAGCCCTTTAAAGTGAAGAGTAACACGCTGTAATTGTGTTCTTTGGATGAGTCGAACGGCCTGGGTTTTCAACGCTGTAATTGTAATCATTTGGACCCATGATACCGATTTTTCAAAATTTCTCTTGTAAAGTTTGAAAAAAAGAAAGAGAATACTAAAAATAGA
This sequence comes from Amaurobius ferox, assembly GCA_951213105.1. Lineage (NCBI taxonomy): Eukaryota > Metazoa > Arthropoda > Arachnida > Araneae > Amaurobiidae > Amaurobius > Amaurobius ferox. The sequence continues at coordinate 66,897,518 of OX578140.1, forward strand.
TTTTGGTATGAAAAAGTCGAGTTGAGCTACCCTCCAGTTCATTTTAATTTGTCATACTATTGCATGGAAAATTCATTGTTTTTAAGAATTATTTTGAAAGTAAAAGTTTGACGATGAAAAAACGTTCTCAAAGATTCCTTGAACACCATTTCTATTTTTAAATGTCACAATCCATTGATCTATGACCTGTTGTTCCTGGATTCTAACCATTTCTCATATTTTTTCTTGACGACCCACCGCAAGGGTGCGAAACATTCACGAAGCTGCATACACGAAGTAAGAACTTACTTCAAACTCCTTGTGCCGTTTTATGTAACAGGAGAATATGTCTCTGTGTGTGTCTGTCTGTGTGACACGTCGCAAAAAATCGTAGCTCCGGACTGTCGTGAAATTTCTCGCAGGGGTTGCTGAACTCCTGCAACGATATGTTGTGGCGATTTTTTTTAATTCGAATTAGTTTAAAAGCTATAAACGTTTAAAATCGAAATTCGGTCGATATTTTGTTCTTTTCAAATCAAATTTATTGAACAGCCGATTCCGAGCGCAAGAGATCAAAGACGCATGATGATTCTCGAAGAATGTCTGCAGCTAAAGATAATTGCTGGGTTTTAAAATCCAACATTGTTATTTCTTAAATTGTTGAGACATCGCTTAGATATTTTTAAATATGCTATTATTTTATCGTTGTAAATATTACGTCAAACATCTCAATGATTCAATGAAAACATGCGGATATAACATTTAATTTTTCTAATTTTTATTTCTCTCGGCAAACGACCATTTTCTCTCTTTGGCTTATTTAGGGCGCATTACTTCCGTCTAGTACAAATTTGTATGGTTGCCAAAGGAGAAAGCGGGGCGTATGAGTAATTGATTTTTTCAGAACAAGTGTTTCGGAAATTGAGTGGTGTTATCCGTATCTGTATTATTCCCTAGCGGGTTCTAATTTAGGACTCGGGCGAAGCCGGGTAATTCGTTATAGTTAATTATAGCAGCGTGGTGGATTCTAACCTTTCAGGATGTGAAGCCCTCTTAAAGAGTATTATTCGTCGCAAACTCTTTCTTGGAAATTGTTGTCATGAAACCTTTGGCATGCATTTCTTAAACAGTTTTCGTTGTTTAATGAAATTCTCCTAAGTGTAAAATAATAATTTAAGCAGCCTATAAATGAAATCTTATGTATCTGTCTATAAATGAAATCTTATGTATCTGTCTATAAATGAAATCTTATATATATTTCCATCGTTAGTAAAATATATATGTCAACAATATATTTTAAACGCCCTAATAAGAGTGGTGAGCATTTCTATTTGTCAGTAAAAATTTATATACGTTAACAATTTGCTTTAAATGCCCTAATAAAAGTAGTAAGCGTTTCTATAGTCAATAAAATTTATATACGTTAATAATTTGCTTCAAACGTCCTAATAAAAGTAGTACGCCTGTTCCATCATTAGTAAAATATATATACGTTAATAATCTACTTTAAACGTCCTAATAAAAATAGTGTGCGTTTCCGTAGTCAGTAAATTTTACATGCGTTATCAATTTGCTTTAAATGTCCTAATAAAAGTATTGGACGTTTCCATTGTCTGTAAAATTTCTATACGTCAGCAATTAAACGTCCTAATAACGTCCCAGTAAAACGTCCCTTTAAACGTTCCAGTAAATGTAGTGTGTGTTACCATATCTCGTAGGAAAAAGTTTTAAAAATTTGCATACTGTTTTTTTGTAACCTTGATAAAGAATATTTATTAAACTGTCAACCACAATTAAGAGTCTCTTGTGCTTCCAGCTGCGTGGTTGAGAGTTTCATAAGTGCTATTTTTATCAAGCTGTGCTGGGTTACAGAGTTAACGTAATATGTATTTTAATTTGGCCTTTTTCTATAAACTCCTGCTTCAAGTTTCCATGCCTCACGTGCTAACACGTGTCGCGAGAATGAATAAAAATAATCGAGTTTGAAATTTTAATATTTAATTGGATCGTCAAAAATTACTAAAGCGTGGGAAACTACACAATCTATACTTGCTAATTAACAAGTGTCCGTATGTCTGTCTGTCTATCACGTCACTTTTAGATATTTGTTGAATAAATAGCAACTTGCAATTCGATACACGCAGCAATCATTCAATTCCCCCCCCCCCCCCCACTAGAAAAATAGAAATTTTCAAAACCGTTCATTAAGGTAGGTGCCCTACACCAAACCTGTTGAAAGGTGAAATGACAGAAAAACGTAGTTCGCCATGAGATAGAGGCTTTAAATTTGGTGTAACGGTAGGTTATTCGAAAGGAAGAAAGTGCACAATTTCTGTTTTCGAATATTTTCTACTTTATGGGTGCTGCACACCAAAGTGTTCAATTTTCCGAATAAATAAGAAACACATGCTTCCAAGTGATATGGAGACTTGGAATATGCTATCCGCACCAAACGTTTCATAAAACCCCTCAGGAAGAATCGATATTTTAAAAAATATTAATTTGATGTGGTGCTTCAAACGAAACGTTCGATATGTTGTTGTTGTTGAGACCCAGACCGTCCGACCTACCAGAAAGAAACGTTCGATATGTGGAATAATAGTAAAGCATTCTTTGCAATAAAACATAGACTTAAAAATTGGTGCAAGGGAATATCGTTTGACGGGAAGAATGAAGACAACTTTGTTTTTCCTATATTAGTTTATACAGAGTGCCACACACCAAAATTTTTGGTTTACTGAATAAATAAGAAACTGTATATTTCAAGGAAGTTAGAAATTTAAAATGTGATGCATAAGTGAACAGTTTGATAAAACTCTTAGTTAATAATATAATTTTTCAAATATGTTCATTTAAGAGGATGGTCCGCATTGAAACGTCCAATATGTGAACAGATTGAAAAAAACATATTTTCCCGATCAGCGAGACTTGCAATTTGGAGCAAAGATACATCGTTTGATGGTAAGAAGGTGTGTGTGTGTGTATGTGCGGGGGCGGAAGCGGGAATCACAGTTACGGTACTCCCGGCCGTCCAAACAGTTACCTTACACCTTTCTGATAGGTCGGACGGTCTGGGTCTCAACAACAACAACAACAGGTGCGGTACTGGTATTTTTGAGAATAAAATTTATGCATTAATATCAGTTATGCATTTTATATATTATTATATTTCCAGATTATTGGGTTTATTAAGACCACGCCCAGTCACAATTAATCTTACGCATGGGGTTTTTGGACCAGAGCAAGTCTAAAAGAAGCTGCAAGAAGCTACAAGAAGCTGCAAGAAGCTGCCAGAAGCCGAGATCTCCCTCCCTTTACTATGGACTTATGAGATTCTCCTGGCCTACCTCCAGACAAGTGACATTAATAATAAAAAAAATCTGATGTGGGCAACACATGACTTTCTTTATATAATGTAATGAATTTACTACTTTTACAGTAACAAAAATAGGTTTTTCTTATAGTGGATACTAATATTCTTTCTAAAATATTGAATTTTCGACAATGAGTCGTCATTTTCATTGATTTAGCGTCATTTGTATCCATTTGGCGAGATTTTCGTTAATTTGGCAACATTTCAAAAAGTCGCCAAGTTGGCGACATTCCGCCAAATTCGTGCGAAGCGTTATGGCCGGAGAAATAAGTTATTCTTACAGCAGAAAGATGGCTATTGGCATTCAAATATAAAAGTATTACTCAAAGTATCTTTTTTCATGAATGGAACGAGCTAGATCCACGTGAATGATATCCCCCAATTTATCGTGTGGTATTACATATTAAAAGTGAACATGTTTCTCAATAGGAAATTTTTATTTTTTATTTTATATGACTTTTTGATAATTTTTTTGAAAAATGTGCAATATCTCGAGAACGGTTCATGTTAACGTTCTAAAATTTATGCCAATCGTTTTCTAATGAAACATTACATAGGAAATGTTTATTTGCGTAACTTTATTAGTGGTTTTGATTTTTTGACGATTTTTTCAAAATTTCATTCGAAAATTTAGGGGGGTTCTGAACATTCGATTGCGTATAAAAACAATAGGCTTCCAGTGTTTACGGATTGTGATTTTTGTACCAAATTTGGTTCGAATCGGTTCATTCGTTCGTCAGTTATCGTCTCCACAGACTCACTGACACACACACACACACATAATTTCACACACACACGCAGACATCACTTCAAAAATGTTTGATTCGTGATCAGGCATGCTTGAAACGTGCTCTCCCGTCGAAAACTCGATTCCGAATTTTCGACCCCGTCACAATACTTTCCTTATACATTATGTATATAAGGAAAGTAACAACATCATTAGCATTGTTAATCTAATAATATGAAAATCAACGCGTTTCATACTATGTTATATTTATCCTCCAAGAATAATGTACACGCATTTTGTTAACAATTGTATATGAATTTGTTTCTCACTTAATCTTTGTATTTTTTAATTTTAACATTGTAAAATGTAAGGTTAAAAAGTTCAATTATTTAGGTCGGAATATTGATGACGTCGATACGATACAGTATCGACACAATAAGGAGATATATTGATACAATATCGATATATTATTTAATGAGACACTGCACAAGCTTGTCCATCCGTAGCATGCCAGTCACTTGCCCAATCAATTCCAGTATCAGAACAGAGTGTAAATTTCCCGAGAAAAACCGCCTATGATTGAAATAATGATGAAAAGAACAAAGCAAGCCGAAGCATTTGAACAGAACAAATAAGAGTTGAGATCTTGGAGTGATGCAAATCAAGTTACATCGTTTTCCTCTTGAACATATAGCTAAGATGCTTGATGTTATCTATAACTTGAAGTGCAGTTTCTAGTTCACAGCGCTTGAAAAGGGAAGAGGAGGTAACAGGACTCCACAGATGTGTAAAAAGGGGTGTAAACATTCACAAAGAGAGAATACGCACATAATCATGAAAAGGCCATGGTGAATTGGCACATACAGGAATAGAAATATGGCAGGAATTTTCTCATTTCCGACTATCGGAATATGTTGCGTAAAATGATATCTTCTGTTTACAAGCTGCGGCTGATGTTTATCTTCAAGCAAATGGTTTACAGTGGGATCATAATCTGATAATCTTAAATTCTCTTAATGCGATTCTTAGATTTGAGATATAGCGTAACAGTTGGAGATAATTTCTAAATATGTAGAGTGCGAAGCTCCACTCGACTTTCTCATGCATTAATATTTCATATTGCTTAATTAATTAACTCATTAGTTTAAAGAACAGGAAACATTTTATATAAAAAAAACCCTCTCATTTTAATACTAGAACTGATATGAAGATATTTATACAGAGTTTCTAGTAAAGTCTTTAAGAATACCAATAACTTCGTAAGGTAAAGTCTATGAAGGTACACGTTAGGTCTAACTATAGTAAAGAGACTATATTCGATCGAATAAAAGGGATTGCAGCGCTCTTAGAGGAGAATAAAGGTTAGACTAACGAACGAATTTGGCAATAAAGCAATATACACAAAGTGAACCAATTGTGAATTTGTAGAGAATTGGAATTTAAAAAGTTAGACTAACGAATTTGGCAATAAAGCAATATACACAAAAAGAACCAATTACAAATTTGTAGAGAATTGCCTAATTATTAAAAATCGTTACGTTAGGTCTACGTTAGGTCTAACTATAGTAAAGATACTATGTTCGATCGAATGAAAGGGATTGCAGCTCTCTTAGAGGAGAATTTAAAAAGTTAGACTAACGAATTTGGCAATAAAGCAATATACACAAAAAGAACCAATTACAAATTCGCAGAGAATTGCCTAATTATTAAAAATCGTTACGTTAGGTCTACGTTAGGTCTAACTATAGTAAAGATACTATGTTCGATCGAATGAAAGGGATTGCAGCTCTCTTAGAGGAGAATTTAAAAAGTTAGACTAACGAATTTGGCAATAAAGCAATATACACAAAAAGAACCAATTACAAATTTGTAGAGAATTGCCTAATTATTAAAAATCGTTACGTTAGGTCTACGTTAGGTCTATCATCAGGGTATCATCAGGGTCTCTAGGACTTTGAAAAATTAGGCTAACTAACTGGACGACAAAGCGAGATAGACGATGGAAGCCAATTACAAAGTGACATTGTCTAATGAATGGAAATCGACAATAAAACGGTTACAAAAGGCATTTATTTCACACAATATGGTTATGGCTGTACCCCAAACTCTTTGAATGTACATGTTAAGTCTATCCATGGTAAAGTGACTATGCACAATCGAATAAAAGTGATTGCAGCGCCCCTAGTCGATACTTTAAAAGTTAGGATAACGAACTCGACAACAAAGCGAAATAGATGGATAAAACTAATTACAAAGTTATAGAGCATTGTTTAATAAGCAGAAATCGAAAATAAAACTGTTATAGAAGGCAATTATTTCACACAATATGGTTATGGCTGTCATATGCAGGAATAATACAATAAACAACACTTACACAAACAGAAATATGGTGCAGAGCCTGTTTAAAATGCCTATCGTCAGAAACCGTGCATATTTGAATTCCAGAAACTACACGATCGCATACTTGACAAGCATTGCAGGTGCCATAGATTTAGAGGTCTAAATGATATGACTTTTCGGCAAGTAATTATTGCCGTCAGTGTAGATGTTTCGTTCATTCTTGGTGTTCATTCCTACTAATTAGACAATGCGCTACAACTTTGTAGGTAGCTTTTTGCATCTTTGTAATTGGCTTTTTATGGGAATACAATTACAAAGCTGCAAAGAATAATTATATTTCAAATTTACGCTGAACTTTTCTAATAATCTGACAGTCAGAGGCATAACCAGGATCACAGATTAACGAAGCATATACGAATTTAGTACGAATTTAGATCTCAACAAAATAATTACATAATGTAACATTTATTTTATAATAAAAACCTCGATCAGAAAAACTCCAATCAGAAACCCAAGATTTCTAAGAGCATCTATAGGTTTTTACTCTATATGCACGGTTCAGTTATAATATAATTGGTATTTAGGTCCACTTGCAGCATAATAGGTGTTTAAGTTCAGTTATAGACTTATTGGAAATTAAGTTCACTTGTAGCATAATTGGTATTTCGATCCACTTGTAGCATAATCGTTATTTAGGTCTACTTATAGCATAATCCATATTAGCATGTGGAAGACCCAGACCACACGACCAACCCGAAGGTTTATGGTAGCATAAAGTGTGGCCGGGCATATTAGCATGTAAAATACTTGTATCTTTTAATGAACTTTCCTTTGCAAGTGATTATTTAAAAAATATTCTTTGAAAATATCTAAAAATATATTTTTTAGTTTAACATAGTTTAACAAGTTGATTAAAATTATCAACAGTTTTTCTTTTTTTTTGAGGTGGGGGGAGGGGAGTAATATCCATTTTCAGAATATAAAGACGTAGCACCAGCCTTAACAAAGCTAAGAATCGTTGAATCACGGGATACAGAAAGGAAATCGTTGTCAAACGAAAATGTGAAAACAATTATAGGGAATTCCGGGGTGTAATGAAAAATCAGAAGGATTCAAAATACTTTCTTAATGAATAAAATTATTCACGTACGTGCCCTATAATAAAGAAATAGGGAAACAATCGGTTTCATAAAGCTAAATATGCTCATCATCTAAATTCAAAAGACTATAGATCAAAGTAAATAAAAATATCAACGCATAATTAAGAAGAATGTAATTTCAATTTATTCAGAAAATAACACGTTTCAGAAACTGTATGGGATGATTTCATTAAATATAAATTACATCCATTTATTACATTAAAAACATCAGTAAATAAAATAACTGCAAAAATAACAATAAAGCAAAATAGAGCAAATCTTAATCAAGAAAAAGCAAAAAACGCAGTCTTTAAAAGTATCCCCCCTTTTATTAGTTGTATATAACTTATATGTGGGAAGAAATGTATTTATTAATATTATATAAATTAAATGTATACAACTTATTTGTATACAATGACATACCGAATTTCGGTTTAAATGTGTTCTAAAATTATTTTCCAAGTATGAGTACATTCCTATGGTGTCTCCAGAAGACCGGTAAGGTTCAAAATCCAAAAAAATAAAATATGCTACAAAAGACAAAGCGATATATCAAATATGATCTTTCTAGCCACTCTAGATCTAGAATTATTCCCGAAAAATAGTACATTCCTATGGCGGACCCAAGACGAGCTAGCTCGATAAAGTTCAAAATACAAAGAACTAAAATGCATCTCAAAACCCAACAACACACAAAATTTGATCTTGCTTTGATTAAAGGAATCTGATTAGTTAGAAACGCAAAAGTTTGAATCACACTGATAAATAAACACCAGAAGTTAAATAATATGTTGTAATAAGAACAAAATAATAAAATTAACAAAATATTAACGTTAACTAAATATAAAATTATAATGTGGAAAGCAACCAATTTCACGAGCAAATTTATTGACTAAATTCAAATAACCTTCCATCAAATTATGTTAAACATACAAATTAACCAGGAACCTACCACTTTCTTATTTTTAATTTGACACTATAAAATATATTTGTTACATTTTAAGCATATTTGGAGCTATATAATTGATATAAAATAGTTGGGTGAAAAAATAGTTTTGGTGTTTTGGTTTCCAATCTACTTTGAAACAACAGGTAAATAAGTATTAGCTATCCGTTTTTGTCCGACACTTCCCTAATAAAATGAATGTTAGTAAAAAATAGTTTTGGTGTTTTGTTTTCCAATCCACTTTGAAACAACAGGTAAATAAGTATTAACTACCCGTTTTTGTCCGACACTTCCCTAATAAAATGAATGTCAGTAAAAATAGTTTTGGTGTTTTGTTTTCCAATCCACTTTGAAACAACAGATAAATAAGTATTAGCTACCCGTTTTTGTCCGACATTTCCCTAAAATAAATGTCAGTAGAAAATAGTTTTGGTTTGCAATCCACTTTGAAACAGCAGGTAAATAGGTATTAGCTACCCGTTTTGGTCCAACACTTCCCTAAAATAAATGTCAGTAAAAAAATTCCTACTCACCACAATGGCTCCGTTTTCACCGGAACTCTGAACCGTCGCACCAAACCACTGATGCGATTTGTCGTCCATATTTTCCTTTTTGCCTCGGATGATGATTTTTCCAGAACCTAAAATATTTCATATGAGAACTCATTTTATTGATAAATAGAGGAATGCTACACTGTAAAAATGTCCTTAAAATGTAATTTAGCTCTTCGCGCGTTAGCCGAAAAGAAATTGAAACAAATAAGCAAAACACAACAGAAATATATTTTTTAATGTTCTATATAGTCAGAAACAGGGCGCATATTGAGGACTGCTTCTGTTCGTCTGGAATCTCGACTGTCGCCGACACGGGGGGGGGGGGGAAGCAAAATAATACATTGTACAAGGTCCCGTTCGCATAAGCACTTTATGAAAAAGTTTAATATGTTGTAAGGTATGTTGTAAAGTTGTATGTCGTAAAGTAGGGGAACTAGAAAAATTATGTTGGCGGCAATGAAGCATTATCTACCTTTATCAAAGGCTTAAAAATTTCTTCTAAATTTTTCATTAGCTTAAAAATTTCTTCTAAATTTTTCATCAGCTTAAAATTTCTTATATTACTAGGGAAAAAAAAATATTGCAGATATTGATATTTTCCATTTGCTTTATTAATCCATATTTTTACCATCTTTCCAAAAAAATTCTTTTTTCCTTGGTTAGTGATTCAAACATAATTCGTATCCTGGTCGAAGGCGCCAATTATTTGTCCCGAGGTAACTTCCTCTTTTAGGACACGCCCGGTAAGAACGCGAAGAAGAAAAAGGCCGTGTGTATATACGAAACATTAATTTATTTACACTATATAAATATTTACATAATATTGATTCAAAATATTTAAAATACAACTTCCCATATTCAAAATGGAATGCATACCAATTTCAGATAAACAATACAAAAGTGTAAAGAGTCTCACAGACTAAAGTTGAGAAGATGGTAATTAAAATTAAGTTTCACTATCCCTAAGTTATATTTAATCATCATAAAACGGAGAGAGAGGTAGGTCAAAAGTACATAATAGGAAAAAGTCCCAGATGTGTAACTCACCGAACTTCACTGGCCATCGTTGGTCTCGCACTCCTTTGGATAGGAGCCAATCTTTTCACGTCTCTTCGAGTCGCAGTTCCTTCTCCTCGCTCCTTTTTTAAATTTCTGAAAACCCTCTCCCTCTAAGATTTTAAAACACGCCCCTGAGGCGCATACAATTATCTCATTGGATTCTGGGTCTTAACCCTTCGACCCCAAAGCAACGCCATTGGCTTTTAGACCCCCAGAAATAAAAAAGCCCCTTCTCAAGCCCCTGCGAAACTGATATGCTCTCGGCCACTAATTCAAACAGGCCGACAGCTCTATGATTCGTCCGAACCGGACAAATATTAAAATCTTTCGGTAAAAATGTGATATCCATAGAAAACTCCCCCACATCCTGTTTTCTATTTCTTCCGAGTGCAGCTGGTCAAACGAAAAGGCTGACCCCCAAAATAAATACGTAAACTCTAGATCGCACCCCGAAAATATTGGATCATGGGTTTACCATGCGACAGTAAGCACACTCCTTTTCTTAAAGCGACAATATTCAAATTTAACATGCAGATGCAATGGTTCAACAAGAAAGTAAAGTCATCAAAAGCGTAGTATCTTGGTTAAAAATATGCAATAAAGGGAATTAGCAATGGTGTCATTCATAGCCTTATTCTGCGAATTTAACAAATTTTTACTTTTAGCTATTTTTACAGAAATAAAATTTAATTCAATTAAAAAAAAGTGTTGGATTAATACCTACGTCCTTCGCGCCGGCCAGGCCAGAGTACGTATAGCTTTCTACTCTTGATCTCAAGATCAGCTCTCCACCGAAGTGCTCCACCTGAGGTATCCAGAAGGTTAATTATTTCCCCCTCTTCTTACTTTGAGATTAAAATTCTGGCCTTTTTGAATCCACTATTTTTTTTTCTTTTCTACAATTCGTCATCTCTTTTCACCAATCTATCTTTTTTATGTGCTGGGAATCTCTATGAAAACGTGTCCAGAGTCTTCATAGCGATATCGCTTGCTCTTTATGGATCGGACTACCAGGAACTGGAAGAGTACATGATGCATGACAAACATCATTTGATACACATTGAATTAGAATACCACAGAGATACCCCCTTCGCCTTTTTATTTATTTATTTATTTTTTGCCTGAAAATACACAGATCCACGTTTTAGAAAACAGCAAACCCTTGGAACTTGAAAAGGGTTGTTGTACGATATTTCGAGTATTAATAAGAAAGACATTACATAACTTCCAATTCTCAGATAAGAGACTGATTTTCAGAATATTTAAAAAAAATCATTACAATTTGCATTCCACAAATTATTAAATAAAAGCGTAAATTAGCTCGAAAACCCACTTCAATTTCTATTAAAATCCTGACATGCAAGATGGGAAAACGAAGACGAAATGATGAGAAAACCTTTTTGTTTTTATATCTCTCGAGGTTTTATTGACAATGGAAACTTCAAACATTTTAACTCCCTTATAAATTTGTATTAGTGATAGCATTATAGCATCTCTTCAAAATGCATAAGAACACATCTTACCTGCTGTATCGAAGGGTATCATTTGGCACATGTTAGGACTGTCTATGCTGCACCTGAATACTGCACCTCCTTGAACGACGTCTGGCTGCTCTGTTTGTGCTTTGGGAGCTCCGACTAATAACCTGAAATGAACAGATCTATCAATATCACAGAATTTGAAATATATACTCTAGAGTCCGGTCAAAGCTAGAGGGGAAGAATACTCAGTGGTAAGAGTCTGGATCGTCCAACATGAGTTCTGTGATTTCTCTATCGAGTTCTTTACAATGAGAGCAGAGGATTTTTTCCCTGAAGGTTAGATACAGTGGTTTACTGAGATCTCAAAATCTAGTTTTGATATTCTCAAAGACTCTCATGATTTATAGCAACGATTTTTAATTCACGAGTGCTAAGATGAGAAGGTTATTATCCTGTTTGTGAAAAGGAGTTGGATGAGGAGGTCATACATATTTTAAACAGCACTTTAATTTGAAATTCGAGGGAGGAAAATGTAGTGTCCCCTTAAACTATGGAAGATTGGATTATCATCTTATATCTCAATGGAAAGAGCTCTAGTTAGGTCCGGTGGGGCTAAGGTGCATCCTTAGTTTCCGAATCCTGGAGTTAGTAGTTAAGTAATAACTCGTATAAATATATTGAATATTATGGGTTTGAGAGAGACAATGAACTTTCTAAAACTTTTCTTATATAAATGGTGAAATCTTATTAAATACGACGATGGTATCACTGTTGGCGTCGTCCAATGATGTAAAATTATATTTTTTTACTTTCCCTAAATGCAAAATATAATGTATGTTACTTTCCCTGCATACATTTTAAATTATATATTACTTTCATTATACACTCGTCAAAAGTGAAATTGCAACACCATGAAAAAATGCACGTAGAGAGTCATATGCAAATGATTAAAAGAACAAATAAAGATACGCAAAATAACCTGTTTATTCAGTAAAGAATGTGGACCCCACGGTCAGCTATACAGGCTGCTAAACTGCGACACATACTACTAATGATATGAGGTTACTATTAATGGCTTGAGGATACTATTAATGATTTATTATATGAGGCTATTAATGGTTGCCTGAGGTAATCTTCGCCAAGCAGCGTCCACTGCGGCACATCTGAGGCATCCACCGGTGGTCTCCGGCGCACTTGGCATCCGATGAGGGTCCATACTTGTTCAATGGGAAAGAGATACGACGAGACTGCAGGCTATGAAATGGTATGAAAGCAAGACAATGCCACACTGTGCGGTGTGGCATTGTCTTGCTGGAACACCGTGCCAGGGACGGCCTGCGCCATTGGCCGAATCCCAGGCATCACAACTTGTGTGGCGTACCAGTCCCCTGTTTGATTACTTGTAATGTGTACCAGAACTGTCTGCTGATCGAATATAATACAGCCCCAAACCATGATGCCCGGTGTGGGGCCCGTTTAACGCTCGGTGATATGGGCTGGCAAGTGGCGTTCCTCTGGAAGCCACCATACCCGTCCATGGCTGTCATTCTTCCACAGGCAGAAGAGAGATTCATCCGTAAACAATACCCGATGCCATTCATTGGTTCAGTTGCGATGCCGACGACACCATGCCAGACGTGCATCCTTGTGTCCAGCGCTTAATGGCACCCAGTGGCTGGCCGCCTTTTAAGCAACCTACTTGTTGCGAATGGTTTGGGTGTACGCAGGTGCAACCGTTGATGGCGACAGGCTGTTTCGGAAGTCACTTACCGTTGCGAACGGGTCTTGACGAGAATCTGCCGGTCTGTGCGCTCTGTCGTGAACCTGTTCGATCCACCCCTTTTTTGGGGTGTTTTCTGATGTTCCTGCGTCCATCGTGTCACACATCGCTGGATGGTACTCACGTCGTGCCTAACATGCGTGGCAATTGCATGCATCGACAAATCCACATCACGCAGCTGAAGGATACGGTCTCGTTTCCCAGCCATTAACTGCTGGTATACAGCTCACTGACGTCTTTGAGGCATCGCTTCTTCACTTTTTTGAAAGTTCGGCTGCTGCAAATAGTCGCTGATAGCATTTACGGGAAGATCCGCCTGCTGGTCTTTATCACCCGAATATGGGCGTCACGTGTCCCGATACGTACGGAAACCTAATCATTTGCATATGGCTCTCTTCTACCATATGGCTACGTTTGCATTTGACTACGTTTGTTCCTTCATGGTGTTGCAATTTCACTTTTGACGAGTGTATATTTAGCATATGTATATTACTTTCCCTACATACGAAGTATAATATATTATTCTCCGTACATACATAATATATTATTCTTCCTACAAACATAATATAATACATAGGAATGTCATTATGATAGGTTTGAAAATTTTAATTTAATTTTCGGCGGATTTACATGTTTACAGATTCCCTGAACTGAAATTGAACTTTTTGAGGTGATGTCTGTGTGTAATGCATGTGCCAGTGTGTGTGTACGCATGTTTCTATGGACACTGTATCCTAAAAACTGAGGAAGGAAGAGAGATTCGAATGAAATTTGTTATAACAATCCTAACATGTGAGGAATACGGGAACCCTATGGATTATAATAGCTATCAAAAATTCCAGAGCCCTTAAAATTTTGAAATATTTTTTTGAAAAATCATAAAACAATTCGGACAGCCACATATGTTGAATAAATAATCATTTTATACATAATTTGTCATAAGAAAACATGGCACAATTTTTTCAATGGCAGGATGAATCGATCGCGCTGTCTGTTTGTTCAACGTGTTTGTGGCTTTCCTCCAGAAACTCGCCGATGACCAAACAGGAGCCTTCATATGGTGGTACTTCATGGTGATACATTTTATTATTGGCGTAAATATTAAGCTAATTAATGCTGTTTTGCATACATATTTCGCACAGTCATACGAATTTTCAGATAAACCAGAAGTGACATCTCCAACACCGGAAATGAAAATTCTCAGTTACTTCCCTTACCCCCGCTAGAATTCGATGCCAAATCCATATGAGTCATCATCTGAGTTCTCTCTATAACCAATTTTGGGATGATAGAGGGGAGGATGATTTGGGATGATAGATTTGGGATGATAGATGAAACAGACAAAAACAATGAAAAAATTTGAACCGGAAATGTAAAAAGAACAGGAAGTAGAAATTCTTAGTGAACCCCTCACACTCTCTCGAATTTGATATTGAATCCATATCAGTTTTCATCCGGTCTTTATCTGCAACAGATCCTGAGATATAAGAATTTGTTTTTCAAAAATAAATAATATGACAAGATTTTTGACACTAATGACATTTAAATGTCCTTCATGTACTTTCAATTTGTATAAATTACGTATTTTTCAAATTTACTATTTATATAGAATATAAATTATATTATATAATTAATATATTATAGAATTATATTTCTATTATTCTATAATTATATTATAGAATTATATTTCTATTTATATTAGAATATAAATTAATTATTTTATTTGTTCCACAAAGTCATTAAATGCTCACAGATTTTATTTTGTGGTATAATTCCTTTCTTGTGTGAGTATAAATGAGAGTGAAAATAAATAACATTTTCAAAAAATATATATAAATAATTTGTCACAGTATGCACAGCAGATTGTGTGGTGTTACGTTAGATTTTTTTATTGTGAGTATATGCATTATAAAGAAAATATATTTATGTGGTTTTGCGATACTTTTTCATCTCATAGTACATACGGTGGCAAATATCGTTCCTAACTAAATGAAAACATTCTCCTACAAGCTTGAAAAAGAATTCGAGTGATTTGCTGCTTCATTCCTTGACATTGCCACACGATAAAGTTCACCCCTGTAACGTAATACATAACGTTGCCTATCTCAGAAAGCGTCTTTCAAGACTCCAGACATTTATCACGTGCTTTATATATTTTTTTGTATTCGACGTCTGCCTTTTCCGCATTTTTTAAACAAAATAAAAGTACCCAATGTTTATTCACTGATGTAATCCGTAAAAGTAATGTTTGAATTGTAGTGAAGTTTATAGATTTAATATATATGCTAAACAAAAGATATTTTCTAGAATTATCAGTGGCTTTATTTGTGATATAAAAATATGGATAATTTAATAACATTCGACATCATATACCCTCCCTCTCTTTGATTGGCCAGACGATGTTCTAGCCAACATGTCACTGTCATTGTTATTTTTATTTCTACATTTAAAGTAAAGTACACAATTCTTCAGAAAAAGCTCTCTCTTCAGAAAAATATTTTTAAGTCCAAATTTATAAAACTAAGGATTAAATCATACTGATTTCTCTTGACACATTTACCAAAATGAGAAAACTAGAAAATTTGGTCCTACCAACAAGTGGCATAAATAGAAAATATATCAATATATCCCGTAAAATTATTTTATATCATGTCAGTAGCGAATTAAATACAATCTGAAATTTTATCAAAAATGTGAATATCCATATCATAAAAAAACAAGAAAGATCAATCATGCATAAGCATTGATTATGAAACACTTTCCAACTGAAATATAATTTCATTTAAAAATTTCTAAAATGTGATTCATTCAGTGGTAATATATTTTACATTATCACAGTACTACAGTAATTTATTATACTTAAATATTTAAAACTGTATCGAAATATAAATCATCTGATTCTTTATGCAAAATCAATGAATATTTCATTCATATAACTTGTATTCCAGACTCCAGAGCTAAATAATCTTGTGTGAAAAAAATTCAGCAATTCTTATGTAATTCATCTTACAATCGCTTGAGATATTTGCATTCTGCATATGTTAAAATTAGGCTTCCTTGAAGAAATAATAAAAGTTTAGGGATCATTTAAAATCACAACTATTGTAATTGCATAGGCACGGAATTTAGATACACAGATAATACACAGATAATATATATGTGTATGTGTATGTACTCAAAGTATTGGAATCGTGCCGAAGATCGGAACTCGAATTTTCAAAGTATCTACACGTTTTGGGACTTCTAGAACACGAAAAAACTACTTTTAGGAAGACGTCTGTGTGTGTAAGGGTGTATCTGTGTATGTTTCTGTGTGTCTGTGTGGATATTACATCCACTCTAATTGAAAAACTAATGGACCGAATTTCATACAATTTGGTAGGTATGTTTTTTGTGGGAAATCCTGATGTTCATTAGATTATAGTACGATTCGTAATAAAAGAATCTGCCTTCTTTGCGAAATGGCCGCAGAAATTGCCTTTATCCACTCTAGCTAAAAACTAATGAACCAAATTTAACAAAATTTGGAGTATAATATTTCAATAACCTACAAGTGATTTATATATCAAATTTAACAAAATTTTGTATATAAATCATTTGTAGGTTATTCTACTACGATTCGGGAAAAAGGAACGGGCTATTTTTGCGAAATGGCCAGCAAAAATCGTTATATATAAAAATAAAAAACTACGTGTGCTCAATTATATCAATTAAATTCCTATTTTATATGTGATTTTTGACAACAAAAAGAATAAGACTAACCCCATTACTCTAGGACTAGCCGTTCTTGAGATATTCTAGTTTTTTCGCGTTTTCGCTACGCCACCTTTGACAATAAGTCTAGCTATCAAATGAGAACCAAATTTAAGTTTAACGTGTAAATTCAATGTCATTTAAAATACTTATGGCTGTTATTTTGTGCAGATAAACTCAAATTATCATTGAATAAATAAAGAGAACGAATATGAGTCTGCAGGGAAAGACATGTGCTGTCCACATCAGAATTTTTAACAATATTACACCAATGATTTATAGAAGTGAACGGGGATTATTTTCAGGCCATTTCGAAAAAAATGTATGATCTATATTGAAAGATCCATCAAATTTTTGTCGAATAAAATGTTCAACAAATTTAAGCTGTGTACCAAATTTTAACTCTCTAGGACGTAGGAAAGTGCATTTAAAATGCCATCAATTAAATTTATCATGAAGAGTTATATAAAATTTAAAAAAAATGAAAAATTGTTATCTACCAAATTTATTTTAAAATATGAAGCCACTCCCATATGCAAAACGTTTAAACAAATGGAGAGATATTTATTATATAATATCTCTCTCTTTTCTTTCTGGAAGATATCCCAAAGTCAGAATTTAATTGAATTTGTTTTTTTCCCTATATTAAATAATTTTTTTAATTAAAAAACTACTTAACATATTTTACTGAATTTTTTTTTATATATTCTATGGGATAATGTGAATATTTCCTAAAAATTTCGAAGCAATTCGTGAATTTTAAATTTACTTAAAAAATGTTTGAAAAATTAGGTCCCATAGGGTTCAATGTATTTCATTTTTTCAACCCGGGTTCAATAAAAAACTAATTGGGTGATATTATTTATTTATATTCCCATAGGTCCTACAGACCGTCTGAACAACATACTAAAATTTCATTTTGATAAACTCATTTTTACGGCAGTTATCGTGCTAACGGACAGACAGACAGACAGACAGACAGACAGACAGACAGACAGAATGAACAAAGTCATAAACACTTTTCAACTTTGTTGTAAAGTGTTAAAAACAAGAAAGATCAATTATGCACAAAGCATTGATTATAAAACACTTTCCAACTGCAATGCAATTTTATTTCAACATCTATAAAATGCGATACATTCAGAGGTAAAATTTTTAAAGTTATCACAATAATACAATAATATTTTATATTTGAAAACTTAAAATTTCATAAAAGATGAACCTTAATCAAATGATGTCATTGAAATAGAAATAGCCTGGCTCTCTCCGTAAACGCAGTAAATATTTCATTCATTCACTTTTATTCCATTCTTTTCATTCATCACCATACTACTATAATTTATTTTACTTAAAAACGTAAAACCATGGAGGTGAAAGTAATTTAACCCTATGCTTAAAATTTAATCGAAAAAATTTTCCTAAAAAATCGTCTGCTTTTCTATGTAAAATCAATGAATATTTCATTCATATTAGTTATATTGCAGATGCCAGAGCTAAATAATTTTGCGTTAAAGAAATTCAGCAATTCTTATACAACTCATCTTACAGCTTGATATGTTTACATTCTCCACAAGTGAAGATCAGGCTTCGTTGTAAAAATAATCAAACTTTGATGATGATTTAAACTCAAATATATTGTAATTGCGTTGTTTCAGAATATAGATGCACAGAAATTAAACAAAAAAAAAAGCGGTTTTAGGACGGATACAACACTAAATATAAATTAAAAAGAACTTTAAAAATCACGATTTTGACACAAGATGGATGTCATATTTTTTTTTTTTTAAGTGGGTTACGTAATCTCTTCATATAATATGCGTGCGATTATTATTTACATTTATATTTTAAAAACTACCGAATATATTTTGCTCAAATTTTTTTCATACTTTTTATGGGATAATTTGAATGTTTTCTAAAACTTTCGAAGCAATTTGTGAATTTTAAATTCTCTTAAAAAATGCTTGAAAAATTAGGTCCTATAGGGTTCAATGTATTTCATTTTTTCAACCCAGGTTCACTCCAAAACTAATTGGGTGATCTTATCCATTTAAATTCCCATACGTCCCACAGACCGTCTGAACAACATTCTAAAATTTCATTTTGATAAAGTTATTTTTATGGCAGTTATCGTGCGAACGGACAGACAGAATGAACAAAGTCATAAGCATTTTTCAACTATGTTGTAAAGTGTTAAAAACAGATATTTTATGTGCGCTGAAGAGTTTAATAATTTCGGCATTTTTTTTTATCCCGTTGCCAAAGTAAACAAACACTTTCCTTTCCTAAAAACTTTTTCATTTAATATGTTTGTCTAACATTTTTGTTATTTTTTAGATTGGCAATAGAAAATTGATTTGTCTTATCATTGCAAAATAACTGAATGCTTTATTTAAACAATTTTTAATAGAAAAAATAGTTGATGTCATTGCTGTTTCCATTTGAAATTAACTTTTACTACGAGAATCATTTGCATAATGACATTTGCATAACGAGGAGGTCTTAAAATGTGCTTATTCGCCAACATATCGAATATTAATATTTTAAGAAAACAATACTTTCACTAATGCACTGGATCGCAATTTAAAATGCATATAAAGATAAGTAAGCATACGAACGTTTCGGAAATCATTATATGCAATTCTTCAGTGCAACAAGCCTGAACCAGATCACCCAAATAAGTCTGTACTAAGCCGGCCAAACAGAAAATAGTTAAACGACATAACCTTTTATATGAATAAAAATTCCAGCAATTTAGTTTTTCAATGACACCCTATTTTTCAATGATTTTTCAATGATTTTTCAATGATACCCTATTTTCTACATGATATGGTATGACCATGTCTTATTTTTGTTTTCCTTTTTCGTTCTTTTCTGTGCGTTGAGTCATATACTCTGCATCTCATTTATTATTTTTATTTGCATCTCAAGTTCATATTTCTTTGATTTTCGGTTTTCTTTATTATTTTTCTTTCGTTACACTAGGTCGCGCTTCTATAATGGGTTCTGTCGTTTAGTCATTTTCTGTTTGGCCGGCGTAGCTCATTTGGACGTTCTGGTTCAGAGCTGTTGCTCTGAAGAAGGAAATCCAATGATTTTCGTAACGTACGTATACCAACTTATTTTTATTTAGGATTCAGCTTTTTACGTTTGGATCCACTTCTTTATTAATCCAGCAAAGTAATGATCATTATTAAATATTTTATACATTGCATGTGAAAGTAAAATTTCAATATGCTTTCTATTATAGAATAAAGGAATGCCTTATAAGTATGTTTAAACAGAAAGAAATTAACAAAATGCTTGAGTGTTCTTCAGATATTAGAATATTCACTTTCTGCACAAGGAGGGAGATATCTTGCGAAAGAATACATGTACAGAAAATTAGGTATGTTTATTCTGTCTTCTTCGTAATGCAAGGATTCGAGGTATGGTTGTTCAGCCCCTGACCCATAATAAATACAAGGTGATTAAAAAAAGAGGGGTCAAACTTTACGAGGTGATAGTACACACTAAACAAAGCATTTTTCGTCTTCTTTTTGTGGGAATATCTCAAGAGTCTCGTCTATGACACTCCCCTTGAATCTGAAGAGGAACTCGTCGTCAAATTTCGGCCGCTGCTGCCGAAGTGCGCGAAGTGCCTGGTCTGCTCGAGAGAGTTCGCCAATCTCTCCATCGCCGCTGTGAGATGTGCATTTAGGTTGGCGGTCGCTCTTTTGAGCCATTACTTAATTATTGTTTATTAAATGTCATTTTATAACTTGTAAGTCATTCTTGTGTTTTCGCTAATTTCTGGCCCTGTAAATGCTTGGTTTGGTGTCTACTACCACCTCGTAACGTTTGGTTCATTTTTAACACTTTACAACAAAGTTGAAAAGTGTTTATGACTTTGTTCATTCTGTCTGTCTGTCTGTCCGTTAGCACGATAACTGCCGTAAAAATGACTTAATCAAAATGAAATTTTAGTATGTTGTTCAGACGGTCTGTAGCACCTATGGGAATATAAAGGAATAATATCACCCAATTAGTTTTGGATTGAACCCGGGTTGAAAAAATGAAATACATTGAGCCCTATGGGATCTAATTATTCAAACATTTTTTAAGCGGATTTAAAATTCGCAAATTGCTTCGAAAATTTTAAGTAATATTCAAATTGCTCCATAAAATATATAAAAAAAAATTCAGCGAAATATATTCAGTAGTTTTTTAAATAAAAATTAAAATAGTAATTACACCTTTTATATGAAGAGATCACGTGACCGTGATATGAAAAGATCACAAGACCCACTTCAAAATGATATATGGCATCCATCTTCTTTCAAAATCGTGATTTTTTAAGTTCATTTTAATTCATATTGAGTGTTGTATCCGTCCTAAAACTACTTTATTCTTGCTTAAATTATGTGCATCTACATACTGAAACAACGCAAATACAATATATTTGAGTTTAAATGATTATCCAAATTTGATTATTTCTACAACGAAGCCCATTTTTCACTTATGTAAAATGTAAACAGCAAAATATGTAGAATGAGTTGTATTAGAATTGCTGTATTTCTTTAACACAAAATAATTTTGTCCATGGAGTCTGCGTGGCTGATATGAATGAAATATTAATTGATTTTATAAAGAGAAGGACGATTTTTTTCGATGAAGTTTTAAGCATAGAGTTTAATTACTTGTAGCTCCATGGTCTTAATTTTTAAATAAAACAAATTATTATAGTATTGTGATGAATGAAATGAATGGGAGAAAGTTATGAATGAAATGCTGTTTTTATAGAGAGATCCTGGCGTGTTATTTTTTCTATGACGTCATTTGAATTAATTTCAGTTGTTTTGGATGAAGTTTTCAATATAATAAATTATCGTAGTATTATGATAATTTTAAAAATATTACTGTGGAATGTATCGCATTTTAGAGATATTTAAACCAGGCAATTTATATTTCAATGCCGTCATTTGAATGAAGTTCATTTTTTTCTATGAAGGTTTAAGTTTTCAAATATAATAAATTATTGTAGTGTTGTGATAAGTTTTAAAATATCATCGAGGAATGTATTGCATTTTTGACTTTTTTAAATAAAATTGCATTGAAGTTGGAATGTGTTTCATAATCAATGCTTTAAGCATGATTGATCTTTCTTGTTATTAAATCACCCTGTATATCAATTTTTAGCAAAATAGGATCCTGAGAAAAATCCTGTTTTTTTTTGTTTTTTTTTTTGCAAAACCATAAGTTTTCAGTTTGTAGAGAAAGTTATGAGTTAAATACATCATAATAGTTAATTAATTGATAACTTCTTGATTTAAAATTAGACATATATATTTGGGATATTACACCATTTATTAAAATAAAAAAACAATAAAAATTGAGTGGTAGTTATAACTAAATTATTAGAAAAAATTATAAGTAATTTTAAGAAAGAAAGAAAACAAATGAGAATCTGAGAAAGTTATAATGAAAGTGGTTAGGACTTCAGAAATTTCTGTTTAAAAATCAATTTTCAGCGTTTTAATCAAATTTTCTTTCAATTATAATATAAATTATATTAATAAAATAAAAAATAACTTCAGAAACTAGTAATTTCTCGGTTGTAATCTTTACTTAAAAAAACGAGGTGGGAGGAAAGGAGAGGGTTTGCCTTTTACATATAATTTCATGGTTTATTACTAAAGTGTTTCCCGAAGTGAACTAAAAAATAAATTTAAACACGTCTCCGATAACTAAGAAAAAAAAATAGAAAAAGGATGAGCGTAATTAAGAATCGCGTAAGGGTGTGTGCGCAAACAGAACTTTAATAGAATACGTAGACTTCAAATTTGCAGAGTGGCTGCATTCGGTATAAGAAATTACAAATTTGCTGTAATTTTATAAGTAGTTTGATTTGATCTAGTTTATCAATAAATGATGACAATAAATGAATTTTCGCCCGCAATTAATTTTTTTAGTTACGTTTGTTTCTTTTTGTATGAAGCATATATGCATAAATGATTTTTGGTTGAAATCTTGTTAAAATGTTACTATTCGGAAGGGAATTGATGTAAAAATTGACAGTAAACTTTGTAAAAATATAATTATGTTCCCTGATTTAAAAAATAAATATATCCTGCACATCTGCAGGCCGTGCTCTTTAAATTATTAAAATTATTAAATTATTAAAATATTTTTTAAATGGTTATACAATCACCATTAAGTGACTTGACACGGTAGGACCATTATCTCTATGAATAAAATCGAAAATTCATTTCTTTGTCTACTTCAATATCATGGAAGAATGCTTTACTGAATTTCAAGAAAATTTTAGGTGTAGCCTTGAAAAGTTCTACTTTTCGTCGTCAGTCTGTCTTTCTGACTGTTTTTTCACTTTAAGCATGATGACTTTCTTGTTAGACGAACTTCCAAGTAAACAGCACCCAATTGTTAGAGTCTCTAAACTAACGTGACCTAATCGCTTTTTAAGCCTCTGTACAATAAATGCAATACAAAATCCGATAACATGACACAATAGTTGCTTGTACCTATATTTTTAAATTTATGGAAGCTCTATCAATTAAAAAAAATAAAAAATAAACCTTTGAATCTAAAGCACTATAAATGAATTTATCACTGTTTCTGTACCTAATAAGAAGACGAAAAACTTAGTCTACAAAGATTCTATTGTTTAATTGAAAAAATTGATATCTATATAAATGAAATTGAAAGTTGTTCTTTGTCTGTCTGTTTATTATTTCAGTAATTGAAAAAAATGTTATTATCTATATAAATAAAAATTAAAGTTGTTCCTTGTCTGTCTGTTTATTATCTCAGCAACTGAAAAAAAAGTTATTATCTACATAAATAAAATCAAAAATTGTGCTTCTGTCTGTCTGTTTATTATCTCAGCATGGGAGAACTTGCTTATTTTCTTTTAGTGAAAATTATTATAAAATTATATTAAATAAGATTATAAAATTATATAAATAAAAAATATATAAATTTATATATATAAAATTATATTAAATAAAATTATTATTAAATAAGAAGAACTCCAGTTATTCAAAGTTCATCGCAAATTGTGAATTAAGTTTCTTTACATATATTAAGTATTTAGTACGGGTATACAGCTAGTTAAATATGTAGAATGAAAATTTGAAATGATTCTTTTCAGCAAAATATCCTTGGGGCTACGCTAATAATTTTGATGAAAAACATTTCACACAATCAATGTAACCCGAGGAAATATTCCGATAAACGTT
The DNA here is from genome assembly GCA_951213105.1 of Amaurobius ferox. Lineage (NCBI taxonomy): Eukaryota > Metazoa > Arthropoda > Arachnida > Araneae > Amaurobiidae > Amaurobius > Amaurobius ferox. The sequence continues at coordinate 66,921,884 of OX578140.1, forward strand.
TTAACTCCATAAGTATACTAACTGAATAACTATTTGTCATTTTGCTTATAACTACTCTATTTATAACTATAAAACGATTGAACAGATTTTCAAGTTTTTTATACTCATTAAGCTAAATTGGGGTCAGGTTTATGACTAAAACATTTGCATTTCCAGTCATGTTAAGAAGTTGCCCACATTAAGTTAGTCTATACTACGTTAGTCTTCTAACTAAATACTACGGCAGTCTTCTAACTGAATACTATATCAGTCTTCTTACTAAATACTACGCCAGTCTTCTAAATACTACGTCAATCTTCTAACTAAATACTATGTCAGTCTTCTAAATACTACGGCAGTCTTCTAACTAAATACTACGTCAGTCTTCTAAATACTACGTCAGTCTTCTAACTAAATAAAATTATAGATATTAGAAAAATCTACTGTTGTGATAAACCGAAGTGCAAACGTGGTGTCACAAACTGATCATTTCAAAAGATTAAAGTGAAATAATATTTGAAAATTCTTCAGCTTCAGAATATATTCAGAATCACGGGAATGATATTGACGAATTTTTTTTCCTGACAATCAGGGCAATAATTTTCTTCAGTCAATCTGATATCCAGGAGATTTTTTGAGGGGAATTTGGCAGTCTTCAGCTTACTCTAACAGTTTTTATAGTTTTCAGAAAAATAATAAAATCAATTATAATTAATGATACTGGTCATCGTAGATAAACTGCGGATGAAGGAGGTCAGAGGTTCGTTAAATGTTAAAAAGTATATATTGGCAACTTTATAGATTGCGCCATTTGCCAGGTTTTGCAGATGGGAACGCTGTATGGATAAGTATTGCTATTGAAAGAAACAGTATACGTCACTTTTTTTTTATTAAGTGTTCCAACATTTATTGATTCGTAGAAAAAAATCCTAATGTGGGTAGCACATGACATCTTCTACATACTCAAATTCACATTTTCTTCTTTTTCTTCATAAGTCATTAAATTGAGTTTAATTGCCCTCCCCGCGATGAATAATTATTTAAAATTACACAGAATTTGAAACTATACTTAAATTTTTGCTTTCATTCGGATACTGGGTCTTATTACCGAAGGCGGCGTTGCGAAAATGCGAAAAACTGAAGTATTTCGAGAACTGTCGCTCTTATTCTTTTCACCGTCAAAAATGACGTATACAATACGCATTTAATTGAAACATTTGGGTATATTCAGTATTTTATTTGAGGTTTTGATGATTTTGGGGGACCATTTCGTAAAATAGGTAGATAATCAAACAACACCCGGGTAGTCCCCAAGTGACGTAACCACAAAATGTTGTAAAATTTTGTCTACTAGTTTTTCAGCTACACTGAATACATGCATTGAACAGACACACATACACACATATATACAGAAAGACAGACAGACAGATGGGCACATAGACAAACACATAAACATACAGACACACACACATACACGTCACGTTAAAATTATGTTTTGTGTGTGTTCTAGAGTGTTCGAAACGCGTAGATCCGTCGAAAATTCGGGTTGAGATTTTCGACACCATTCCAATACTTTCCTTATACATAACTATGCATTGTAGGAAAAGTAAAATTAACTATTTAGAGTATCATATTTATGCATAAATGTGTGCATGTTTGTTTCAATTTTAATGATAGATAAAGGAATTTTTAATGACTTTGTTTTAAATTTAATTCGTTCAAATGTGAAAATCGAATGCTTATTTTATACCTTATTTTTGATGAAAAAATAAATACATTCGAATAAAATAAACCGTTATTGATGTGTTTCGTTTTTTGAAATTTTGGCAACTTGTTGCTATTTTAAAATGCACAAAGTCCATTTCTTTTATGAACTTCAAATTTGATGTAATTGTGAATGCGTACCTATTTTATGTGTTATGTTGTGTAATAAAACTAAGATAAATGCATATATACAAACAGAAATGGGTGGCTGTAGTGAATGTCATGTGCTGCCTAACGCAGATATTTTTTAATTTTAAAAACCAAATTAGACTAATTGGAATATTTCGATACACAGGGAAAATGTTCCGGCCGTGCAGCTAGCTACTCTAAACCCACTATGTGAGTTGCACGGTCTTGGGTCTTCAGGAAAAATGTTTCTGCATGCTGCTCTAGTAGTCATAATTTTGCATAGATGTAGCCAGAGTGTCAAAAAAGATGTGAGGATAATCGTATGAAGTTTACAGTGTTGGATTTTGTTTTTCAATGTAGACCTAACAAAGAACTAATGTAATTATTCACCAATGTAGTTGTGTCCCTCCTAACCACCTGTTAGGTCACTAAAATTAAGTAATAAGCAATGATGCCTCTAAGTGTTGCGTGTGTACGCGATCGAAAAATTAAAACGTTTATACTATTGAACCTCTACGTTTCCACGCTTATACTATTGACCCTGCAAGCTTCCAAGCTTATACTACTGACCCTCCACGTTTCTACGCTTATACTATTGATCCTCCACGCGTCCAAGCTTATACTCTTGAGCCTCTACGTTTATACTCTTGAGCCTCCACGATTATACTATTGAGCTTCCACGCTTATACTATTGACTTTCCACGCTTCCACGCTTATACTGACCCTCCATGTTTCTACGCTTATACTATTGATCCTCCACGCTTCCAAGCTTATACTCATGAGCCTCCACGCTTATACTCTTGAGCCTCCACGCTTATACTATTGAGCCTCCACGTTTCCACGCTTGTACTATTGACTCTCCACGCTTCCACGCTTCTACTACTGATCCTTCACGTTTCTGCACACTTATACTATTGATCCTCCACGCTTCCAAGCTTATACTCATGAGCCTCCACGCTTATACTCTTGAGCCTCCACGCTTATACTATTGAGCCTCCACGTTTCCACGCTTGTACTATTGACTCTCCACGCTTCCACGCTTCTACTACTGATCCTTCACGTTTCTGCACACTTATACTATTGATCCTCCACGCTTCCAAGCTTATACTCATGAGCCTCCACGCTTATACTCTTGAGCCTCCACGCTTATACTATTGAGCCTCCACGTTTCCACGCTTGTACTATTGACTCTCCACGCTTCCACGCTTCTACTACTGATCCTTCACGTTTCTGCACACTTATACTATTGATCCTCCACGCTTCCAAGCTTATACTCATGAGCCTCCACGCTTATACTCTTGAGCCTCCACGCTTATACTATTGAGCCTCCACGTTTCCACGCTTGTACTATTGACTCTCCACGCTTCCACTATCTACCCTCTACGCTTCCACGCTTATACTATTGATCATCGCACACAGATAATTACTTCAATTTATATTTCTGTATGGTTGGAAATGCGCAGTTTAAAACCACCTCTAAACCCATTCAAGTGCTCAGTTTTGTCCAGGACATTCTGTCTCTAATACCCAACCTCAAAATCACGGGAAATATTAACACTAAATTGTTGAGTATTCGCGCTTCAAGTTTCGTCTTATTAAAGTCTTGACATGTATCGCAAGCGGACACGGTAAATGAGACATCTCCAGACATTGCTCTGTCAGCGAGATTGTAACCATATCCACCGAGACCGACAGAGGAAGAGCAGATGCTTATCAAGTATCCGGCCCTCACGCACCTCTATCTTTTCGGAAACTGAGGTCAGGGTGGAGGGGGGGATAAACCATCCTCCATGGGATGGTGAAGATCTCTACACCAAAAATAACTGGGGCCCTTCACAATCAATTAGTTGTTCTTGTCGAGATCCGAAGAACAGGCCCGAGGACTGGGAAAGGAATTTCCCGACGAGAAATGTGGGGGTGAATTGTTGTAGAAATGGGGGGGTGGTTGAGTTGAGTAAGGCTTGAGAAATGGATTATGTCTGCTTTTCTTTCGAATCAAGGACTGAAATGAAGTATGGAAATTGTAACGACTAATGAAAGATATTTCTTGAAATACGACTCTCTTATTTTTTTTTTTTCTAATTCATAATGCTTGACATAGTGTGAAGTGAAGAAAAATCCATGTTAGTGTTCATTAGTCATTTTCTATCAGAAAGCATTTGCAGATATGTATAGAAAATGAGGTACACGATTCTGTTAATAGGTATAGAAAAATGGGGAATTTTCTTTCCATTTGTTTCAAAGGCGATGTTATAAGCCATATTTATTGGATTTTAAAGGCAATATGCATTGCCTCTGACACATATTTTTTAAACGCAGCTTGTTTCTTTACCTTGCTGAATAACTATTTTATAAAGCTTTTACAAAGGAAGTCTAAAATTCTATAACGATAAGTTTTGAGATATTTTTAATAAGACCTTATCAGAAAGATGGGGGGGGGGGATAGAGAAAATAAGAAAGAGGCGGGAGGGTGCATGAAAAAGGAGAGAGGCAAAAGGAAAAGCGATAACAGTAAAAGATAAAGATTGTAAGTGAAAGAAATAAATATAGCAAGTTTATTAAAATATAATACATAATACGTATGTGATAGTTGTTTTGTCTCCCCAAATACAAACGTTATTCGCAACCAAAGGATGGTGTTACGAGGGTCATAATCCTCTATTGACTAGAAAAAATTATTGACTTCATATCGAGAAAACAAAACCAACAACCGTCAATTTCCATTCCACAAAATATCCTCATTCCGAGATCCTTGCTACACCTTGAATAACTGTCAATTCATAAAATCAAGTTGGGTACTTATCGCATTTCTAAGAACATTCATCTTTCCTGTATTAAATATTTTCCTTTTAGTACCTTGCAAAATAGTATTCGAAAGTGAATTGCAAGTTTATTTTATGGATGATGAAATGACCTAATTTACTTATGAGGCAAACATGGAAACATTATAGATTTTTGCAAGAAAACACAGTTAGTCCGAACCCCCTACCGTGGTATTACTGCTACGATATTACTGCTACTACTTTAAAATGCTGATACTACTTGATACTACTACTATTACTACTTGATAATACTTCTACTACTTGATATTTCTGCTACTCGTGACAACTTCTATCAGATAGGCATCGGTCCGTATTACTGGCGTTTCAGAAGACATTTTCCAACGCAAGATACGCAGAGTAACTTGCCTACTTTTATTTCTAAACATTTTAAAATGCATGCAAATTATATTCTTAACGTTCGTGTCAATATTTCCATAATTTCTTTGCAATAAGTTGTATATTTTTTAAACTATTATAAAAAAATTTCTTATATCTACGTAGTAATCGTTGTTAAAGTTATTAATTAAGTAGTAATCGCTATTAAAACGTTTAACACTTTCAGACATTAAAACATTTGATTATATTCTCCAATTTAACAATGGTTGTATTCATTGCAGCCGGAAAGATAAGCATTAAGGGTCTTGAAATTCAGAAGTTAAGATACTTTGTGCGTTGCCATTGTTCCCCATAAATTTGACTGGGCATTGAATGGACAGTACCAGCAAGCAACGGTTGCAATGTAAAATCTTCTAAGTTTCTTGAAACACCTAAATTCAGCAAAGAAAAACAAGAAAGATCAATCATGCTTAAAACATTGATTATGAAACACTTTCCAACTTCAATGCAATTTTATTTAAAAAAGTCGAAAATGCAAATACATTCCTCGGTAATATTTTGAAACTTATCACAATACTACATTGATTTATTATATTTGAAAACTTAAACCTTCATTGAAAAAAATGAACTTCATTCAAATGACGGCATTGGAATATAAATTGCCTGGTTTAAATATCTCTAAAATGCAATACATTCCACGGTAATATTTTTAAAACTATCATAATACTACGATAATTTATTATACTTGAAAACTTCATCGAAAACAACTGAAATAAATTCAAATGACGTCAGAGAAAAAATAACACGCCTGGATCTCTCTATAAAAGCAGGATTTCATTCATTTCATTCATCACAATACTATAATAATTTATTTTATTTAAAAATTAAGACCATGGAGCTACAATTCATAAACTCTATGCTTAAAACTTCATCGAAAAAAATCGTCCTTCTGTTTATAAAATCAATTAATATTTCATTCATATCAGCCATGCAGACTCCATTGACTGAATTATTTTGTGTTAAAGAAATACAGTAATTCTAATACAACTCATTCTACATATTTTGCTGTTTACATTTTACATAAGTGAAAAATAGGCTTAGTTGTAGAAATAATCAAATTTGAATGAGAATTTAAACTCAAATATATTGTCATTGTGTTGTTTTAGTATGTAGATGCACAGAATTTAAGCAAAAATAAAGTAGTTTTAGGACGGATACAACACTCAATATGAATTAAAAAGAACTTTAAAAAATCACGATTTTGGAAACAAGATGGATGCCATATATCATTTTGAAGTGGGTATTGTGATCGTTTCATATCATGGTCACGTGATCGTTTCATATAAGATGTGTAATTATTATTTTAATTTTTATTTAAAAAATTACTGAACATATTTCGCTGAATTTTTTTTATATATTTTATGGAACAATTTGACTATTACCTAAAATTTTCGAGGCAATTTTTGAATTTTAAATCCGCTTAAAAAATGTTTGAAAAATTAGGTCCCATAGGGCTCAATGTATTTCATTTTTTCAACCCGGGTTCAATCCAAAACTAATTGGGTGATACCATAGGTCCTACAGACCGTCTGAACAACATACTAAAATTTCATTTTGATTAAGTCATTTTTACGGCAGTTATCGTGCTAACGGACAGACAGACAGACAGACAGACAGACAGAATGAACAAAGTCATAAACACTTTTCAACTTTGTTGTAAAGTGTTAAAAATGAAACACCAAGGCAGACATTTACGTTAGTTTCTTTCTTGCGCTAAATGGTATTCAGTAATCCTCAGAAGGTCAATTTTGTCTCTTGAAAAGGAGGGACAAACATAAAAACATTCTTGATAAATAAGCCACTATAAAGAACCGCCAAGATAAATATCACGAAATGTTAAACGTTTTGTTCTCTTGTCAGTAGTCAGATACCGTCCATTTAAAAGCGATGCATCTGTTGCGTCTCCTACACCTCTGTGTGTAACAAAAGCTGATGCCGGAATGTGTCGTTCACACAAAACGAATCTTTGTCTCGTTCCAGCGGCCTGATTCATTCCCTGACTCACAACGGGGGCCCTCAGTCCAAAAATATGGCTGCATCAACATTGTGGTGTTTCAAAGAATGGATTATGTAATGAACGCGTGGCCCTTGACTTTTGTCTGGGGACTGTCTGTCTGCCTATGATGGATGGCAAGCAGGGCGGAGTTTTCAGAAATAATAATTATCCATAAAATTTAGCGTGAAGAATTTAAGGCAACAAAAAAGATTCATTTGAAATAAAACTACTATAGCGTGAACTACATAACATTAAAATCTTATTCAACTTTTCAACTATGTTGTAAAGTGTTAAAAACGCTTTGTACAAAGGATTAAGAAAAACTTAAGGGACGCATTTAAGCACAGTTATTATTTACTAGTGAGACCAGCAGGAATTCGGCACGTAAGTAATTAAAAAAAAAACGGTTTATTCATGGGATATCAACTATAATAAAATATAAAATAATCAATCCCCGGCTGCGTAGCCACAATACAAAACGAGATATTGTAATATCCATTATTGTAAATAAGTTAAGAAAGAGTCCAATATCGATCTTTGCTTTCAGTATCTGATATCATACGCAACGTAAAGCTCCAGAATTCTGCTCCTCATATAATTAATTATTTTATTTGTTCTTAAATATGTTGTTCCAGCTTTCCTTAACACGCTCTAAAGAAACACGACAGTTTCGTTACTGAACAACAAAATTTGCATTTACATTTTGAATTTGCATTTGTATTTTGAAATTTACGCCTTACGGTTATATACTACTAGAATAAATACGACGTTGCCAGGAGCAATAGTGAAATAAAGTAATGAGGTACAAAATCTGAAATATTTTAGTCAATAATCCGACTTCAATTAAGCTTAAAAACCCATTAAGAAATTAATTCAATCCGCAGAGCCATTGTTGAGTTATAAGATACAAACACGCAGACAGAATCATATTTTTAATTATCCGTATTTTGCTGAGGCTGATAAAACTTACATCAGTATATTTTCTGTACTCAGTCTCATCATCCGAAAAATATTCATCAAAATTCGTGGCGTGATTCAGGAGCTACTTAAGCCTGTATTGACAAAGAAGCCTGCTCATATTAGCTGATGGAAATCGTATTTTTATGCAATTTACCCTTATCGAGATTACTGATTTACGAATTCAAAACTGCCAATTATTCTGTATTCACACACTTTTGATTATTATTATTTTTATTCGTGAATATGGAAGAGATCTATCTGTAACAAACTAATTTAGAACTGCAATCCCCCGTTCTTTAGAAATTTGTTAATTTGTGCATTGAATAATTAAGTTTGTATATGTGTGTGGACTAAATAGGTAATTTTTAACTTTGGGTTTTTGTCGTTAAGGAGTTCCATTTTAACTTCACTGCATACATCTTTTTCACTCTATTGTATAGAAAAGTATTGTTTTCTCGAAATTTTTCAAATGCCAGATTTTCGAATGCTAGTACGTTTCAAAACCTTCTGAATTCATTTCGTACGCGTTAGGAAAGATATCCCTCTTTCTCTGTGCGTATGGTGTGGATATAATAACTTAAACTGAATGCATGTGCTGCAATCCAATTTTATGTGTAGATACATTATTTAACTTGAATTGGATAAATATTTTAGTAATTATCATTGTTGTCATTGTTACAGCTTGAGGTATTGGATTTTTAAGATTTTCATATCATTATGTCCTATGGAAAAGAATGATGATTTACGGAACAATGGAGGTAGTTCTGTATAGTATATAGGATGATATCGATATATTTGAATTTTACTGGGGATGCTAATATTACGAAACCAGTATATTAACACATATTAATCAAATTAACCCATCGGTTATAGCCACCTTGTAAAAGTATCCTTTTAAATACTAAATTTTTGAAAGAATAATTTGTGTATGAAATATGAAGGAGGTACACATTTCCATTTCAATCTGATAACAACTGTTGTACAATTATAACTTACGATTTTATTTTAAAGTATTTTAATATTTAGGAGAATTCTGAGAGAGATGGTCTGAAGTCTGATAATTTATACCGCAAAGCTTTAAATCCAGTGCAATATAGGAAATGCTAATTCTTTTGTTGCACAACTGAATTTGCATCGGAGCCAATGAGCACAAAGTGAATCTTTGTTATCCTCCTTCAACTTGATTCATTCTAGCTCACCGAAGGAGGCTGGCTCTCAGTCCAAAAATATGGATACGTCAATGCCGTGCTGTATCAGAGATGGATGATGCGTTAAATGAGTTTTTTTTTACTTTTTTTAAGGAGGATGTCTACCATGAAGCATAGCAGAGAGGGAGAAGGTTTTAGAAATAATGATTGAGCATAAAATTTGTCCTGAAGGATTTAACGCAAGGGCAAAAAAAAGATTTAGGATTGTGCTTTTATTGCAGATATACCCGTTCTTCGTGCAGAATATATAATATAAAAAAATCTTATAATTCGCAACTATTTGCAAATTCCTATAATATTCTAAATGAAATTGTTACTCAAAAAATTCTAGCTCAATATTTAATTTATTTCTTCTAAAAAGAAGTATAAGAATCTTTGTTCTCGCTGTGCAAAACTAACTTCACAGGCAAATCTGAAGAGTATAACATCCTGGTTTTGTTTGTAAATAAATTTGCAATAAATATGAAATTGGATCAATATATGCAAAAATGAAAGAGCTAAAATTTTATTAGTAAACTCAATATGAGTTTGAAAAACCTTTTATTTTGAGAGTTATATATAGGTGTTGAAGTAAATATTAGTAAATTCCATTGTTAGTAAAGTCCATTGTTAGCAAAGTCTAATCCGTTTTTATTTGACACAATAGGAAGGCATAGTGTTTAGTATATGTATTTTTGATTATTTTTAAGTTAAAGTTTCTGAATTATGAATGGAAGCAATAAGTATTTTTTCTAGTTGTAGAGCAAGGAACAGAATATGTGGATATAAAAATATTAAAAGATGAAGTAAATTTAAACACGTAGGAATATTTTTTATTGTTTGAGTTCTAATCTGTATTGAAATGATAATTTATTTCTAAAAAATTACCAGTTTAAATAGATATTACTTATATTAATACCAGCCTTTCACTATAAAATTACACACAATGTGGTGGGTCACATCTTATCCCAGTGCTACATAAAGTATTGTCTCGAACGATTTTGGCGTTTTCCTAACATAAAGTTTTAACTCCTTTTACCTCCATTGGCTTATCTGTAACAAGTTTGATACAAATATCAGTCGTAGTGTAATTATCAATTATACCAAATACCATTCAAATTATCAATTTACTCCAAATACCATTATCATTTTGTGAATTATCATTGATTTCCATGGGAAATAATACTATGAAAATTTTAAAATAATTCGAGATATAATCAGGAAAATTATTGAAAACTCCATGTAATTCTAGTTTTCACGTTCTACACATAAATGTGTTATCCAACATAACATTTTCTAATGATATCTTTAGGTGCATTCCCTTTTGAATTATCGTGGCAACACACACTGATGGATATCTTTAAAAAAGCGATCGAAATGGATTCCAGAAGGTCTTGAAACATGTTTACTCGTCACGATCTTGATTTCGAAAAATTTCGGAAAGCAATACTTTCTCTGTATAATGATATGAAAAAATAAAAATAAACGGTTCGCTTTTAGAGAAATATTATGTTATTTTTTTTTCTCCAAGAATAATTTAAGTAAGGTTGATAGGTTGATGTGGAACGATTTCAGAATTATTCACAAAATGGCTAAAAATAACTTCCATCGTTCTCCCAATTAAGCCTTAATGAGAAGCTCAAGTAAACAGCCAATCACTGACTTCGGCGATGTCACAAAATTGGCCAAAAATGGTCGGACGCCGGAGGAATGAAAGCAATTTAGAGTAACTAGAGATTGCTGATGCTAATGGACTAAATGCTTCGGAGCGCTCATTTCATTCCCGGAAGATAAAGTTTGTTTAAAACATCGTTAAAAGTTATCTACGGTTTTCCCATCCGGGTATTCATTCTCTTATTAAGAGAGCTTAAAAAGACTTTTAGAAATGGCATGTGTATAAATCCATGACTTTAGAAAACGAGCATCCTCTGTTAGTAGCATGGACATTATGCCCTTTTCATTTGAAATGTGTAACGAACTCCTAATCGGATTTCGAACAGATTTTTTAAATGACAGAACGATGCTCAATTTATTAAGTTCCTGGGATAAAATTCTTATCTTAGGAACTGATGTGTACTCTATATTCTCGTCCTTCAAATCTTGGATTGAAGGGAAACGCCCAACCTCAATATTTCCTTCTTCTCTACATTTAACTTTCCCTATATACATAGTACATTGACTTTCAAAAATGAAGCATATAATGCAAATTTTTATTTTTCGAAAGCGTATTTAAATTTGAGTGGCTGAAAATCGCTGCAGATGTAGATGGCAGTATGCAAATATCGCATGTTACAGCCAATCACGATTGACTCTCCGGATATATGCTAATTAGGCAGTCGTTGAAGACGCCAGCATTCTGAAGGGTTTCAGGAGGTGCATTTAAATGCTGATACAAAGTGTTTATAACTTTTGTAGGATTATTTTCTATTATAGTGTTTCTATGGCTAAAAGAAGACGAATGATAGATAGTGAGCGCTGTCGTGCTGTCGGACGCATTGAAGCAGGACAGTCACTCAAAGATATCGTTATTTTCTTTGGCGTTGATCATTCGGTAATTTCTCGATTATGGAAAAATTCCAAACGAGCCAAACAGTTGTCCGGAGACCTGTGCCCGGTGGTCCAAGGGTTACCACCCCCCTCTGATGATTGGTATATTGCTACAGTAGCCAAGGGGAATCAACGAGCGACTTCCACAACTGTTACATCCATGGTTACAGCGGCACTTAGTAAGACAATATCTGCCAGTACTGTGAGCCGAAGGCTCCACGTGAAGGGACTGTACGCCCGAGTATCACGTTTTTGTGTTCCACTAACCGTCCAAGTCAGAGGAGCAAGATTACAATGGTGTCGTCAACAGGTCTATTGAGCTGTCTCAGATTGGTGCAACGTCCTGTTCACGTAGGAGTCCACATTTGCCTTGGAATCAGATGATAAGCGTGTAAGGCTCTGGAGAGAACGAGGCACACGCAATCAGGCCAAGAACATTATCGAATATCATGCATTCAGAGGTGGCAGCGTCATAGTGTGGGCTGGAATTTCAATGGGATATCGCACAGAGCTGAACATATGTAAAGGCGGTTCTGTGACGGCTGAGCGGTATCAGGAAGAGGTCCTAGACCCCATTGCGAGATTCTACGCTGCAGTAGTTGGTCCTGATTTCCTCCTTACGGACGATAATGCCCATCCTCATTAAGCTAACATCATTGACGAATACCTAGAAAGTGAGGGCATTTCTCGTATAGAGTGGCCCGCGTAATCCCCCGACCTTAATCCTATTGAAAATCTTTGGGATGTACTCGGGCGTGCTGTCTCTGCACATTTACCTCCTCCAGCCAGTCGCAGATGAGTTGGAAACTGCCCTATTGAAGCAGAAGCTGCTATTGCTCGCTTCTGCTATGGTTGATCACCCCATTGAAAGCATGGAAAACTGTTGTAAAGTTTGAGTGAAGGTCCGGGGTGGTCACATACCATATTAATGTAAGTTTTGTTTCGTTTGTTTGCCTTTAAACGTCATTTTGTTAATGACCCAAATGTGACGTCATCATATAACTTACTAAAAGTAAATATTTTTTTCATATTTGTACAAAATTCTTGGTTTCTTTAATGCATAAACACATTTTCTACCTTCATGTACAATTAGGTTAATCGAGCTTTACTTTTCCATTTTTGTTGATTTTACCGTCCGTGCTTAACTTTTGGAAGCCAGTGTATAACGTATAGGGGGAGAATTGCGACGGAGTCGAAAATTCAAATCCGAGATCTTCCATGGGCCAATCATGGCATTGTCAATAAGTTACTGTGATGAAAGTATTTTCTTTTAAATCGAATTATAGCTTTTAAGATATATACTGCTATTAACATTCTTCTTTTGGCATTACTTTCATTGGTAGTAAAAATATTTGTTGATCATTTTGACGTCACAAAAAGCTCTGACGTTGAAGGAAAATTTTTCCAAAAGATGAAATGGAATTATTTTTCTTGTGTCAGATTACAAAAGAAATGATTAGATATAAAGTGTTTAGTAAATTTATAAAATTAGTAAAATTTGATAAATAGATAGGAAAAACGTACTATTTCAATATGTCAATAGAGACAGCATATTATAAGAACTAGTAGTATAATAATATTTACTTTTAATTTATTTAAGTTGAAAATGAAAACTGAATATAATTCAAAACTGTCTTTTTGAATTCAATTAAATTTTATATTCAGTTTCAAGAATACGTATATTAAGATCCTATGAAAAAAAATCTGATGTGGGCAACACATGACTTTCCTTATATAATGCAATGAATTTACTACTTTTACAGTTAAAAAAAATGTTATTCTTATAGTAGATACTTATATTCTTTCCAAGATATTGAATTTTCTTCAATTAGTCGTCATTTTTATTGATTTAGCGTCATTTGTACCAATTTGGCGAGATTTTTGTTAATTTGGCAACAATTAAAAATGTCGCCAAGTTGGCGACATTCCGCCAAATTCGTCGCCAAAATCTCGCCAAGCGTTATGGACGGAGAAATAAGTTATTCTTACAGCAGATAAATGACTATTGGAGTTCAAATAAAAAAGTATTACTCAAAATATCTTTTTTCATGAATGGAACGAGCTAGATCCACGAGAATGATGTCACCAAATTTATCGCATGGTATTACATATGAAAAGTGAACATGTTTCCCAATAGAAAATATTTTTTTTCTATTTTATATAACTTTTGGATAAGTTTTTTGAAAAATGTGCTATATCTCGAGAATGGTTCATGTTAGCGTTCTAAAATTTATGTCAATCGTTTTCTAATGAAAAATTACATAAAATATGTCTATTTACGTAACCTTATTAGCGGTTTTGATTTTATGACGATTTTTTCAAAATTTCACTCGAAAATTTAGGAGGGTTCTGAACATTCGATTGTGTATAAAAACAATAGGCTTCCAGTGTTTACAGATTATGATTTTTGTACCAAATTTCGTTCGAATCTGTCCATTCGTTCGTCAGTTATCGTCTCCACAGTCTCACTGACACACACACACACAGAGAGACATCACTTCAAAAATGTTTGATTCGTGATCAGGGATGCTTGAAACGTGCTCTCCCGTCGAAAACTCGAATTCTAATTTTCGACCCCGTCACAATAATTTCCTTATACATTATGTATATAAGGAAAGTAAAAATGATACTGTACAATTCATTTTGTTTTCGCTGTTTTTTTTCTTTTCTAAATTTTGAAATAAAAAATGTCGAGTAAGAGGAATTTTTATTACAGGCGTTACTTTTGGATTAAATTATGAATTTTAAAATAAAAAAGATGTCAGTAGCTTAGTTTTGCAGTGAGACATATTTCAAAATCTTTTGGAACAATCAAAAAATCTTATTGAATACAAACTTCTGTTACCTCCCTTTAAAAAGTTTCTATTCCAAAAGCACGAAAATGTATTTCTGTGGGGTTTTTTATACAGCCACTTGATTGATGTACAAAAATACAATGTTTAATCAGGCCTTGTGTCATTATTGGTAATCCTGTAATTTCAGCAACTTGTAAAGAACCTTGCTGCCCTAACCGGGAATCGAACCCTGGATCTCCGAACTGGCCGGCCGACGTTCTACCATTAAGCTATTGGGACGAAATTGTAAGCTTTTATCGTCGAAATGGACTCTGCATGTTCCACCCTCTAACGCCAGATTGGAGGGGAAACTAACAATCTGACTGACCACCTCCTATTTTTACCTCAAGTTAGCCTTCTGTTACAACTATTTTTACCCAGGTTAGTATCTTGCGTGGTAGTTATTCTCTCAATTTGAAATTGGCGCTGAATCTTGCAGAGTCCACTGAATCCGTACTAATCGTTCATTTTCAGGCCTCCGACATTCCATTTTTGAAAAATGGACGTACTTGTCAAGTTTAAATATAATGTAAAACTTTCTGTTTAATTACAATATTTTTCATTAATTGTTATCTTTTTAGTTCTAAATAAATGTTCTTTTGGTGGGATGGTAGACCTTGTGTGCCTCCTGAGTGCAGGAAGTGTCCTTTCCCGGCCGTGCAACTAGCTACTCTAAACCCACTATGTGGGTCGCACGGTCTGGGGTTTTCAGACCTCCGACATCTCTGCACTAATATACAGGGTTGATTTGTTCGGGCGCCATTGTAAAGAACCTTGCTGCCCCAACCTGGAATCGAACCCGAGATCTCTGAACTGGCCAGCCGATGCTCTACCTTGGAGTTATTGCGGCGAAATTGAAAGATCTTATCGCCAAAGTGGACTTTGCAAACTAACTGAAGCATGTGAATGATAGTAAATCAAATTGATTATTTTCAGTAAAAAGAAAAGAAAATTTAACGATTTGATCGGATAAGAACGCAAGATATACAAGGTTTTCTGTAAATCATTCTTCATTCGTAAAACTAACTGAAAAAGCAAATAATTATTAAAAATATATAATCAAACCTGGGGTTAAAACAATGCTACTTTTCACTTTCCCTGCAATACATGGTAATGTATAGGGAAGTATTGGAATCATGCCGAAAATCGCAACTCGAGTTTTCGACGGATCTAGACGTTTCGAGACCTCTAGAATACGAAAAAACCATTTTTAGCGTGACGTCTGTGTGTGTGTCTGTGTGTCTGTCTGTCTGTGTGTCTGTGTGTCTGTCTGTGTGTCTGTCTGTCTGTGTGTCTGTCTGTCTGTGCAGATTTTGTATCCACTCTAACTAAAAAACTAATGGACCGAATTTCACAAAATTTGGTAGGTAAGTTACTTGTGAGCGAGTCTGGTGCTGATTAGTTTTGGGTACGATTCGGAATAAAAGAACCCGCCTTTTTTTGCGAAATGGCCCGCAAAAGCTTGTATCCACTCTAACTGAAAAACTGATGGACCGAATTTCACAAAATTCGGTAGATGAGTCTCTTGTGGGTTACCTTGGTGCTGATTAGATTTTGGTACGATTCGGAAAAAACGACCTGCCTTTTTTTGCAAAATGGCCCGCAAAAATCGTCCAAATCTAAACTAAAGAACTGGGTATACTCAAATATATCCACTAAATGCTGATTTAATACGTAATTTTTAACGACGAAAAGAATAAGACCAACCCCATTACAGAAGGACTAGCCGTTCTCGAGATATTTTAGTTTTCCGTACTTTCCCTACGCCACCTTTAAAAATAAGTTCGGTTACCGAATGAGAACGAAAATTGAATTAAAAGTGAAATAAATTTAATTAAAATAAAGAGAACGTTAATATAAGTCTGCAGGGAAAGTCATGTGCTGCTCACATCAGATTTTTATATTTATATCGCTAAATCTTTAACGTCTGTGCTTTCCCTTTTGAAACGCAAGAACTCTATCGGGTACTTTTTGATTTTAAATATTTTTAGATTCTTTGCGTACAGCAATGTTTTCAGAATGCTTTTGGATGTGCCATTTAGGATGTGCTGTTATATATCCTACAAATATATGTTCTTGTAAAGATGTTTCAATTGCTTTCGCAGGATAAAAAACAAGTCTGGGAGATATTTTGTTCCGATTATGGCTATAGATTTTCATCAGACTCTTACTTCTAGAAGTGGCGTCCCAAAAATGTTCAAATTAGAGATAATATGAGCTTTCTAAAAATATCTAACGTTTTTAGAACGTTTAGTTTAAGATTATATTCTTTTAAGCATGTTCAGGACATCTAAATATTAGTAAAATAGTTAGAATATTTGTAGATGACAGATTGTGAATACGTTAAGAAGTTTGTTTCGAGCCTGGTCCACGAACTTGGATTCTGCCGATAAAAAAATTCCAGGTCAAGAAGAATTTCTCTTATATGATTTAGGGTCGTGCACAATGTATTAATCATTCAAAAAATTTAGAAATTAAATTTAATAGAGTACATAAAATTATTTCATTTATTTTAGCCGTGTAAAGATAAATGTTGAAATACAACTCTTATTTATTTAATCCTAAGCGCAGAAATTGAAAAAAAAACGTATATTTGTTACTTTTGGTTATGAATCGTTTTGGAACTGACCGGGTCTTCACTCAAAGGTATTAAAATCAGTTTGGATTCAGATTCTACATTTGAAAATGTGTTCAAGATCGGGCAGAGTGCATGTAATTTATACTGTCGTGAAATCTAGTTAGAAATCTAAAATTTTGATCGATGCTAAGCAATAGAAGAGACTGAGACAAAGATGTCTAGAGTGATTATCATAGCTTGCCTTATACTCTCATCTGCAATCAAATATGCTTAAGAGCTTTAGTGTTTGGCCCACACTGATCACATCGTTTGCGAGCCCATGTTTTCGTACAAAAGAGTTTTGTATTAATATCTATATAATTTTTATTAGCTTTTAAGTAGGAATGTACTTTTTTAAGAGTATATGCAAAAAGTCTTCAATACTAAGATATTTTTTTCATTATTAACACCAAAAATAAAATCAAAACATTAACTTGTAAGGTGGTAGAGTTATTTGTAAAACAAATAGGGTTGAAAAGACCAGGTAAAAATGATTCTATAAAACATCTCGTATGAGTTCATGATGATTCTACTACTAAAGGCGGGACAGTAAAATTTCCATATCAAGAGTATGGCTAACAACAAAATACGGCCTTTCCTAAAAGTTAAGAAAGTATCAAAATTTCTAGTTTTAGCACATACACGGAAAGCAGAAAAATTGGCAGATTATCTATTTAAACTCGCAAAACTTAAAAAAGTTGATAAACACAAAGTAAAATATCAATCAAAAGAGAAAAAAACCAGAGGAGTTAGTTACTAGGTCTTCTGCTCCTCACCATATAGATAGGATCATTAGATAAGGACAGATAGGGTCATTAGATAAGGACAGGAAGGACCATTTAGATTTATTTTATATTTTATTTGTGAAATAAAGAAATATTTCAATATTATATTTAACAATAATATTGCAATATTATTCCTTAGCAAATGTAATGCAATAAAGTATTGTATTGTAGTTGTATTTTATTTTAACAGTTGCTTTCATTTGAGATATAATTTGGTCTTCCTTGCTTGGTCCGTGCCCAATCTTCCTCTTAATAATTTGGACTGTCTAAGCTTTCCAACTTTCTAACTTTTACAACTGTCGGTAAAATTAATCGGTTTTGAAATATCAAACATTTCTCTTTAGTATGAGAAACTATAGGAAAATAAATTCTCCTTTTTTACTTTACCTGCAATACATGGTAATGTATAGGGAAAGTAATGGAATCATGTCGAAAATCACAACTCGAATTTTCGACGGATCTACACGTTTCGAGATCTCTAGAATACGAAAAAACCATTTTTAACGTGACGTCTGTGTGTGTGTGTCTGTCTGTCTGTCTGTCTGTCTGTCTGTGTGTCTGTCTGTGCTATGTATGTATCCACTCTAACTCAAAAACTAATGGACCGAATTTCATAAAATTTGGTAGGTAAGTTACTTGGGTATAACCCTGGTGCTGATAATTTTTTGGTACTATTCGTAAAACCAGGACCCGCCATTCTTTTGCGAAATGGCTCGTAAAAATTTCATGTGTCCACTCTAGCTGAAATACTAATTGACCAAATTTCACAAAATTTGGTAGATAAGTTACTTGTACGATACTCTGGTGCTGATTAGATTTTGGTATTAATCGGAAAAGAGCAACCTGCCTTTTTTACGAAATGGCCCGCAAAAATGTCATGTATCCACTCTAACTAAAATATTAATTGACCAAATTTCCCAAAATTTGATAGATAAGTTACTTGGGGGATATTCTGGTGCTGATTAGATTTTGGTATTATTCGGAAAAGAACAAACTGCCATTTTTTACGAAATGACCCTCAAAAATCGCAAAATCTAAAAAAAGCTACGTATGTTCAAATATATCAATTAAATGCTTGTTTTATACGTAATTTTTGATGAGGAAAATAATAAAATCAACTCTATTACTCTAGGACTATCCATTCTCGAGATATTTGAGATTTTTCGCATTCAGTTATGCCACTTTAAGAAAAATGTCTAATTACCAAATAAAAACAGAAATGGAATTAAAAATACAAATTTAGAGTTATTTTGTGCAATTAAACTCAATTTAATGAATTATTAAAGAAAAAATATATGAATTGAGTCTGCAGGGAAAGTCATGTGCTGCCCACATCAGATTTTTACTTTCCCTGCAATACATGTTAATGTATAGGGAAAGTATTGGAATCATGTCGAAAATCGCAACTCGAGTTTTCGACGGATCTACACGTTTCAAGGCCTCTAGAATACGAAAAAACAATTTTTAGTGTGACGTCTGTGTGTGTGTCTGTGTGTTTGTGTGTGTTTGCCTGTGTGTCTGTCTGTCTGTGTGTCTGTGCAGATTTTTTGTATCCACTGTAACTAGAAAACTAATGAACCGAATTTCACAAAATTTGGTAGGTAAGTCACTTGTGAGCGAGTCTGGTGCTGATTAGTTTTGGTACGATTGGGAATAAAGGAACCCGCCTTTCTTTGCGAAATGGACCGCAAAAGTTTTTATCCACTCTAACTAAAAAACTACTGTACCGAATTTCAAAAATTTCGGTAGATGAGTCACTTGTGGGTTCCCTGGTGCTGATTAGATTTTGGTACGATTCGGAAAAAATAACCTGCCTTTTTTTGCAAAATGGCCCGCAAAAATCGTCAAAATCTAAAGAACTAGGTATACTCAAATATATCCATTAAATGCTCGTTTAATACGTAATTTTTAACGACGAAAATAATAATACCAACCCCAATAATAAGTCCGGTTACCGAATGAGAACGAAAATTGAATTAAAAGTGAAATAAATTTAATTAAAATAAAGAGAACGTTAATATAAGTCTGCAGGGACAGTTGTGTTCTACCCACATCAGATTTTTACTTTCCCTGCAATGCATGGTAATGTATAGGGAAAGTATTGGAATCATGCCGAAAATCGCAACTCGAGTTTTCGACGGATCTACACGTTTCGAGACCTCTAGAATACGAAAAAACCATTTTTAGCGTGACGTCTGTGTGTCTGTGTGTCTGTGTGTCTGTCTGTGCAGATTTTGTATCCACTCTAACTAAAAAACTAATTGACCGAATTTCATAAAATTTGGTTGGTAAGTCACTTGTGCACGAATCTGGTGCTGATTAGCTTTGGGTATGACTCGGGTCAAAAGAACCCGCATTTTTTTGCGAAATGGTCCGCAAAAGTTTGTATCCACTCTAACTGAAACACTAATGGGCCGAATTTCACAAAATTTGGTAGATAAGTCGCTTGTAGGCCACCCTGGTGCTGATTAGATTTTGGTATAATTCGGAAAAAGTAACCTGCCTTTTTTTGCAAAAGAGCCCGCAAAAATCATCAAAATCTAAACTCAAGAACTACGTATACTCAAATATAGCCATTAAATACTTGTTTCATACGTAATTTTTAGCGAAGAAAAGAATAAGACCAATCCCATAACACTAGGACTAGCCGTTCTCGAGATATTTTAGTTTTTCGTATTTTTCCTACACCATTTTTGAAAATAAGTCCAGTTTTCAAATGAGAACGAAAATTGAATTAAAAGTGAATTAAATTTAATTTAAATAAATAGAACGTGAATATAAGTTTGCAGGGAAAGTCATGTGCTGCCCACATCAGATTTTTACTTTCCCTGCAATACATGTTAATGTATAGGGAAAGTATTGGAATCATGTCGAAAATCGCAACTCGAGTTTTCGACGGATCTACACGTTTCAAGGCCTCTAGAATACGAAAAAACAATTTTTAGTGTGACGTCTGTGTGTGTGTCTGTGTGTTTGTGTGTGTTTGCCTGTGTGTCTGTCTGTGTGTCTGTGCAGATTTTTTGTATCCACTGTAACTAGAAAACTAATGAACCGAATTTCACAAAATTTGGTAGGTAAGTCACTTGTGAGCGAGTCTGGTGCTGATTAGTTTTGGGTACGATTGGGAATAAAGGAACCCGCCTTTCTTTGCGAAATGGACCGCAAAAGTTTGTATCCACTCTAACTAAAAAACTACTGTACCGAATTTCAAAAATTTCGGTAGATGAGTCACTTGTGGGTTACCCTGGTGCTGATTAGATTTTGGTACGATTCGGAAAAAATAACCTGCCTTTTTTTGCAAAATGGCCCGCAAAAATCGTCAAAATCTAAAGAACTAGGTATACTGAAATATATCCATTAAATGCTCGTTTAATACGTAATTTCTAACGACGAAAATAATAATACCAACCCCAATAATAAGTCCGGTTACCGAATGAGAACGAAAATTGAATTAAAAGTGAAATAAATTTAATTAAAATAAAGAGAACGTTAATATAAGTCTGCAGGGACAGTTGTGTTCTGCCCACATCAGATTTTTACTTTCCCTGCAATGCATGGTAATGTATAGGGAAAGTATTGGAATCATGCCGAAAATCGCAACTCGAGTTTTCGACGGATCTACACGTTTCGAGACCTCTAGAATACGAAAAAACCATTTTTAGCGTGACGTCTGTGTGTCTGTGTGTCTGTGTGTCTGTCTGTGCAGATTTTGTATCCACTCTAACTAAAAAACTAATTGACCGAATTTCATAAAATTTGGTTGGTAAGTCACTTGTGCACGAATCTGGTGCTGATTAGCTTTGGGTATGACTCGGGTCAAAAGAACCCGCATTTTTTTGCGAAATGGTCCGCAAAAGTTTGTATCCACTCTAACTGAAACACTAATGGGCCGAATTTCACAAAATTTGGTAGATAAGTCGCTTGTAGGCCACCCTGGTGCTGATTAGATTTTGGTATAATTCGGAAAAAGTAACCTGCCTTTTTTTGCAAAAGAGCCCGCAAAAATCATCAAAATCTAAACTCAAGAACTACGTATACTCAAATATAGCCATTAAATACTTGTTTCATACGTAATTTTTAGCGAAGAAAAGAATAAGACCAATCCCATAACACTAGGACTAGCCGTTCTCGAGATATTTTAGTTTCTCGTATTTTTCCTAAACCATTTTTGAAAATAAGTCCAGTTTTCAAATGAGAACGAAAATTGAATTAAAAGTGAATTAAATTTAATTTAAATAAATAGAACGTGAATATAAGTCTGCAGGGAAAGTCATGTGCTGCCCACATCAGATTTTTACTTTCCCTGCAATACATGGTAATGTATAGGGAAAGTATTGGAATCATGTCGAAAATGGCAACTCGAGTTTTCGACGGATCTACACGTTTCGAGATCTCTAGAATACGAAAAAACCATTTTTAGCGTGACGGCTGTATGTGTGTCTGTGTGTCTGTCTGTGTGTCTGTCTGTCTGTGTGTCTGTGTGTCTGTCTGTCTGTCTGTGCAGATATTGTATCCACTCTAACTAAAGAACTAATTGACCGAATTTCACAAAATTTGGTAGGCAAGTCACTTGTGCACGAATCTGGTGCTGATTAGTTTTGGGTATGACTCGGGTTAAAAGAACCCGCCTTTTTTTGCGAAATGGCCCGCAAAAGTTTGCATCCACTCTAGATGAAAAACTAATGGACAGAATTTCACAAAATTCGGTAGATGAGTCACGTATAGGTCACCCTAGAGCTGATTAGATTTTGGTATGATTCGGAAAAAAATAACCTGCGTTTTTTTGCAGAATGGCCCGCAAAAATCGTCCAAATCTAAACTAAAGAACTACGTATGCTCAAATATATCCATTAAATGCTTGTTTAATGCGTAATTTTTAGCGAAGAAAAGAATAAGATAAACCCCATTACATTAGGACTAGCCGTTCTCGAGATATTTTAGTTTTTCGTATTTTCTCTACGTCACCTTTGAAAATAAATCCGTTTACCGAATGAGAACGAAAATTGAATTAAAAGTGAAATAAATTTAATTTAAATAAGGAGAAAGTGGATATAAGTCTGCAGGGAAAGTCATGTGCTGCCCACATCAGATTTTTACTTTCCCTGCAATACATGTTAATGTATAGGGAAAGTATTGGAATCATGTCGAAAATCGCAACTCGAGTTTTCGACGGATCTACACGTTTCAAGGCCTCTGGAATACGAAAAAACAATTTTTAGTGTGACGTCTGTGTGTGTGTCTGTGTGTTTGTGTGTGTTTGCCTGTGTGTCTGTCTGTCTGTGTGTCTGTGCAGATTTTTTGTATCCACTGTAACTAGAAAACTAATGAACCGAATTTCACAAAATTTGGTAGGTAAGTCACTTGTGAGCGAGTCTGGTGCTGATTAGTTTTGGGTATGACTCGGGTTAAAAGAACCCGCCTTTTTTTGCGAAATGGCCCGCAAAAGTTTGCATCCACTCTAGATGAAAAACTAATGGACAGAATTTCACAAAATTCGGTAGATGAGTCACGTATAGGTCACCCTAGAGCTGATTAGATTTTGGTATGATTCGGAAAAAAATAACCTGCGTTTTTTTGCAGAATGGCCCGCAAAAATCGTCCAAATCTAAACTAAAGAACTACGTATGCTCAAATATATCCATTAAATGCTTGTTTAATGCGTAATTTTTAGCGAAGAAAAGAATAAGATAAACCCCATTACATTAGGACTAGCCGTTCTCGAGATATTTTAGTTTTTCGTATTTTCTCTACGTCACCTTTGAAAATAAATCCGTTTACCGAATGAGAACGAAAATTGAATTAAAAGTGAAATAAATTTAATTTAAATAAGGAGAAAGTGGATATAAGTCTGCAGGGAAAGTCATGTGCTGCCCACATCAGATTTTTACTTTCCCTGCAATACATGTTAATGTATAGGGAAAGTATTGGAATCATGTCGAAAATCGCAACTCGAGTTTTCGACGGATCTACACGTTTCAAGGCCTCTGGAATACGAAAAAACAATTTTTAGTGTGACGTCTGTGTGTGTGTCTGTGTGTTTGTGTGTGTTTGCCTGTGTGTCTGTCTGTTTGTGTGTCTGTGCAGATTTTTTGTATCCACTGTAACTAGAAAACTAATGAACCGAATTTCACAAAATTTGGTAGGTAAGTCACTTGTGAGCGAGTCTGGTGCTGATTAGTTTTGGGTACGATTGGGAATAAAGGAACCCGCCTTTCTTTGCGAAATGGACCGCAAAAGTTGTTTGTATCCACTCTAACTAAAAAACTACTGTACCGAATTTCAAAAATTTCGGTAGATGAGTCACTTGTGGGTTACCCTGGTGCTGATTAGATTTTGGTACGATTCGGAAAAAATAACCTGCCTTTTTTTGCAAAATGGCCCGCAAAAATCGTCAAAATCTAAAGAACTAGGTATACTCAAATATATCCATTAAATGCTCGTTTAATACGTAATTTTTAACGACGAAAATAATAATACCAACCGCAATAATAAGTCCGGTTACCGAATGAGAACGAAAATTGAATTAAAAGTGAAATAAATTTAATTAAAATAAAGAGAACGTTAATATAAGTCTGCAGGGACAGTTGTGTTCTGCCCACATCAGATTTTTACTTTCCCTGCAATGCATGGTAATGTATAGGGAAAGTATTGGAATCATACCAAAAATCGCAACTCGAGTTTTCGATGGATCTACACGTTACGAGACCTCTAGAATACGAAAAAACCATTTTTAGCGTGACGTCTGTGTGTCTGTCTGTCTGTCTGTGCAGATTTTGTATCCACTCTAACTAAAAAACTAATGGACCGAATTTCACAAAATTTTGTAGGTAAGTCACTTGTGGGCGGGGCTGGTGCTGAGTAGTTTTGGGTACGATTCGGAATAAAATAACTCGCCTTTTTTGTGAAATGGCCCGCAAAAGCTTTTATCCACTGTAGCTGAAAAACTAATGGACCGAATTTCACAAAATTCGGTAGATGAGTCACGTATAGGTCACCCTGGTGCTGATTAGATTTTGGTACGATTCAGAAAAAAATAACCTACCTTTTTTTGCAAAATGATCTGTAAAAATTGTCAAAATCTAAACTAAAAAGCTACGTATGCTCAAGTATATCCATTAAATGCTTGTTTAATGCGTTATTTTTAACGAAAAAAAGAATAACATCAACCCCATTACACTAGGACTAACCGTTCTCATTTTATATATATCAGATTTTTACTTTCCCTGCAATGCATGGTAATGTATAGGGAAAGTATTGGAATCATACCAAAAATCACAACTCGAGTTTTCGATGGATCTACACGTTTCGAGACCTCTAGAATACGAAAAAACCATTTTTAGCGTGACGTCTGTGTGTGTGTCTGTGTGTCTGTCTGTGCAGATTTTGTATCCACTCTAACTAAAAAACTAATACACCGAATTTCACAAAATTTTGTAGGTAAGTTACTTGTGGGCGAGTCTGGTGCTGATTAGTTTTGGGTACGATTCGGGATAAAAGAACCCGCCTGTTTTTGCGAAATGATCCGCAAAAGCTTGTATCCACTCTAACTGAAAAACTAATGGACCGAAATTCACAAAATTCGGTATGTGGGTCACTTATAGGTCTCCCTGGTGCTGATTAGAATTTGGTACGATTCAGAAAAAAATAACCTGCCTTTTTTTGCAAAATGATCTGTAAAAATTGTCAAAATCTAAACTAAAAAGCTACGTATGCTCAAGTATATCCATTAAATGCTTGTTTAATGCGTTATTTTTAACGAAAAAAAGAATAACATCAACCCCATTACACTAGGACTAACCGTTCTCATTTTATATATTAGTTTTTTTCGTATTTTCTGCACGCCACCTTTGAAAGTAAGTCCAGTTATCGAATGACAACGAAAATTGAATTAAAAGTGAATTAAATTTAATTGAAATAAAGGGAACGTGGATATAAGTCTGCAGCGAAAGTCATGTGCTGCCCACATCAGATTTTTCGTATCGGTTTAAGGGTCTGAACTTGAGTGAATCACTTGGAGCAACAATTTGAAAATGAAGAGTAATATCCAAGTATAACTTATTTGTGTCATGGATAAATAACTTTATGTCAGTTGTTCATTATAGGAGAGTTGAATATTTCATTATAGGGTAGTTAAATAGCGCCATATTAAAATGCCCTGATAACACTACATTCAAGAGAAGCGTCTGAAAGATATGTAAAAGACTCAAAAGTAGATAAATGATGGCTGTAAGACACACAACAGGCATTTTCTGAAAAAGATGAGAGCTGATGTAAACTGACGACATGAGATAAGTAAGATGTCATCTCAACTCTTCAAAATGGTCTAATGACGTAAGAGTAGTGGCGTCTCGTCCGACTGGATGGTTGGTAACAGATATACCAGATAATCAACCTCAAACTGAAAGTTGCGTGGTTATTTCGGTATATGAATGTGAGAAAATAATTAAGGAGATATTTAATCTGATGGAAATAGATTTGCTTTATTATTTTTAGGGAACTATAAATGTGATTTTAATTAATATTTTTATGTCAACGTGAAATAAAAATAAAGTTTTTATTTAATATAAGGAATTTTAATATTTTTTACCTTCCCTGCAATACATGGTAATATATGGGGAAAGTATTGGAATCATGCCGAAAATCACAACTCGAGTTTTCGACGCATCTACACGTTTCGAGACCTCTAGAATACGAAAATCTATTTTTAGCGTGACGTCTGTGTGTCTGTGTGTGTGTTTGTGTATGTGTCTGTCTGTGCAATGTATGTATCCACTCTAACTAAGAAACTACTGGACCTAAATTCATAAAATTTGGTAGGTAAGTTACTTGGATGAGACCCTGGTGCTGATTAGTTTTTGGTAGGATTTATAAAAACAGAACTCGCCTTTTTTATGCGGAATGGCCCGTAAAATTTTCAGCTAAAATACCAATTGACCAAATTTTACAAAATTCAATAGATAAGTTACTTGTAGGATACTCTGGTGCTGATTAGATTTTGGCACGATTCGAAAAAGAAATACTCGCCTTTTTTATGAAATGGTCCTCAAAATTTTCATATATCCACCCTAGCTAAAATACTAATTAACTAAATTTCACAAAATTTGGTTGATAAGTTACTTGTGGGATATTCTGGTGCTGATTAGATTTTGGTAAATTCGAGAAAGAACAACCTGCCTTTTTTTATGATATGTTCAGCAAAAATCGCCAAAATCTAAAAAAAAAAAAAGACTACGTATGCTGAAATATATCAATTAAATTCTTGTTTTATACGCAATTTTTGACGAGGAAAAGAATATAACACACTCCATTATGCTTTAGCACTAACCGTTCTCAAGATATTTGAGATTTTTTGCATTTTTGTTACGCCGATTTCGGAAAAATGTCCAAGTACCAAATAAAAACAAAAATTGAATTAAAAATGCAAATGTAGTGTTATTTGGTGCAATTAAACTCAATCTAACGAATTATTAAAGAAATAAAGAAAATATGAATTTTAGTTTGCAAGGAAAGTCATGTACTGCCCACATCAGATTTTTGAAAACGGTAAAATGTGGTATAAATAAATAAAAACCTGAGTCAAAAGCGTCAAAGAAAAAAGTGTTTTGTCTACACAAAATGTGCACCTGAAATGATCATTTTACATAAAATGTATATCGGACTGAAATGATGTTTTGCATAAAATGTATATCTAAAATGAAAATTAACCCTTTTACCAAAATAGTTAAATAAAAAATTATTTAAAGAATATATTATGATATTTATAGACTGTGGTTTGTTACATGTTGCACACATCACTCATTTCCGGCCGTCCAAACAGTTACTTTACACCTTTCTTGTAGGTCGGACGGTCTGGGTCTCAATAACACATCACTCATTCCGACCCCTTACTTTTCTGCTCATGCCCTCGGGTGAATCAGGCGGTCTGAGCTTTCCACACATTACTCATTATCAAAAAGTCGAGCCCATCAAATTTTAAAATTGTATAATGTACCAAGCAATGGAAACATTAAAATTTTTGTCAGTTAAGTGGTGCTAACATACCCTCAAAAATATGCCAGATATCCTTTATCACTTTATCAAAATTTAATTTCGATGCATATACACAAAGATTAAACCCACAATCATGTAACACCGCAGACAGTTTAATAACATATCTAAGATATATTCCGTCAATCTAATATCACAACTATACAATGTAATTTAAAACAAACATCTTGGAGTTTACACAAGTAAAACAATGCAGTCACTTTTCTTTAACAAATATTAGCTTATGTCAAGAGGTATTATAAGAAAGAAATGCATTGAAACTATGACACGTCAAGAAAATGAGGTCATCATGCAGTATCAGTTTTTATTAACACTTTACAACATAGTTGAAAAGTGTTTATGACTTTGTTCATTCTGTCTGTCTGTCTGTGTGTCTGTCTGTCTGTCCGTTAGCACGATAACTGCCGTAAAAATAACTTTATCAAAATGAAATTTTAGTATGTTGTTTAGACGGTCTGTGGGACCTATGGGAATATAAAGGAATAATATCATCCAATTAGTTTTGGATTGAACTAGGGTTGAAAAAATGAAATACATTGAACCCTATGGGACCAAATTTTTCAAACATTTTTTAAATAAATTTAAAATTCACAAATTGCTTCGAAAGATTTAGGAAATATTCAAATTATCCCATAAAATATGTAAAAAAAATTTCAGCAAAATATGTTCAGTAGTTTTTTAAAATAAAAATTAAAATAAAATAATTACATACTTTATATGAAGAGATTATGTGACCATTATATGAAGAGATCACTTGACCCACTTCAAAATAAAATATGGCATCCAGCTTGTCTCAAAATCGTGATTTTTAAAGTTCTTTTTAATTCATATTTAGTGTTGTACCCGTCCTAAAACTGTTTTATTTTTGCTTAAATTCTGTGCATCTACATACTGAAACAACGCAATTACAATATATTTGAGTTTAAATGAACTTGAGTTTAAATGATCATCCAACTTTGATTATTTCTACAGCGAAGCCTAATTTTTACTTATGGAAAATGTAAACACCAAAAGATGTACAATGAGTTGTATAAGAATTGCTGCATTTCTTTAACGCAAAATTATTTAGCTCAAGGAGTCTGCAGTATAGTTGATATGAATGAAACATTAATTGATTTTATTCAGAGAACCAGACGATTTTTTTGATGAAGTTTTAAGCATAAAGTTGAATTACTTATACCTCCATGGTTTTAAATTTTTAAATAAAATAAATTATTATAGTACTGTGATGAATGAAAGGATTGGAAAAATGTTTATGAATGAAATGCTGCTTTTATATAGAGGCGATTTTTATTTCGATGACGTCATTTGAATAAATTTCATTTATTTTCGATGACATTTTCAAATATAATAAATTACTGTAGTATTATGATAATTTAAAAAATATTATCTAGCAACGTATCGCATTTTAGAGATGTCTAAACCAGGCAATTTATATATCAATGCCGTCATTTGAATGAAGTTCATTTTTTTCGATGAAGTTTTAAGTTTTCAAATATAATAAATTTATGTAGTATTGTGATAATTTTAAAAATATTACCAAGGAATGTATCGCATTTTAGAAATGTTTAAATGAAATTGCATTGAAGTTTGAAAGTGTTTCATAATCAATGCTTTTTGCATGATTGATCATTCTTGTTTTAGAAGATAGAGAGATTGCGCCTATAAAGGTTAACTTTATTCCTCTGAATGAGGTTAACTGTATACAGGTTAACTTTAAGCCTAACTTCATTCCTCTTAATCAGGTTAACTGTATTCAGATTAACATTAAGGTTAATTTTATTCTTCTGAATCAGAGTTTTTAAAGTATAATCTGCGGAACTCTTGGGATTCCGCAATAGTATTCCAAGTGCAACATGATAGTTTTGTGTAAATTTTCTTAAAAATTAAAAAAGAAACGAGAAAAATTTAAATGCATAATTTGGATCACAATAAACTTTTTCTTAGTTTGGGTTTCCGTCATCAAAAAGTTTCCGCTATCTACAAATTTTGAAAACTTCTGAATGTAGGTATGAAGGATTGAGGCGTCAAGCCGTACTCTTGTTTCAAGTGTCTTCATTAAGTGAGTTACCTTGATCTCGGAGCACCACATTTTCATCTCCTTAATTTGAGGTCGAGACTTTGTGGCCTCATCGAATCCACATCATTTCTTCCCTTTTGTTATCCACACTATAGATTTTATCAGTAGGGTTGCAATTGAACATTCGAACTTTGAATCGACCAGACCAGCATACAGAACAAATCGTAATTCTGGCTTCGATTAGAAATAAATGTTCTATATCTCAGTGATATTGAACGATATGTTTTAACGAAGTTCGTATCAAGAAAGTTTTTATTGAATCTCGATGTTCGATTGAAATTTTATGATATATTAAGATATATACTCTATAACAAAAAAAATCGACGAACCAAGAAGGAGTTGTCCGATTGTGATAAAAATTGGTGGATGTGAAGAGCATACATAGAAAAAGAAACGATTAAAATTTCAGAACAATTTAATGATTTAGAGTTTGACCGTATACAAAGGCCTCTGGCCTGGATGCATGATGTCACCCGGCGTGGCATAGACTGATAAAGTTCACGGATGGTGTCCTGCGGAATGTTTTGCCAAGTTGTCTCCAACTGTCGGGCTAAATCGTCAACATACCGGGGTGGTTGTAATCGCCTTCCCATAACGTCCCAAATGTGCTCTATGGCAGAGAGATTAGGATACCTAGCTGTCCAAGGAAGTGTTGGGCAAGCTTGAAGACAATTCATGGCAACACGTGCCGTATACGGCCGGGCAATATCTTGTTGAAAAGTAAGTCCGGGGTGTAAAGGAATTGTAACACAACCGGTCGTAGAATGTTGTCTACGTACCGCTGTGCTGTCAGTGTGCGAGAAATGACTACCAAAGACGTAAGATATCCGCAGTCGAAAAGCAACAGAAATTTTGACCACAGATTCAGAATAGCTCCTTTTATACACCTGCTGAATGCGCAGTTCCGATTCACTGGAGCTTCCACTATTTATTCATTGGACACCAAATTTTATTCATTTGCATGTTCGTTCAAAATGTCTTTGCATACGAAATTTCATTAGAATCGGACAACTTCTTCTTGGTGCGTCGATTTTTTTTTGTTATAGAGAGTGTATAATTGTTTCTGAAGGTTATAGCAGTGTAAGGTATAAACTTTAGACAAGATATAAAATAATGATAAACTCAATATTACAGTTACATAGCGATTATAAGTAGACGTTAAATAAAATTATAGTTGTTTTTCAATATAAGAGCATTTTTCAAGGTGACAAAAGTAGAAGCATCACACCGCGAAAATCTGAAGTGCCGATTGGTGGATGTTATAAAGGAGCCAAAGAAAAAAAACCAGAATTTACCAATGTATTAAAGACGACAATTTCATTTTCATAATTATCTCATGTTTTAAAATTCAAATAAATGTTTTTCTAAAATTTAAAATTTAAAAATAATGTTAATTGACAAATAAATTGATACAATAAAGAAAATCTGAACCTATTACAATGACAGGCTATCATTATCGTCCGAAAACATTTCCTGGGAAATTTTGTGTGCACAAAATTACGAAAAGCTGTACAAATATTAAGCTTTTTAATTTAAATTTCTGATATATTTCAATTTTGCATTATGTTTAAAACTGTTGTTAATACGCATTGATGCTAATCATACACTTGTAAAGGTGAAATTTGATTAGATTAACGCAAGAAAATCATACGAATGTAAACACGTCTTGAAGCCATTGATCTTAAAAGATCTTGATATGTTTATCTTTTCTCTTTGTGTGGCATATAAGCACATCCTCGCGATCCATGAAGACAGAGATGTAAGGCGAAATTTCCGGTTCTACATCCGTTTTTATCTCAGGAATACAGAATATGTTTCAAAACTTTTTAGAGATTATACTTGATCCGTATACTTAACTCCCAACAAGTGATGTGGAGTTGCTCATGATCTATAAAAGTCCCTCGTGATAACCCTCCTCATTAAGGAAATCTGAAGAATGCTCGATCCCTTAGAGATTACAAGGACTGATGAACATGTGTTGGTTGAAAAAATAATCCAAGTTGTGACATCACTTCCTTTGTAGGGAATCTTCAAGGCTCATATATGGAAGAATCAGTCACTTATCCAAGAATTATGACATTGTAAATAACTTATTTAAATGTCAAAACCCTCTATTCTCATTAGTCTATTTATAATGGCTTTTTATAGAAATGTTACACCCTACACACATGCAGGGGCGCGGTAGCCCATTGGTTAGCGCGCTGGAGTTGCACTCGGTAGGCTCGGGTTCGATTCCAGCCACTGCCAAAACTGCCGCCGTGTTCATGCGGAGTACGATCACGTTAAACATGTGGGTCCGAAAGTCCTTCCGAGAGGTTGGTGGTAGGGGAAGGAGGGTACGGTCCCTGTGGATGCCTCCCCCACTGGGTTCCGGTCTAAATTGGGTGGCACTTCCCGACCGTCCAAACAGTTACCTTACACCTTTCTGGTACCGGCCGTCCAAATAGCTGCTCTTAGTCCCCTGGACGAGTCGGACGGTCTGGGTCTTCTACACCTTTCTGGTAGGTCGGACGGTCTGGGTTTCAACAACAACAACCCTACACACATGCTGAATGCTATCAGCAGCTGCTGCTGCATATTCAACCTTTCCAGCTTGGACATACATACTATGTTATCCGGACAGCACAAATGAACAGTTTGATGTTATGACTTTTTTAATTAACTGGAATGTGATTTCTTATACTCAACTTTCTCAAACTATGGAAACCATTTTAAAATAACTTTTTACTTTCCTTATATACATAATGTATAAGGAAAGTATTGTGACGGGGTCGAAAATTCGAATTCGAGTTTTCGACGGGAGAGCACGTTTCAAGCATCCTTAATCACGAATCAAACATTTTTGAGGTGATGTCTGTGTGTGTGTGTGTGTGTGTCAGTGAGTCTGTGGAGACGATATCTCACGAATGAATGGAGCAATTCGAATGAAATTTGGTACAAAAATCACGATTCGTGAATGCTGGAAGTCTATTGTTTTTAAACGCAATCGAATGTTCAGAAACCCCCTAAATTTTTGAGTAAAATTTTGAAAAAAATCATCAAAAATACAAAAACTTTAATAAGGTTACGCAAATAGACATTTTTTATGTAATTTTTCCTTAGAAAACAATTGACATAAACTTTAAAACGTTAGCAGGAACCGTTCTTGAGATATTGCACATTTTTCAAAAAAATGTATCAAAAAATCCCATAAATAAAAAAAAATATTAATTGTTGAGAAACATGTTCACTTTTCATATGTAATATCATGCGATAAATTGGGTGACATTATTCTCGTGGGTCTAGCTCGTTTCATTTATGAGAATTTCGTGGAATGTCGCCAACTTGGCAACTTTTAGAAATGTTTCCAAATTAACGAAAATCGCGCTAAATGGATAAAAATGACGCTAAATCAATGAAAATGACGACTAATTGTCGAAAATTCAATATCTTGAAAATAATATAAGTATCTACTATAAGAAAAATATATTTTTTTACTGTAAAAGTAGTAAATTCATTGCATTATATAAGGAAAGTCATGTGTTGCCCACATCAGATTTTTTTGTTTTGTATTTACAAATTTTACAAGAAAGTATTTGAAAAATCGGTACCGTTAGTCCAAATGATCATAATTATAGCATGCTACTCTTCATTTTAAAGGGCTTGAAAAAATATTTTGATTTGTGCTAGGTTTGGCAATGTTCCCCCTCGGGAGGGTAACTTGAGAACTTGTATAATTTATTGAACAAATATTATATCGCAGCTGTTTTTCGCTACAGTCATTGAAACTATTAAGTTTCGTGATCATTATTGAGCCATAAATAACCTCTTTTACGCATGATTTTCTGAAATTCTGTCCTATGCTGCCATGTTAAAAAAAATACAAAATTTCGAATAAATCACGAAGTTTTTATTCAAATTTCTAAAATTTATACCTAGTTCTAGATTTTTCGATAACAAAGCCGAATATAAAGTTTCGTGAAAATCCATTAATAATTGTGACAGATATCGTGTATAGAAGAACTTGACCACAAACAAACAAACATACGGACATCACTCTAAAAATAGTCAAAACGTGTTCAGGAGGCCCTAAAACATGCATTGGTATAAAATCTCGAAATCGAAAGTTTTCATGAAAACAATCTTTTGCTCCCAATAAAATCCGGGAAAATAAATGAAAAATAGGTTAAACCCTTAATATATGCATAAGCACTAAATTAAAATATGTATTTATAGGCACTGACCCTCAAAGTTGACATGTATAGGCAGTATAAGATAATAACAGTGGACCCCTTAGAGCCAGAAATGGATATATGTATTAGAATCCTATGATTCTGTAATCAGGAGGAAAATAGTCAAATAGGGGACTCTAATTATAACAGTGGTTTTCTGTTAGATATTCGTAACAATATGATGTCACTTCCGTTACATTCCGTTTCATCCCCGTCTCATTTCTTTCACGATTTACTCCATTCCCCGCACTCTGAGATGTTCCACATCGAAAATTAGAGATCCTTTCCGTTGGATAATTAGTCTGACTGCATATTCTGTCCTTAAAATGACAAGTGGAGGGCATACGGCTAACTTCTGCCGTACAGTCACATATCTCTTCCTGTGTAAAAATTCAAGACTGTTCATCCTCTTACTAATTGGAGAAATCTTATGCTCGGATGCACAAGCCTACCTCAGACAACAACTGTTCAAAAACGTCTCTGTCCCCAGGAGGACGGAAAATAAGATTCGTCAAGACGCGGCTTCATTTACTCCTTGGCAAGATCTCGGAGGATTAGACTTCGGATTTGTCTGAAAGAAGGGCTTTGTGAGCCACGAGGATGTGTGAAAGCGACGAGGGGACGTGCAGACAAAGGGCCTTTCATTCACAGAAGAGTGTTTCTTGTGATTTCGGGATTTTGAGTCGGATTGAACGTGGCTGCTATCAGGCAATTACTGTTGACCTTGGGAAAAACCAACAAGAATGTTGAGGAACTGTGAGTTTTGTTTCGAAAAGTTTCTCTCTTTTAGGAAGTTGATTTGTTGAAAATAAAATTAAGGAGTTGAAATTGTATATAATATTAAGTTTGATAATTTGAATATTGTTACAGAAGCGACGTAAATTAAGGACTAAATCATATGTAGTTTACAGTGTTGCTTCCGCCTCCCTTGATATCTGTGATACAGAAATTTGAATCTTCCCTATTAAAGAACCCCTCTTCATAAATCTTTATTTCAAATTTATTTCATAGACCGCGAGATCATCTGAATTTAATGAAGTCAAACGCATTTCTATCTTATCAAATGGAGCAAATCTAACCACAGCTATTAAGTCACAAGCTTTAATTTCATCTGCATCTGCAATGCTCTTTATTTTTTGGAGTTCTAAAAATAAACGCTTCTCGTAAAGTATGCTTAAGCATACTTTTTTCATCATTATCGCGCTCTAATCTGTAAACTATACTAGTAAAATAAGTCTACCGCATAAACTTGTCCTTATCCAGACTTCTTGATCTATGAGATTCCTTATTCTAAAACGACATTAATATACTCAATGTGCAAATTGTCAAATCAGTTATCGGGGAAATTTCATCACTATTTTGCAAATTATTGCTGACTAAGCACTTCAAATACGTTAAAATACTCGCCCAATTGTCCTCTGAAACCCATACTGTATCTGATGTAGTTATGCAGAATGGTATTGCTAATTGACAGTAAAAGTAAAAATCTGATGTGGGCAGCACATGACTTTCCCTGCAGACTTATATTCACGTTCTCTTTATTTTAATCAAATTTAATTCACTTTCAATTCACTTTTCGTTCTCATTTGGTAAGTCGACTTATTTTTAAAGATGGCGTAGAGAAAATACGAAAAACTAAAATATCTCGAGAACGGCTAGTGCTAGTGTAATGGGGTGGGTCTTATTCTTTTGTTCGTTAAACAGTAATTATTAAACAAGCATTTAATGGATATATTTGAGCATACGTAGTTTTTTATTTCAGATTTTTGCGATTTTTGCGGACCATTGTGCAAAAAAAAGGCAGGTTATTTTTTTTCGAATCGTACCAAAATCTAATAAGCACCAGGGTGTCCCATAAGTGACTTATCTACCGAATTTTGTGAAATTCGGTCCATTAGTTTTTCAGCTAGAGTGGATAAAAGCTTTTGCTGGCCATTTCGCCAAAAAAGGCGGGTTCCTTAATCCTGAATCATACCCAAAACTAATCAGCACTAGACTCGTCTACAACAGATTTACCTACCAAATTTTATGAAATTCGGTCCATTAGTTTTTTTAGTTAGAGTGGATACAAAATCTGCACAGACAGACAGACAGACACACAGACACACAAACACACATACAGACAGACACACAGACAGACACACACACACAGACGTCACGCAAAAAATAGTTTTTTCGTATTCTAGAGGTCTCGAAACGTGTAGATCCGTCGAAAACTCGAGTTGCGATTTTCGGCATGATTCCAATACTTCCCTATACATTACCATGTATTGCAGGGAAAGTAAAAATGTGATGTGCGCAGCACATAACTTTCTCTATATAATACAATGCATTGACTTCTTTCAGAGTGAAAATGTATAATATCCGCCATCCATTATGATGTATATTATATGCGGCACAACGTTTTTAATGTCAAATTGCATTCTGCACTTTTCCGCATAATAACATGCAAAACTATTTCGAAGCACATAATTATCTTCTATTCTTATTTCACTCAAAATTATGCATATTGATAGCATACTCAATAAGCAATATAATCCATTTATTAAAGTATTTTAACAATTAATCCATCAATTTGGAGTCATTTTCATTAACTTAGAATCATTTTTGCAGTGTTCATATTATTTTCGTCAAACTGGGATGAAATACTGCCAAGTTGGCGATATTTCGATAAACTAGTCACCAAGTTCGCCAAATTGATCTCCAAGCGTTACAGAGAAACGGAGAGAAGAGCATTTCTTATATATAAAGGACGGTTGGCAAATTGTTGGGCGTCAAAGTACAACACTGTTACCCTAAGTATCTTCTCTCGTAAATGGGATAAACTAGATCCACGACAATGATGGCAACAAATTTATTGCATAATGTAACATATGGAAAGTGAACATATTTCACAATAGTTAATACTTTTTTTAATTTTGTGTGATTTTTTTCATATATTTAGAAAAATGTTTAATTTCTCGAGTACGGTTATTGCTAGTATTCTAAAGTTCATATCTATCGTTTTCTAATAAAAATTTATTATTATTACGAAATTATTATTTACGTAACATTATTGACGGTTCGGATTTTTTAAAATTTCATTTGAAAAGTTGGGGGGGGGGGGGAGGTCATGCGAACATTCAATTGCGTTTAAAATCATTAAGTTTCCAGTATTTATGATTGTAATTTTTGTACCAAATTTTGTTTTAAATGCTCAAGTCGTTCGTGAGATATCGTCTCCACAGACTGACTGACACACATACTTACACACACACACATACTTACACACCCACACACCCATACTTACATTTACACACATACTTACACTTACACACATACTTATGTACAACACACACACACACGCACAGATATCCCCTCAAAAATGCCTGATTCGTGTTCAGGGATGCTTGAAACGTGCTCTCCCGTCAAAAACTCGAATTCGAATTTTCGACCTCATCACAATACTTTCCTCATACATTATACTATATATAAGGAAAGCAAAAATGTTCTTAGCATATAGAAATCTAATGGTCAGTTTCACGCTGTCTAAAACCATGACTTATGGACTTTAGTTGAATTTATGAATATAACCTTTTACTGAATATAACCAGTTGATAGTTTGAGCATCCAAGACAACATAGGAAATTTACACTATCCTACACAAGACATTCTTTGATATTTTAATATTTTGAGAGATGTTTGAAACTATAAAAACTTTCTATTGGAAGCATTTTATATGAATAACTTCTAAAAATAACGATTTCATTATGACAAATATTTTAATCATAATTTAGAAAAAATGTTCTTAGCATATAAAAATCTGACGGTTAGTTTCATGCTATCTAAAACCATGACTTCTGGACTTTAAGAAGACGTTTTAGTCGGCGAGAAACACGTGATTAGATAAAGGAAATCAAGTATTGATTGATTTTAAAAATAATATTGCAGCATGTAATTTCACGCCATAGACGGACATCGGGTTTAAAGTCAAAGAATATTTGTTGGTTTAGGTTCTTTAATTTCTTGAACATAAATTTTAATATTTTGTAAGGTTGGAATATAAAAAGATTATTTCTAATTAAGATAATTTATCGTTATGCACTACAATATATATCGAAGTATATTGGTATGAGCAATTTTAATATTCCATTGTTGAGTTATCAGTATTATAAAAATTTTAGTGATTTCATTAGTTATAACTTGGAAATAATGAGGCAATTCTATACCTTTTAATAAAAACTACATAGGGGATAATATTACAATGCGACACATAAACATAAATCGTGTTTTATGAATTTCTAAACATGTTTTGGTTACTTTTGTGATAATGTCTGTTTGTGCCCGTGACAGTGTCTGTATTTAGCAACTCATTCTCTCTTGGCCGGGGGTGGGGGTCCGACATTTGTATGCGCGAATAATTGGGAGTTTTGCAGACGGTATATTAGGAATGCAAGCGTAATGGCCATGAAGGTTTAGAATGCCATTAGAATATATGTATAGTTGTGAATTTTATAATATCTTATCTGATTACCTTATATTTTCTTGCTCCGAATTCTTCCCGAGTTTTCATGCTCTTCTATATTCCTTATATATTCATTTTCATAGCTTTTTGAGATTTAAACGTTCTTTTAACAATAAATTATTTACAGGTGAATATTTGCATTTTCGAATATCCACTATTGTGGTTTTTCAATAATTTTATAGCAAGGAGTTTAATGACTTTTGGATTTTTTTTCTTAATTTTCTACTTTGCCACAAAATTGGCTGACAGAAGATAGTCAAAAACGTGGAATAGCGGTCGACTAGCATCGATGGACAGTTTGTACGC
Organism: Amaurobius ferox; assembly: GCA_951213105.1. Taxonomy (NCBI): domain Eukaryota; kingdom Metazoa; phylum Arthropoda; class Arachnida; order Araneae; family Amaurobiidae; genus Amaurobius; species Amaurobius ferox. The sequence continues at coordinate 66,961,048 of OX578140.1, forward strand.
TTGCTAGTACTAGGGCTCTTCAGCACAAAATACCTGATGCCTTCACTTGCAGCAAGAAACCTTGCCATATGCCATGAGGTATTTTATGTGACCAGTTGCTGATGTTGTTGAGACCCAGACAGTCCGACCTACCAGAAAGGTGTAAGGTAACTGTCTGGACGGCCGAGAAGTGCCACCCAATTTAGATCGGAACCCAGTGGGGAAGGCATCCACGGGGAGCGTACCCTCCTTCCCCTACCACCAACCTCTCGGAAGGACTTACGGACCCACATGTTTAACGTGATCGTACTCCGCATGAACACGGCGGCAGTTGTGGCAGCGTGCAAATCCAGCTTGCAAACCACCGGGCTATCGCGCCCGAAATGTGCCAACAGCACGCGGTGTTCCCAGGTGGTCACACACCCAAGTAATAACCGCGCCCGATACTGCTTGACTTCGGTGATCTAACGACAACAGGTGTTTTCAGCACGGTAGGCCCGTTGATTTTATGTTACCAGTGCAGTTATTGGTTATTCAATACTGAAAAGCGGCAACAAGCGCGAAACTGGTCTTCCGATTCTGACTGCTCTGCACTGAAAGCGTTATTCCAATGTTCTTCGTTATTTGTTTGTACACGAAAGCTTAACTGCTCTTGATATCATTAACCAATCCATCTAAATTTAGCGTCCAACACATCTTCTACTACTACACATTTGATAAGGTCATAAGAAGAATTCAAAAAATTTAAAACAGGAAAAAAGATATCGCACGACCTGGCGTTTACTGCAAAAATTACAGCGCCGATGGCTGAAGCTGTTTATTAGCAGAGAGTCATCTCTGATATTGAAATCTCTTGTCAGTTGAGATAAAAGAAATTTGGAGCACTGAAAGGTCTTATCGCCTTCTTCGTAAGGAAATGGGAGAATGTTGCTTGACGGTTACAGTGGATAAGAGGCTGAAGAAGCCATTAATGAATGGAAAACAAGCAAATGCGCCTTTATTGCCATTTTTTTTATATAAAATGAACTTTTCATTGAAGCCACGCATATTTACTTTCCTTATATACATAATGTATAAGGAAAGTATTGTGACGGGGTCAAAAATTCGAATTCGAGTTTTCGACGGGAGAGCACGTTTCAAGCATTCCTGATCACGAATCGAACATTTTTGAGGTGATGTCTGTGTGTGTGTGTGTGTCAGTGAGTCAGTGGAGACGATAACTGACGAACGAATGGACCCATTCGAATGAAATTTGGTACAAAAATTACAATACGTAAACACTAGAAGTCTATTGTTTTTATAAGCAATCGAATGTTCAGAACCCCCTAAATTTTCGAGTGAAATTTTGAAAAAGTCGTCAAAAAATCAAAACATCTAATAAAGTTACGCAAATAGACATTTTTTATGTAATTTTTCCTTAGAAAACGATTGGCATAAACTTTAGAACGCTAGCATAAACCGTTCTCGAGATATTGCGCATTTTTTAAATAAATTTATCAAAAAATCCCATAAATTAAAACAAAAAATTAACTGTTGAGGAACATGTTCATTTTTTATATGTAATATCATGCGATAAATTGAGTGACATCATTATCGTAGATCTAGCTCGTTCCATTCATAAGAAAAAATACTTTGAGTAATAAATTTGTATTTGAACGCCAATAGTCATTTACCTACTATAAGAATAAATTATTTCTTCATCCATAACGCTTGGCGAGATTTTGGCGACGAATTTGGCGGAATGTTGCCAACTTGACGATTTTTTTAAATGTTGCCGAATAAACGAAAATCTCGCCAAATGAATAAAAATGACTCTAAATCAATAAAAATGACGACTCATTGTCGAAAATTACTCATTATCGACTCGTTGAGGAACATGTTCATTTTTTATATGTAATATCATGCGATAAATTGAGTGACATCATTATCGTAGATCTAGCTCGTTCCATTCATGAGAAAAAATACTTTGAGTCATAAATTTGTATTTGAACGCCAACAGGCATTTACCTGCTATAAGAATAAATTATTTCTCCATCCATAACGTTTGGCGAGATTTTGGCGACGAATTTCGCGGAATGTCGCCAATTTGGCGACTTTTTTAAATGTTGCCGAATTAACGAAAATCTCGCCAAATGGATAAAAATGACTCTAAATCAATAAAAATGACGACTCATTGTCGAAAATTCAATATCTTGGAGAGAATATAAGTATCTACTATAAGAATAATCGATTTATTTTACTGTAAAAGTAGTAAATTCTGTAAAATTTACTGTAAAAGTAGTATTTTACTGTAAAAGTAGTAATTAATTATATAAGGAAAATCATGTGTTGCCCACATCAGATTTTTTATTATGCCAGTTGAGGACATTGAGTTGCATTGAGGAAGAAGTTGTCTGTTGAATTGCATTGAGGAAGAAGTGGTCTGTTGAGTTGCATTTCCAAAAACAGAATGACTTAACACGTCGACTGTCAAGCCTATATCGGTAAAACTAGGCTAAATTTGCTTTGTTTTCTTAATAATTGAAAACTACAATAGCTTAGAATATTTTAATAATTTTAATGTCCAAATATTAAAAATTATTGAACAAACTTGCATTACTTCAAATTTGTACGTCGAAATTACCTTCATAAAAAATTGTTGAACCACTAACATTCCCCCAAAATCGCATATATATAATCCATATAATAATTGCCGAACGCGTTTTTGTCTTCTCAGTTTCTCCAGAAGCTCCTAGAAGATTGAATTTTAGCACACTTTTATTAGCCATGGAGCAGAGCCTAAAGGGTCCGGATTTTCAATTCCCCTACCGGGAGAGGAGAAAATGTAGGAAAAAAGTCTTTAAAAGTCTTTACGTACTTTTCAGAAGCCTCCTCTAGTGACTCAGAAGGCTGAATCTTATTATATAGACTGCAGGACTACACGAACGATGCTGGATTTTCGATTTTCTTCCAAGAGCAGACGAAACGAGGTGGGGAATGTCTAAAAGTATTTCCAGTACCTCCAGAAGCCCGCTTGGCAATTTAGAATGCTGAAACTGCACATTTATAGTGTTAACCACGGGACAGAACCTCACCGAGTCAATCAAAATAGTCATTTTCGAAGCAAAATGTCATATATTGTTACACAGAATAAAACCTATTAACACTAATCATTTTATCAATTCAAATTAAATTTTAAGAGTGTTAATTTCCCTGTCTTTGTCAGGATTAAATACTGGTCGCATATCAGTTGTCACATTCTAACATTTAAAGAAAAGTTGTCACATTTTAGTCACATATAAGGAAAAGTTGTTACATTTTAGTCACATATAAAGAAAAGTTGTCACACTCTAGTCACATATAAAGAGACGCTGTCACATTCTAGTCACACATAAAGAAAATTTGGCACATTCTAGTCACATATAAAGAAAAGTTGTTGCGTACTAGTCCCATACAAAATGCCACCAAAACGTGGAAACATGCCTAAAAATCATATAAATACTGTCAAAACTCTATAGATACGATTCCTCCAAATAAAAGGTCATCGTATTAAATATTGGATATGTAGCAATAACCGTATTAAATTGTTAATTCCGTTCCATTAGCTAGCTTGGGCAGTACCGGATCCTCCATGACGCGAATCAAGCGGTTGCTTCAGGTCCCATTTCTCATGGCATTGCATTTTCAGCTGACCATTTTCCCTTCTTATCAATTTTAAAATTCGGGTGGTCTATTAGATAAGCACTAAAACAAAAATGGAAGCGTTTATAAGTTTAGTATTAGTTTACTAAATTTATACTAAACTTTACACGAGGAATTAGTTACTCAGGGTGAAGTTTTCTCAGTATAACATTTTTATTTTATGTGTTTAGAGTTTTTATTTTCATGTGCATGTTTCACGATGCAGCTTAAATTCCACTAAAATTTTTATCATTCGATATTGTTATTTAACAATGATTAAATATGAGAAGCAACAACTGACCAGAGAGCAGAGCCTCTAGGTGTGTTGATAAACCCGTTCCTGACTATAAGGGCAAAATATACAAAAACTGAGATCCCAAACGGATTGAATAAACTTATTTTTAGACGGCTCCGACAGTCGAAGAACTGTCTAAATGCAATGCAATTCTTCGACGAAAATTACATATAGAATTATTACTTTTAGAATACAATTGAAGGTCATAAATTTATTATGAACTTTAAAATATAGCTGTCATTCTATAGTTTGATCCCGATCGCAATTAATAATGTTTCATTTTTCATTAATAGAAAAATTCGTCAATCATTTAAATAACTCTCCGGAGAGCACCGACTACGCAGGAAACTATTCTGCTTATCTATATTCTGTACCAACGCAATTACAATATTTTTTATTAACACTTTACAACATAGTTGAAAGGTAACCATAAAAATAACTTTATAAAAATGAAATTTTAGTGTCTTGTTCAGACGGTCTGTGGGACTTACGGGAATATAAATGAATAATATCACCCAATTAGTTTTGGATTGAACCCGTGTTGAAAAAACGAAATGCATTGAACCGTACGGGACCTAATTTTTCAAACATTTTTTAAGCGGATTTAAAATTCACAAATTGCTTCGAAAGTTTTAGGAAATATTCAAATTATCCCATTAAATATATATAAAAAAAAATTCAGCAAAATACATTCAGTAGCTTTTTAAATAAAAATTAAAATAATAATTACACCTTTTATATGAAGAGAGCACATGAACATTATATGAAGAGATCACGTGACCCACTTCAAAATAAAATATGGCATCCATCTTGTGTCAAAATCGTGATTTTTAAAGTTCTTTTTAATTCATATTGAGTGTTGTATCCGTCCTAAAACCGCTTTATTTTTGCTTAAATTCTGTGCATCTACATACTGAAACAACGCAATTACAATATAGATGAGTTTAAATGATCATCCAACTTTGATTATTTCTACAACGAAGCCTAATTTTCACTTATGGAGAATGTAAATACCAAAAGATATAGAATGAGTTGTATATGAATAGCTGCATTTCATTAACGCAAAATTATTTAGCTCATGGAGTCTGCAATATAGCTGATATGAATGAAATATTCATTAATTTTACATAGAGAAGCAGACGATTTTTTCAATAAAGATTTAAGCATAGAGTTTAATTACTTGTACATCCATGGTCTTAAGTTTTTAAATAAAATAAATTATTACAGTATTGTGATGAATGAAATGAATGGAAAAAAGTTTGTGAATGAAATGCTGCTTTTATAGAGAGAGCCAGGCGTGTTATATTTCGATGACGTCATTTGAATAAATTTCATTTGTTTTCGATGAAGTTTTCAAATATAATAAATTATTGTAGTTTTATGATAATTTTAAAAATATTACCGAAGAATGTATCGCATTTTAGAGATGTTTAAATAAAATTGCATTGAAGTTGGAAAGTGTTTCCTAATCAAGGTTTTATGCATGATTGATCTTTCTTGGTTTAAATGATCGCTAAACTTTGATTATTCCTACGACGAAGCCTAATTTTAATACTACCGTCCATCTCAAAAGTTTACGCACAGAATAAAGATGCTTATAAAATTAAAAGAAAAAAATATGAGACAAAATTTAACACTAAATAATCAAAATGTAATCGAAATGAAATAAAATAAACCCATTTAAATGTGTACAACACTAAAAATGTGTTAAAAAGTACTCGTTTTGAAAAGTTTGATGAAAAAACACTTCTAAAAAGTTTAAGCACTTTACGCAAAATTTTACAAACGCGTGATGATGACGTTGCAATGACGTTTCTCCTGAGTGGTAGGAAAGCAAAGAGATAAACTTCTGCTCGTGAATCAAAATGCCGAAATCTTTGGAGTTTAAGAAAGTGGAGATTTCAAGGATTTTAAAGTTAAAATCTGAAGATAGGACTGTTCATGAAATTGCTATTCCTTTAAATCAATCAAAGTGTGGTATATATCAAGTACTTGTCAGGGACTGTCATTTCGATAGAAAACCGAGATATGGACGGCCTCGTGTAACGAGTGTGCAGACAGATCAACGAATTCAGAGATTGGTGTCAACACAAAACATGTCCTTACGTCATCTAAAAAATAATCTCGGCGTAAAGATCTCAAAGAGTACAATACATAGGCGTATCAGGGAATGCAGCAACATTGTTCTGAAGAAAATGGCTCTCAAACCATGTTTAAAACCGCATCATAAGAAGGACAGAATGGAATGGGCTCGAAAGTGCATGTTTTATGGAGAGAAATGGATCTCAGTAATATTTAGCGACGAGAAAAAATGGAATTTGGATGGCCCTGATGGCTGCAACTCTTACTGGTACGACCTCAGGAAAGAGGAGAGGTCCCTGTTCAGCAGACAACAGAGCGGTAAATCTGTGATGGTATGGGGGGCATTTGGTTTTAATGGTCCGACCTACTTTGCCATTGTTCAAGGAAGACAAAATTCAATGAAGTATAAAGAAACACTTCAGCAACATTTGCTTCCATTCGGAGAGGGTGCGTCTGAATGGGAATTTTAGCACGACAATGTCTCCATACATGCCTCCAGTTCTACCAAACAATGACTTTCAGAGCAAAATATCCGAGTTTTGGTCTGACCATCTTTAAGCCCTAACTTGAACCCTATTGAGAAGGTCTGGGGTATCTTAACCCGTCAAATTTATAACAATAGAAAGTCATATGACTCTGTTAAGGAACTTATATTGGCTATTGAAGAAGCGCGGTAGTCCCTTCAATCAGAAATGTTACAAAAATTGATTTTGTCAATGGAAACACATTGTTTGAAGTGATACGAAACCATTGAAATACTATCAATAAGTAACTTCGTTATGCATGTTTTACATCAGAATTTTTTTGTACAGTGCTTAAACTTTTGAGACAGTCTATAACCGGCTATTTTTACTTTCCTTATATATATAATGTATAAGGAAAGTATTGTGACGGGGTCGAAAATTCGAATTCAAGATACTTCGAGTAATACTTTTGTATTTGAACGCCAATAGTCATTTATATGCTATAAGAATAACCTATTTCTCCGTCAGTAAAGCTTGGCGAGATTTTGGCGACGAATTTGGCGGAATGTCGCTAACTTGGCGACTTTTTGAAATGTTGTCAAATTAACGAAAATCTCGCTAAATAGATTAAAACGACGCTAAATCAATGAAAATGACGACTAATTGTCGAAAATTCAATATCCTGGAAAGAATATAAGTATCTACTATAAGAAAAACTTATTTTTTTTACTGTAAAAGTAGTAAATTCATTGAAATATATAAGGAAAGTCATGTGTTGCCCACATCAGATTTTTTTTAACTGTGAAAGTAGCAAATTCATTGCATTATATAAGGAAAGTCATGTGTTGCCCACATCACATTTTTTTATTTTGTATCAAAGTGATGATAAAAGAAATTGTTTATACATTTTGATAAGGATTATATAAAAGGATTTGCAGTATCTAATGAACGAATAATGTCACTTTGTTTTATTTTATAGTAGCAGCATACCCGTTCTTCGTACGGAGTATTACGGATAAAGAACTTAAAATTCACAATCATCTGCAAATTCCTATAGCATACTAAATGGCACTTTTAATCATAATATTCTGTTAAAATATTTAATTGAATACTCCTAAAAAGTAGTTTAAGAATCTCTGTTATCGCTATGCAAAATTATCTTCACTGGCAGATCTGAAGAATAAAACATCCTGGCCCCTTTCGTAAGCAAATTAAAAAAAAAAATATGGAATTGAATCAATATATGCAAAATAAAAGCGTTAAAATTGTGTAGGACTCGTACTACTAATGTACGCAAATATTAGAAGATATAACCTGTATTAGTAGATTACATGTATAATTAAAAATATCAATAAACCCGTAATCTTTAAACCTGAAGGCAGTAATTGATGCCAATATATGCCAAAATGAAAGTGCTAAAATTATATGGGAAGATATACCCGTACTACTTATAATGTCGTAGATTAGAAGATATGTCCGGGTTTTAGTAGAACATTTCCCTTATGACAATATGAGTCTCAAAAATCGTTGCCAAAATAAAACAGATGTTGTAATAAATTGTAAATATCAATAATCCCTGTAATCTTCACACCATAAGGCCGTAGTTGGATTCTACTATATGCCAATATATGTCAAAATATATGCCAATATACCTGTACTACTTACATTCTCGTAGATTAGAAGGTATACCCGTGCATTAGTAGAAGATTACTCGTACAAAGTACAATATATGAGTATCAACAATTTTTGCCCAATAAAATAATGTCATAATAACTTGAAAATATCAATAATCTCTGAATCAATAATCCTCGAAAATATCAATAATAATAATGTTTAAACCTGAAGAGCGTAATTGGTATTATCCAGTCAAAAATGCAATGGCAATGACGTTTATTTTATATTCATAGCTTCTTTATTCAAATCGGAAAAGATTTAATAACAATCGTCTGCCGCATAAACACATTGGATTTAAATCCGTTGCTCAGCGACACGATATTATTTGCTTCAAATAAATTGGTGGAAAAAATATCGTCTGAATAATGCTATCTCGATGGAAAGTTTGGCGACAATTTAAAAAATCGCCAAATTTATTGCCAAGTGGGACTGTAGAATTGACAGTCCCATTTGGCGACGAATTGACAAAACAACATCACAATACTATCCTCTAACAAAACACAATTCATTTAAATTATTTACAGCAATTTTGTCAATTTCACATATTTTTATGGATTTACAAACATTTATATCAATTTGGTGACATTTTAAAAATTCGTTAAATGTGTTACTAAGTAGGACGGTTGAACTAACAGACAAATGCAAACGAAACATCATTTCAGTACTCTCTTCTAACGAAACAAAATAAATTTCACTGATTTACCTCGTTTTTAAAAAATTTGGCGACATTTCCGTCAATTTGGCAACGTTTAAGAAAAGTTTCTAAATTAGCGATATCCCACCAAATTCGTAGCTCTGAATTTGCAGTTCTGAATAAAACATCCTGATCCCGTTTGTATATTACTAAATGAAAACACTAAAATTGTATTAGAAGATATACCCTTTCTACTCTTTTTCTGTTTCAATAATCGGCTAAATGAATTTATTGGCTAAACACAATATATGATTTTATTAGCTAAACACAATATATAAGCTTGAAAACTCTTTGCCAAAATAAATGAAAGTGATGTACGCAGTCCGCAATTAATATAATTAAAACAAAATCAAATCGTTATAGGATATATTTTTATATCCATTTATTTATTATTCAAATCAAAAAAATAACAAGAAAGATCAATCATGCTTAAAGCATTGATTATGAAACACTTTCCAACTTCAATGCAATTTTATTTAAAAAAGTCGAAAATGCAATACATTCCTCGGTAATATTTTAAAACTTATCACAATACTACATTGATTTATTATATTTGAAAACTTAAACCTTCATTGAAAAAAATGAACTTCATTCAAATGACGGCATTGAAATATAAATTGCCTGGTATAAATATCTCTAAAATGCAATACATTCCACGGTAATATTTTTAAAACTATCATAATACTACGATAATTTATTATATTTGAAAACTTCATCGAAAACAACTGAAATAAATTCAAATGACGTCATAGAAAAAATAACACGCCTGGATCTCTCTATAAAAGCAGGATTTCATTCATTTCATTTATCACAATACTATAATAATTTATTTTATTTAAAAATTAAGACCATGGAGCTACAATTCATAAACTCTATGCTTAAAACTTCATCGAAAAAAATCGTCCTTCTGTTTGTTAAATCAATTAATATTTCATTCATATCAGCCATGCAGACTCCATGGACTGAATTATTTTGTGTTAAAGAAATACAGTAATTCCAATACAACTCATTCTACATATTTTGCTGTTTACATTTTATATAGGTGGAAAATAGGCTTAGTTGCAGAAATAATCAAATTTGAATGAGAATTTAAACTCAAATATATTGTCGTTGTGTTGTTTTAGTATGTAGATGCACAGAATTTAAGCAAAAATAAAGTAGTTTTAGGACGGATACAACACTCAATATGAATTAAAAAGAATAAAAAATCACGATTTTGAAACAAGATGGATGCCATATATCATTTTGAAGTGGGTCATGTGATCGTTTCATACCATGGTCACGTGATCGTTTCATATAAGATGTGTAATTATTATTTTAATTTTTATTTAAAAAACTACTGAATATATTTCGCTGAATTTTTTTTATATATTTTATGGAACAATTTGACTATTACCTAAAATTTTCGAAGCAATTTGTGAATTTTAAATCCGCTTAAAAAATGTATGAAAAATTAGGTCCCATAGGGCTCAATGTATTTCATTTTTTCAACCCGGGTTCAATCCAAAACTAATTGGGTGAAATTATTCATTTATATTCCCATAGGTCCTACAGACCGTCTGAACAACATACTAAAATTTCATTTTGATTAAGTCATTTTTACGGCAGTTATCGTGCTAACGGACAGACAGACAGACAGACAGAATGAACAAAGTCATAAACACTTTTCAACTTTGTTGTAAAGTGTTAAAAATAAACATTAACAAAGGCATTTAAATTAAATAACCATTTTGATTTCTTAATCCTTTTCATTGTTGATTAAAAGCTTGTGAAAAATAAACCATGGTGATAGATTTTCCATTTAAATTCATGTTTCAAACATTCATGGTTTATCTATCCCTTTGACGAGTGGATTGTCCCGGAACCGTTCCCGAGTGGATAGCCCGGAACCGTTCCTCGTCAAACACACACTCTGTTTTATTATAATTAAAGATTGGTTTCTAGTAATCCCCGTTTTCCAGTTGTGTTTAAACTTATGAGGTGAATCTTGTACCATAGCATACAGAATGCAAAAATATCAAGCGATTGTAAGATGAGTTGAATCACTTTGATACAAAATTGCTGAATTTTTTTCACGCAAAATTATTTAGTTCTGGAGTCTGGAATATAAATGATATGAATGAAATATTCATTGATTTTACATAGAGAGGCAGATGATTTATTCGATGACATCATTTGAATAAAGTTTATTTTGTGTAACTAGCATTTTCTTTTTCGGTGAAGTTAAGTTCTCAAGTATAATAAATTACTGTAGCATTGTGATAATTTAAAAATATCAGAGCTGAATGTATCAGATTTTAGAGATGTTTAAATGAAATTGCATATCTATTGGAAAATGTTTTACAATCAATGCTTTATGCATGATTGATCTCTTTTGTTTTTTATTTAGTGAGATGACTTTTAGTTTTTTCCCAAATAAAAAACTGAATTCGATCGTTGCAGCATTTCTTTTACAACATCAAACAATACATTTTAAAACAAAACGTCTTTCAATAGTTAATACATGTTGGTATAAAAATATCAAACATTTTTATTCTGTGATTTTTGTTGTGCTTTTTTATGCAGTGTATCAATTATATATGAAAAACACGAAATATCATGACAGTGATTTTTAATTTACAAGAGATACAATGTTACTTTACATAAGGAGAAAACAAGCCAAGGTCTGAGGAAGTCAGTTAGATCAGAAGTTGCACTTATAACACAATTACAGATAACACTACTCAATTTTCAAGTCGTATCTTCAAATCCTAAACAGCCGCCAAATCCCGACGCACACTCACTGGGGGAAAAAATCACAAGAGAAGTCGTCCTAAAGATTTTAGGTTCATTTAAACCTTTCAAGACAAGCATGCACAGAAATATGTATCTAGAGGACCATCGAACGCGTGGAGCCCCGGAAAAAGCGTTTGTTACTTTTATGCGCTCGATAAGTAAATCATCAAAAATAAAATGACGTATTAATCCAAGAGAATGTTTTTATTAGAATGCGAAACTATAAACACAACTTTTTTCCAAACTATGGAATTGTGCTAATCTTGGAGTTTTTTGGATGCGGCGAAATGAGTGTCAAATAACCTAAAAAATGCAAATTACGATGTATTAAAAATATAAAGAAATTGTCCTGCGGATTTGGTTCAGACATTGATCTTTCCAATGGTGTCGAGATAGAAATTCTGTGATAATATTTTTGTTCGGTGTGGAACCGATTTATTTGAAAATTGTGAAAATTGCTCAAAATCCGTGCTAAAAGAAAAAATAACTAAAAAACTAATTCGAATTTTTAAAAATTCTCTGTATCCTGAAGTACCCTTAAACTAAATTTCATGGCTGCACTTCGCCTAAATTTATCGCTACAGACCGCACACATACCTTTCTTAATTATGTAAGATAGAAAATCGTTTAAATCAGTGAGACTTTAATCTTTTTTTAAACCACGGAGACCATATTTGAGTTAGGGGTTGGTTCATGGGGCAATTCATAACTGCGTATCCTCGTAAACAGAAAAACGCGATCCCACGTATCCTCAAATCAGCTTGTGTATTTATTTCTGTTTAATTACCTTGCTTAATTTTTTACACATTTTAAGTGACTGCAGTTATTTTCGGGGCAGAGTTGTTAGATTCTGCTTATTTTAGAGTAGCTGCAGTTATTTTGTGGTGCAGCGTTGTTAAATTGTGCTTATTTTAGAGTAGCTGCACTTATTTTTTGGTGCAGTGTTCTTGAGCAATTAATAGTTCATACAAAATGCCAATTACACGAAAACATTTTTTGTATAAAATGTATTAATAGAATATTATTGGAACATATTAACGATCCCCATAAATATTTCATTATATAATTTTAACAATCTAAATATTCCGGGGGGGGGGGGGGGGCGGCGATAACTGTTGTATATTTAAGGTATATCAAATGAGTGTTCAAATGAATGTCGTTAAAAAGTTGACCACTGATACTTCAGGCCAAGAATAAAATAAAATGAAAATTTAGACATGACATGGCAGAAATAGTGCGGATACAAAATTCGCCCAAAAAAGTTATTGCAATTTAAAAATTTTCCCGTGTCTCTTTATATTTGCTGAAATAATGATTTCGAATGAAATTGTCTAATTAAAATGTTGCACATTCCCCACTTTTATATTTATTGTAAATAAAAACTATTTCAATATCTAAAGAGAATTCTGAATGAAAAAAATGGGCGTGGTTAAATAAACAATTAATGCATGTTGGCCGGATTTTTTACTATTAAATCTTGTTGTTTTTACCTTTTCACCAATCTCGTTACCATGAAATGAATCACACAGGGACTGAGGATTTAACTTCGATCCACGGTAAAAAATTATGGTCAGTGACTTATCAATAATTTGTTTCATATCCTACGCCTTTTAATTTTTTCCGAAACTTGCCAAAAACAAAAGAATATATCAACATGATTATGCCACAAAAATAAATTTGTTTTTCTCAGCCTTGAGACAGCTTTACAGAGAAAAAAGAATAAAGTATTTTGCTTTCTTGGAGGCCACGTTACAGGCACCTGGAAATGGAGGTTTGTCAAGTATAATATCCACTTGTCAACTGAGGAACATGACGACTTGGCTTGGAAGAAGGCTGAAAACGCGTGAGAAAGATGACAAATGTGCAATTTTGGTCCAAAAAAGATGTTGCATAAGATATAGACAATTTCAACCATACGTTATCTTATCACCATCTTTCTTAATTATTATTGCTCCTCCTTAACGACTAGGAATTGGTTAAATAGAGAGAAAAATCTCTATAGTAAGAAAAGCGGGAATTTTAAGGGTATTTTGAACTTTCTTTGGTCCAAACTGATTCAAAAAGAAGGTTTCAGCATAAAGTGAGACATTCAAAGACCTATTCAAAGAACTGAAAACATCACAGTCCTTTGACAGTTTTATGGTTATATGTCGGAAATGGAAATCTTTCTGTACAAAATTCTGTGTAAATTAGTAAGTATTTTATTACGTTTTTTCATCGAAACGAAACTAAATGGGTATTATATTTTATTATGTTTAAATGGGTATTATAAAATACAAAGAACATCGAAATACTGCTTTCTGCATTTTATTATTTTCACGTTCAATTCCTGAAATCCAGGTTAAGTCCATACTAAGAATATTTCGAAATTTCGCCGTCTCTTGTCTATTTCTAGTAGAGGGCGATAATAGGAGTGATGCTAAGGATTTGAATGCAGTTTTGAATGTGTTTCATCAGCTCAGAACTTTTCCATAAGTTATGCGTGTGAAGATTCTATTATTTTTTCAAAATATGATGTTAGTATGAAACAGTCCCCCTTGAAAATTTAAAGCGTATCCCACCCTTAGCCCAATTAGGATATCAGACGATTGCCCAATAAATTTCTTCTTATCACAGACAATAAAATATATGCAATATTATTAGTTAAAACACAATTTACGTATTTTACTGCATTTAACTTACTGAATTGCATACGGGTATTATATCAGAATGTGATATCAGAATATTTGAGGAATTCCCCTTATACATTTAGTACCAGCAATTTGCAAATTCTACAGTGGAACTTACCATTACATGTATTTTCTAAAAGCTGTTTATAAAGTGCTGTTAAAATATATTATTTTCTCCTTTTTCGACCCAGATCGTCCGACCTATCCAAAAGTGTAATATACCAGTTTGGACGGTCGGGAAGTGCTACCCAATCTAGACCGGAACCCGGGGGCGGCATCCACAGGGACCGTATCCACCTTCCTTTAACACCAACGCGCCCGTACTCCGCGTAAACACAGGGACAGTTTAGGTGGAGACGGGATTCGAACTCGGGTCGTCCGAGTGCAATTCCCGCGCGTTAACCACTGGGCTGTCCCACGACTCAAAACATATTCTTTTGCATACTTTTTTTTTTACAAAATAAAATTTTCCAAAAAGTTAATCGCCGAGGCACATGCTACTCAGGCCACGAGTTGAAGACCACTGGTCTAAAGTGACTCAATGGATAGAACGTCGCCTTGTCAATCGAAGATGGATGTCTCGATTTACAGGAGACTTTAGTCTTGAGCGAAAATTTTTTATGTGAATAATGATGATGTGAATTTTGATGTGAGTAATGATGGCTTGAACATATCTGACTGAAATCAGAACATTACAGAAAATGTAAACACATTATACACTTATATCTCCGAACATAATAAATAAAAGTTTAAATAACTTTTGCTTATTTTGACGTAAATAGGGTTCTATTTATGAATATATAAAAATCATTTAAATATTTTAATATTTTCAGCTTTTTTTTCACACTAAAAATTTTGGCCGAACGATTTTTTTGCCTCATTTTGCTTATTTTCACTCGAAATATTTGCTAAACTATAAAATAAAGATATGAATAATAAGTGACAAAATGTTCAGTAGAAAATCTAGTTTCTATATAAATAAATTACTTTCACAAAGTGAGAAATCGTCTTGCCGATTTGAAGAAGATTTAAAATTATACGTTTTTCAAGTTTGTGATGCTTTTATACATTAAACACGTTAGCTATAAACTATAAGCAGTATTTTGCAGTCCTTTGAAAGCCCCGCAAAGATATATAATTGAGTTTTGAATCAGGTTCTTAGTTTTTGAAATAGAATGGCCATAATCGTAATATTTTAATATTTTGAATTATATATTTTTTAAAAGGTGGTTATAATTTTGATATTTTAATATTTTGAACTATTTTGAAAAGATGGTTCTAACTTTGATATATATTTACACACTAGTATATTTTAAAATGGTCTTTTTTATTGTGCGTAATTTTTCTTCTTACGCTTTGAAATGGAAATTTACGGAGAGATAGAGAGGAACCATCTAATATAGAAAGTTTAAAAAAAAAGTAGGGTTAAAGAAAAAATTTCAAAATACCCTTCTAACTTAAATATCTCCTATATAACACGCAATGGAGTTTGATGGATTTTATTATGTAACTAGCAGCATATCCGTTCTTCGTACGGAGTATATAATATAAAGAAATTTATAATTCGCAATCATGTGCAAATTCTGTTAAAATATTAAATTTATTGTTCCTAAAAAGAAGTTTAAGAATATCTGTTCTCACTATGCAAATTTATCTTCACGGGCAGATCTGAAGAATAAAACATCCTGGATCCTTTTGTAAGCAAATTTACAGAAAAAAAAAATAATTGAATCAATATATGCAACCCCGTACTACTTATATTGTCGCAGATTAGCAAATATGCCAGTGTGTTAGTAGAAGATTAACCGTATTACAATATGAGTCTCAAAAATATTTGCCCAAATAAAAGAGATGACGTAATAAATTGAAAATATCAATAATCCCCGTACTCTTTATGCCAGAAGGTCGTAATTGATTCCAATATATACCAATATATATCAAAACATATGCCAATATACCTGTACTACTGATATTCTCGTAGATTAGAAGATATACCCGTGTATTTGAAGAAGATTACTCGTACAACGTACAATATATATGAGTTTAAACAATTTTTGTCATAATAAAACAATCGCATAATAATTTGAAAATATCAATAATTCCTGAATCAATAATCCCCGAAAATATCAATAATAATAACGTTTAAACCTAAAGACCGTAATTGATATTATCCAGTCAAAAATGTTATAAGAAAAATCAAATCGTTCTTTTCTAAATATATTTTTATATCCATTTATTTATTATTCAAATCGAAAAAAATAATAATTAAAATTAACAGACAGATTTAATTTAATTGCGTTTCTGAGCAACATGATATGAGATAGAATCTTCCTCATAAACTGCGAAATTAAATAACCATTTTGATTTCTTTATACTTTTCATTGTTCAGTAAAAGCTTGTGAAAAGTGTGTGTTCAGCCGTTCTCCCGTGATGATGAGACACACGAAAATTTCGTTTTTACTAATATCTCAAAAACCACTGATCGTAGAAACTCAAAACATGGTCTAAATTTTAAGTGGGACTATTTCCAGGCTACCTACAACATTTCATCAAATTCGGTTCAGCCGTTCTCTCGTGATGACAGAACAGACAGACATATTTTTTCAATTTTATATAGATGTGACTATGTCCAGGGACTATTTTGATGAAAGTTTCATTTTATATATAAAAGAGAAAATTTTCATACATGCTTCGAACATAAATATCTTCTGAATCACTAGATGGATTTTGATGAAATGTATTTTTGTGCAATGAGGCTGCATCCAGGGAATATTCTAATGCGCGTTTTATCTAATATATAAAAAGCAAAATTTCAATACACGCTTCTAACTTGAATATCTCCTGAACGACGCAAATGGATTTGAAAAATTTTATTTTTTAGGCAATGAGGCTGTGTTCAGGGAATATGCTGATGTAAATGTATAAAAGAGAAGATTTTCATACATGTTTCTAACTTAATACCTTCTGTACCACAAGATGGATTTTGATGAATTTCATTTTTCAGGCAATGAGGCTGTGTCTGGGGAACAGTCTGATGGAAGTTTTATTTTATATATGAAATGTAAAATGTGAATACATATTTTTAACTTAAATACGTTCTGAACCACGAGGTGGATTTTGATTAAATGTTTTTCAGGCAGTGAGGCTGAGTCCAGGGAATATTCAGAAGTTTTATCTAATAAAAGAGAAAATTTCAATGCACGCTAACTTAAATATCTCCTGAACCACGCAATGGATTTTGATGATTTTTTTTTCACGCAATGAAGATGAGTCCAGAGAATATTCTGGTGTAAGTACTATCACCCTATATCGAGATAAGAAACGGCGATCTGTAAAATCCAGTTTCTTTCTGTCTGTCTGCTCGCTTATAATCCAAAAACGACTCAAGGGATTTACACAATTTTTTCATTAGTTTGTTAAGCTTAATAAGTAGCAGGTTTGTGGATAAAATGTTTATTATTTTGTATCGCTTTAATAGATAAAAGTAAAAATTCCAAAATATACTTTCAAGATGCACATCTCCTGAAATATGCAATTTGATTTCATGAAATTTCTTTCGAAAAAACGTTTGATATAAGTTTTATCTTCCTATGGATATCCCTCACACTTTCGCTAATTAAATTACTCGTGTCTGTCTGTCTGTCTGTAACGACCGCTTATATCTCTGAAACGATTTTTATAATTCTCAACCAATATAACTCAACCAATATAACTCAACCAATTTTTATAATTTTTTCACTGCGTAACTGAGCTCAAATAGGATCAGGTTTGTGGCTAATAATATTTGATGTTTTGCGCCACGTCAATTTTAGTTCAATATTATTCAAGCCAAAGCTAAGTATTTATACTAGTATAAATACACCGTAACATATTTGCAAGCATGTTACTGAAAGTTTTAGAGGAATCAGCTCTCGTAATGGGTGGTAAGGTTCCTGATAGGTATGATAATATATATACATACACGCACACACGCACACACACACGCACACACACACACAGACATATACATATATATATACCATAACATATATAATTACAAAAATAATGCTTCGGCAGACGATAAGTAGTTTATATTTCAGAAATTAAGCCTGTGATTGTGGCTGTTCTTATCAGTTTGCCAAAATTATTAACAAAGTAGCTGAAAAGATGAGCAAAAGTTGTAGAATGTTTTACAGTATATGATAGAACTTTATAATGTTTTTAATATGTTTTGGAAAATGTGAAAAATAATAATGAAAATACACTCACCAGCTAAAATCTTTGTCCCTATGCATGGTAATGGAATATCCAAACATGGAACTATTGGGTCCCTGATGAAGCACTGATGTCCGCATGTCAACATTAAACGCGGCAGTTCTCAAGAAAACACTTGACATCACAATATTAATGATCACCGTCCGTAAAATGGTTGGTAGAACGTAGATATCTATGTACATTATGTTTTTAGATATTTGCTCTTGCATGCCAAAAATATTTTTATAACTGCAATGCCTGAGATAATATGTTTGAAACAATCATATCATGTCTTCTTCTTTATATTGTGCGTTTGTAAGGTTTAAATATTTTACCGAAAATTTGGTTTCGAATTTGGAATATTTACAATTATTTTGATTACACTCATTATTCGAATCATGCTTGCTGTTAACATGTTTATCATAATACTTTCCTCTTTTTTTTTTGTACAATATATATATATATATATATATATATATATATTCCACTAATTTTTTATTTAAAATTATTTCTATTTTTTTTCTAAAAGTGGTATCATTTTTTTACAAAGACGTGCCATCATACTATAAACAGGAATTATAATAATTTAATGTTTTAATCATTGAAACACACTTATTTAATTTATTGATAAATATAAAACAACACGTTTCATCCTGATTTTGCCGACTATAACACTTGCAAGTCAAAGATAACACATTTCTCAAGTTCTTGTACATACGAAGTACGAAACTGTTAACAGAAACTCAATAAAGATAGTAAAACACAAATATACACGTCAAAGCGGTCTCCTTATTGCCCCCCCTATCCATAACGTAACCACAAGTCGTGCCGCGAGAGTTTGAGATGCCCGCTGAGAGATCAGTCTTAAAAGAGGTTACTGGATCTAACAAGTAGTACGTCGCCAAGACGTCGCCAAATTTCTCTTTAAGATCAGCTAGGAAAAAAATTAGAAATCCCTCTGCTATGGGAGATGACATTTTTTTTTTGCCAATTAAAGCAGTCATAGGTGAATTTATTACTCAAGTGCCCAATTTGGGAAATATAAAAGAAGCTACATGTGTGATTTGAAAAAAAGGGATAAATATACATTTAACAGGGACGTGATTTTGAAATGGTATTGGGTATGGAAGAAGATGCAGTTCCATGAAATACCAGAATCAACAACTGTATTCTTTTTGTTTGTGCATTCATGTTGAGAATAATTTTAGTTTTTTTTTTTTTTTTAAATCAAGATATCTTAATGGGTTCTTTAAATAGGAAATAGTTTTCTTTTATCATTCCGTTTATGCATTTTATTTATTTATATATATTTTTAGAGAATACAAGAAACATTCACAGGTAAAAATTAATAAGAAGAGGGGCTGGGGGGTGGCATGGTAAATGTTTGCAGGGGCGTCACAATTTATGTGATCGGCCATGATGGGAAAGGAACGCTCTATATAATTTTACACACCCGTCATATGAAGAACGCAACGTAACAGCTAGGTTAAAATAATCTAAAAACAATGTAGTTGTCATTCTGAATTTTTTCTGGACAGTTCTAAATAAATACAATTGTCAATCTGCATTTTTTCTAGACAGTTCTAAAGAAAAAAAATGCAGTTGTCATTAGAGAAAAGGTAAAAATACCAAAAAGGAAATGGTCAGAATTCGAAGTCAGTGTGTCAGGAGGACCTCGAAAAAGATCGATAACAGAAGAATATTTAGAAAGGGGAAATCGGAGGGAGTCAAAAATAGAATTTGACAATAGGAAATGAGTTGGATAAGACAATTTACGCAAATGGAAACCTTCGCAAAGCATTTAAAGATGAAACAAAACAAGAGCTGATAAGAGGTTAGTGTAAACACCCACCGTTGCCCGTGATAATACTGAAATGAAGTAAAATTATACAAAATCTGAAATACATTAGAGCCAGGTTAAAGGAGTAGAAGACATATGTCGCTTGTTAAATCCGGACGAACGCCGAATCTGAACTCTTTCATAAAAAATCTGATGTGGGCAACACATGACTTTCCTTATATAATGCAATGAATTTACTACTTTCACAGGAAAAAGAAATAGGTTTTTCTATTAGTAGATACTTATATTCTTTCCATGATATTGAATTTTCGACAATTAGTCGCCATTTTCATCGATTTAGCTTCATTTTTATCCATTTGGCGAATTTTTCGTTAATTTGGCAACATTTCAAAAAGTCGCCAAGTTGACGACATTCCGCCAAACTCGTTGCCAAAATCTCGCGGAGAAATAAGAAACTGAACGGAGAAATAAGTTATTTTTATAGCATAGAAATGACTATTGGCGTTCAAATATGAAAGTATTATTCAAAGTATCTTTTCTCATGAATGGAACGAGCTAGATTCACGAGAATGATGTCAACAAATTTATCGCATGATATTACATATGAAAAGTGAACATGTTTCTCAACAGCTAATATTTTTTTTTTAAATTATGGGATTTTTTGATGCATTTATTTGAGAAATGTGCAATATCTCGAGAACGGTTCATTTTAGCATTCTAAAGTTTATGTCAATCGCTTTCAAATAAAAAAATTACATAAGAAATGTCTATTTGCGTAACTTTATGAAAGATTTTGATTTTTTGATGATTTTTTTCAAAATTTCACTCGAAAATTTAGGGGGGTTCTGAACATCGATTGCGTTTAAAAACAATAGGCTTCCAGTATTTACAGATTGTGATTTTTGTACCAAAGTTCATTCGAATCGCTTCATTCGTTCGTGAGATATCGTCTCCACAGACTCACTGACACATACACACACACACACACACATACTTTCACACACACACACACACACACACACAGACATCCCCTCAAAAATGTTCGATTCGTGATCAGGGATGCTTGAAACGTGCTCTCCCATCGAAAACTCGAATTCGAATTTTCGACTCCGTCACAATACTTTCCTTATACATTATGTATATAAGGAAAGCAAAAATGTTTTTAATTTGAGGCATGATCAGCCATATGTAAACGATCATACGCCCCAGTGAGCTATATAAGAAATGTGAAACAAAATATTTATGAAGGAGACATCATATGGTGGCAGATGGTGTTGCACTTTATTTTTGGTTGAACTATATTAAACATTTTTCATTTTGCATACTTATTTTGTACAGTTATACGAATTTTCGGATAAATGGAAGTGGTATATCCAGAACGAGGAATGTAAATCCTTGTTGATGCTGAATCCAAATCTGTCATATTCTGAGCTCCTGAGCCTGAGAAATAGATGTGTCAGGGAAAACAATTTGCAAAAAATAATAGTATGGCGAAAGTTTAAACGTATTTGTTTACAAATGGAAACATTAATAATATGTATTTACTGGTTCTCTGAAACATGCTGTGATATAATAAAAAATCTGATGTGGGCAGCATATGACTTTCCTTATATAATGCAATGAATTTGATACTTTTACAGTTAAGAAAAATGTTATTCTTATAGTAGAAACTTATATTCTTTCCAAGATATTGAAATTTCTTCAATTAGTCGTCATTTTCATTGATTTAGTGTCATTTTTATGCATTTGGCGAGATTTTCGTTAACTTGGCAACATTTAAAAATCTCGCCATGTTGGCGACATTCCGCCAAAATTGTCGCCAAAATCCCGCCAAGCGTTATGGACGGAGAAATAAGATATCCTTATACCAGATAAATGACTATTGGCGTTCAAATACAAAAGTATTAATCAAAGTATCTTTTCTCATGAATGGAGCGAGCTAGATTCACGAGAATGATGTCACCAAATTTATCGCAGGATATCACATATAAAAAGTGAACATGTTTCTCAACAGTTAATATATTTTTTTTTAATTTATGGGATTTTTTGATAAATTTATTTGAAAATGTGCAATATCTCGCGAACGGTTCATGCTAGCGTTCTAAAGTTTATATCAATGGTTTTCTAAGGGAAAATTACATACTAAGAAATGTCTATTTGCGTAACTTTATTAAAGGTTTTGATTTTTAGATGATTTTTTTAAAATTTCACTCGAAAATTTAGGGGGGGGGGGTTCTGAACATTCGATTGTGTTTTAAAATAATAGACTTCCAGTATTCACGGATTGTGATTTTTGTACCAAATTTCATTCGAATCGCTCCATTCGTTCGTGAAATATCGTCTCCACAGATTCGCTGACACACACACATACTTTCACACATACACACACAGACATCACTTCAAAAATGTTCAATTCGTGATCAGGGATGCTTGAAATGTGCTCTCCCGTCGAAAACTCGATTTCGAATTTTCGACCCCTGTCCTAAGGTAACTTCCTTTTTAGGACACGCCCGGTAAGAGCGCGAAAATGAATAAGGCCGTGAGTATAAACAAACATTAATTTATTTACACTATATAAATATTTACAAGAATTTGATTTAAAATATTTAAAAGACAACTTCCCATATTCCAAATGGGATGAATACCAATTTTAGATAAGCAATTAAACAAATACAAAAGTATATGTAGTCTCATAGACTAAAATGTGAAAGATGGTAATTAAAAATTAAATGTAACAGAAATCCCTGTGAAATATTTAAATATCCTTAACCCGGAGAGAGAAGTAAAAGATACAAATCAGGCACAGGCCCTTAAATGAGTAACTCACCGAGCATTCGCTGAATGAAGAACAGCCTCTCATGGTTGAGGACAATGCTGGGGAGTATGACTTTTCTCACTCACAACACAAAACCTTCTCCTCGCTCCTTTTTTTAAATTCTCAAAAACTCTCTCTCTCCAAGATTTTAAAACACGCCCCTGAGGCGCATACAAACATCCCATTGGATTCAGGGTCTTAACCCCTTGACCCCAAAGCCTCGCCATTGGCTTTTAGACCCCCAGAAACAAAAGCCCCTTTTCAAGCCCCTGCGAAACCGATACTCTTTCGGCCAACTAATTCAAACCAGCCGAGAACCCTATGTCCCGTCCGAAAAGGACGCCCGTTAAAATCTTTCGGTACGAATACGAGATCTAAAGAAACTTCGACATCCTGGTTTTCTATTTCGAGTGCAGATGGCCGAACGAAAAGGCTGACCCCCAAAATAAATAAGAAGACTCTAGGTCGCATTCCCTAAAATATTGGCTTATGGCTTTACCATGCGACAATATACCTCCATTTCCCCATTAAAAATTCCAAAATCCAAAAATTAAAATTTCAAAATTTCAAAAATTTAAAATATTTTTAAAATTTTACCATCAAAAACATTAAGCAAATTAAAATATGCTAGGGCGCAAAACGCCTTTCCAAAAATACCTCCATTTCCCCACTAAAACATCAAAAATCCAAAAATTTAAAAATTTAAAAAATTTTAAAATCAAAATACAAAAAATTTTACAATCAAAATCATAAAGAAAAATCAAAATGTGCTGGAGTGCCCTCTGCTTTTCTTACAGCCCCCAAGAACCAACCTCTGAAAACAGAAGTTTCCTCCTATAGTATAATCAAACACATAGAAAAACATCATATTGCATATAAAAAACACAATTGTCCATCTAGACACAATAAAATAAAGTAAAAATATAAAACAATCATGGTGAATAAAAATATAAAACAAAATGGTGACTTCAACAAAACAGAGAGTCTGTTGCTTATGTTGCACTAGGCTGTAAAAGTTCCTCAAACCAAAATACTTTTCTCACTGATAATGGTTTTTTTTTTTTTTTTTTTTTTTTTTTTGCTTTTTTTTTTGTAATCCAAAAGTTTTTGCAAATTGTCCACCAAAAAGTTTTGCAAATTGTCCACCAAATTTGCAAGTTTATCACCACAGTAGCTGTTTACAAGGTATAGATGAGAGTGTCTTTGGTTTACCTCTCCGTAAACAGAAAACCACACATGAAACCCCAAGTCCGCTGTCTGACAGTATAAATTGACTGGAATCTGGAACTGTAGAAAAGTGGAACGTGGACAACTGTAGAAAACTGTCCTGTAGAAAACTGGAAACGTGAAATGTATGCTTTGTAAAAAAGGTAGAACTGTACGGAAACAGTAGAAATCACAGGAACGTGCAATTGTCTGTTCTGTATACAATGTCTGATACATGTAAATTGCTAGGAACATGGGCAAATTTTCCCAGTATATATATAACTGGAACATGTAAATTGCTTGTAACGTAAGGAATGTCTGTGCCCAGAAATGTTTACACGTCCTGTACTTGGCATTGACTGAAACATGGCTGATGAAAGTACGCTCTATAACCGCAAGGACTGTAACTCATTGTGTAGCACTTTTCTACATATTTTCATGACCAGTGTGCGTATTGTGACAGTTTTAACATCAGTATTAAAGAGAAACGCAGTCACCCCTCACAGTGCAGGACACCGTTCTTTCGTGTGGTATCGTGCACTTTCTGCACCCCGTCCGTAGAGGGAAAAAACAAAGACCGGTGGAATCTTCTGCACCCCGTCAGTAGAGGAAAACCAACATAGTAATTGTCTCTGTGCTGATCTGAACGACATATCGACATATTACAATGCCGTATTCAGTCATCAAAAATTGTTTATATAATGTTGGCATGTGCCAACATCCGGTCACCTGCTGACCCGAGATGAAAATTGTTGAAATGAACATATCATATAGCACCTTCCGTGCGCATCACCTTGGAGTTTTCGTGCTGTACCAACTGCTTCAACAGTATTATGAATAATTTTTATACAAAATACAAAATATATATATATATAGACTGGCCTTAGTGACGGTAAAGTTACCACCAAGAGACCTAGCCAATATGCACTTTATTCTTCTCTCCCTCCGAGAACAAAATATTTTAAAATAAAATTACAAAATTTCCTAACTGTATGAACATGAAAGTAAAAATGTATAAAATTTTACTCCCTTACATATAAAACTTTATTCCTTTACATATACAAACTTTACTGCCAAAGGCCACTTTACGTTAAATAACATGTTTCATATACCATGAAATTCAAAATTCAAAACCATAAAATATCACATAAAATTTCCATAATTAAATTACTTCATCTAAACTAAAAATTTTGTATCCAAAGAAAAAAATTAAAATCATCCAACATATTATAATATCTCATTAATTGCAAGCTACAGAAAATTATACATTTTTGCTTAAAATGAAAGTTTCAAACCCATACGAAAATTTTACATGTACATATGTATAACCCGTCGCTTAATACGTGACTTTATCTCAATTTTACAGTGTCTTACTGCATAAAAACTCTTTTTTTTTTCTTCTATTTATTCTCTAGTTTGTATGAAAAAACCCAAAATATCTCCCAAACGTGTACCTTTCAGAAAATAAAAGCACACCTCGCAAAATTTTGCCTGATAAACGAAAATCCTCTTCTTACTTTCGAAAGGAAAAAAATACCCTAAGTGCTAATATTTTGTTTCATTAAGCAAAAACATCTTATACCCAATTTTCTCACTTCCTTTATTTACTCTACAAAAGGATTTTATCACACTTTTTATTAATATTTTCACCACTTTATGCATTAAGCCTTATTTTCCTCAAATAAACACTAGCCTCATATTAAAATATAAATTTTCCCCTTTTATAAAAATGAAATACCATTCACCTTCAATTTTATATCTTATCCATTCCATCTATCATGAAAAATACCCCTATCATTCTAACCACACTATATCCTAGCGTAATATTTACTGCAAAAATACATATTTAACCATGACCATTTATGTAGGTAAAGAGATAACACCCTAACAATAAAACCAAATCACAAGAGAAAACACCATATATTTTTCCTTTCTTTTCTTTTTTTTTTTTTCTTTTTTTTTTTTTTTTAGAAACACTACTTAAAAATGCTAAATTAGTGATATTATTATCCAACTGCATTCTCCCACAACTACATTTTATAACCTTTTATCTTCCAATGCTTTGTTAGCGTTCAACATACCCGAAGGAAAAAAAAAAACTAGCAAATCTCACCTTTCCTTCCTAAACTACCCATAGAAACTAACAAAAAATCTCCATGCGTTCAGAAAAAATGCCTGAAACTGTCACTTACAGTACTACGTGTAACGATTTAAGAAAATTATTGTATCCAAAAATTGATTCCCTTTTGAGCCCCGTTGTAATCTAACAAACCTATCAATTTTCTATTCCGAATAATTTATTAAATTATGTGTGTTTTAACAAAAGTAAAATATAAGTGAATGTAGGAAAGTACCCTTTATAGACGATAAAATATTCTTGAATAACAGTTAAGAGATACAAAAAATGCAATACTTTTTGCTTATTTATTTATTTTTTTAAATAAATCCTTTCAACGTTATGTGTCATCAGAAGATGAAAGAGACCCTTTGTTGATCACTCAAACAGTCTGATCCAATCCCCAATGTATAGAAATATACACTCTAAATCCCAAACATCACACAATTCTGCCCGCAGAAAAAATATGTGCCTAAGGTCAAAATATATATCCTACCAACAATTGTTAAAAAGGCCTATTTATTTATTTATTTATTAAACTTAAAAATTTACTATTTTTTTTTTTTTCTGTTCTCTTTGTCACTTTATTAGAATTCCCTTGTAAACAAAAGTTTCCTTAGTAGTTAAAATTTTGTTTCCATTTCGGTTACAAATTGAATTTATATAATATCTATTTATTTTCATTATTTATTATTTTTATAATTACCTTTTTATCGAAAAATACTCTACTTATTATTTTATGTATTTTAATTCCCAAGAATCTAACTAACTCTCTCCAGCTGCAACGCCATTCTATTATTCACCCGGTAACTCTATCCAAACGAAACGCAGTCTCTCTACTTGTATGTGTCGTCCATCCCTCTTTGAAATTTATGTTCTCCTCCGCTAACTATCTCCAAGCTCCCGTAAAATATATCTGCTAAAACCACTCCTCTTTTCACTGTAAACAATTTTTTTTTGTGTGTAGAGCTATGCCTGTGAAAATGACCCTCCTTTTGGAGTGTTGAAGAAACCCCCATCGCGCCGTATCACATTTCAACCTTGTGGTCAAAACAGAAAGACGGCTGTCCCCTCTGAAAAACAGGTGTTGTAAACGAGGATGGGAAAGCTATAACTAAAAACTGTGGCCTGAACGAAAACTTTGGAGACCCATGTGTTTGCCATAAAATTAGAACCGTTACCGTTAACTGAGATAAAAATTGCAAAAAATTTCTTTGCCTTTAAAAAATCGATTATCTAACCCATTCACATTCTATATTTCATTTTCAGAGCTATTTGTAAAATTTTTGTAAACTCGTACCCCTAACGTATAAAAGGTTTATTATTCTCTCACTTTACTTCTAATATCAGCAAAAAAATTTTGTTCTAAAACTAAAAATCACTCAAATGCGTATTAATTAAATAATCTTCGCGACCAAAATTATAAAATGTCAAAAATGAAAATTTTTCCCAAAAATACTATACCAAAAATTTTAACTGAATACGACAAAACCACCCAAAATATTTAGTATTCAGTGTAATTCACCCTAGGAGTTTGTCTGAAAGAATAATTTTTATTAGTGTGAGAAACAGACACTTGTTGATGTGTATCGGTCGGAGTAGGTAATAAGGGCGATTTCGAACCAGATGTATGTGTGTGTGTGTCCGCTGTATCTGAGATGCTAGTGGGTGTATTTACATTTGAGGGTAAATGTTTGTGTGCTTCCTCTTGGTCCCAAAGAAAAAAAGGAGTTTCGGATTCTCTGCTCGTCTCTTGTTTTTTTGAAAGCAACGGAATATTCTGTGATTCCTAAGATGTCTGCTGGTTATTTTCGATCTCATCAAATTTTAAATGATCTCGCCTTTCAATCATCAAACGCAAGCGATTTATGTGTGCCCTAAAGGTCTTGGAATAATGCATATTTATCTGTTTTATGTCATAAATAAAGCTGTTTATTTTTTTTACAACTCTGTAAGGTCCCAGCCATTTAGTCTTTTTAAACGATTTCACGTGATTTTTCAAAAATATTTTTGATCTGGACCTCAAAATTGGATCAAAATATACATAATCACAAACATACACAAAATTTAAGAAATATACAAACAGATTAATACCACCAAAAATTTTCAAAGCATATCGTGGACCCAAAAAAGTTTGCCTCACAAAAACAAACTGATATACATTTCCTCTCGATATACATAAAATCATTATCCAAACCCAGTTATTGAATATATTCCCATGGGAAAAAGAAACCGCTTTTTATCTCTACTTAAATTTGGAATAAACATTCTATCTAAATTATTTCAAATAGACTCAAGAAAAGATTTTTTTTTTTTTTTTTTTTTTTTTTTTTTTTTTTTGTACTTAAAATAGCATCTATCTAATTTCGCTTCCAAAAAATTTCTTGATGTTACCATTTTCCCCAAAAAATTCTTAAATTCCAAAAATTCTTAAACATTCCCTACTTACATGTAAAATGCAATCAATGACATATATAACACAAAATATATATATATATACTACTAACAAATTTCATTTCTTTGTAATTTCTCAATAATCTATTAAGACACATATTTTCATGGCAAATGAAACAGTTAACTCTTCTCAAAGGTTTATACATTTCTTCTAAATTTTTCATATTAAAATTTATTTATTACTAGGGAAAAAAATTATTGCAGATATTGACATTTATTATTTGCTTTATTTTTACCATCTTTCAAAAAAAAATTTTCTTTGGTTAGTGAACCAAACATAATTCTTATCCTGTTCGTTGGCGCCAATTTATTTTCCTTCGTTACTGAACCCAACAAAATTCATCCTGGTCTAAGGCACCAAATTATTTTGTCCTAAGGTAACTTCCTTTTTAGGACACGCCCGGTAAGAGCGCGAAAATGAATAAGGCCGTGAGTATAAACAAACATTAATTTATTTACACTATATAAATATTTACAAGAATTTGATTTAAAATATTTAAAAGACAACTTCCCATATTCCAAATGGGATGAATACCAATTTTAGATAAGCAATTAAACAAATACAAAAGTATATGTAGTCTCATAGACTAAAATGTGAAAGATGGTAATTAAAAATTAAATGTAACAGAAATCCCTGTGAAATATTTAAATATCCTTAACCCGGAGAGAGAAGTAAAAGATACAAATCAGGCACAGGCCCTTAAATGAGTAACTCACCGAGCATTCGCTGAATGAAGAACAGCCTCTCATGGTTGAGGACAATGCTGGGGAGTATGACTTTTCTCACTCACAACACAAAACCTTCTCCTCGCTCCTTTTTTTAAATTCTCAAAAACTCTCTCTCTCCAAGATTTTAAAACACGCCCCTGAGGCGCATACAAACATCCCATTGGATTCAGGGTCTTAACCCCTTGACCCCAAAGCCTCGCCATTGGCTTTTAGACCCCCAGAAACAAAAGCCCCTTTTCAAGCCCCTGCGAAACCGATACTCTTTCGGCCAACTAATTCAAACCAGCCGAGAACCCTATGTCCCGTCCGAAAAGGACGCCCGTTAAAATCTTTCGGTACGAATACGAGATCTAAAGAAACTTCGACATCCTGGTTTTCTATTTCGAGTGCAGATGGCCGAACGAAAAGGCTGACCCCCAAAATAAATAAGAAGACTCTAGGTCGCATTCCCTAAAATATTGGCTCATGGGTTTACCATGCGACAACCCCGTCACAATACTTTCCTTATACATTATGTATATAAGGAAAGTAAAAAAAAATATTCCGGTTTTTCTGTTGTTTATTAGCTGTTCACATTCGTTCTAATACTTTCTGAAGCTTTAAAATTTTTACAGTGCATATTAGCCAGCATTCCGTGCGCACATGAATATATTTGTTCGCTCCATTTATTTTTATGCCTTGATATTTCATCTTTGTGCTTTGATGAAATCAAGTTTCCCTTTTCTAGAATATTATCCCATCTCTATAAAACTATTTTGCCCATCTCTATATAAGACTTCCAGATCTTATATAAGCAGCTTTTCTTTTCTACTGTAGTGCTTAATGTCCTGTAAAGCGTTTTTACTTTTACTATATATACGTAGTATAATGTATAGGGAAAATATTGTGACGGGGTCGAAAATTCGAATTCATGTTTTCGACAGAAGAACACATTTCAAGCATCCCTGAACTCAAATCGAGTTTTTTTGACTTGATGTCTGTGTATGTATATATATGTGTGTGACACCAAAATTTTCGAATGGAATTTTGAAAAATCATCAGAAAATCAGAAAATTCAGTAATTCTACGAATATAACGATATCTTATGTTATTTTTCATTAGAAAATGATTGACATAAACTTTAGAATGGTATCACGTACCGTTTTCGAAATATTTCACTTTTTCAAATAAATTTATATATATATATATATATATATATATATATATATATATATATATATATATATATATAACATACAAAATTAAAAGAAGCATCAACTATTGTGAAATATGGTCACTTTTCATATGTAGTATTACACAATAAATGTGTTAACATTTTTTCATGAATCTAGCTCAGTTCATTCACGAGAAAGATACCTTGTGTATTTTTGTTGTATTTTGATGCCTAACAATACCATGTATATTTTCATCAACAGTCATTTATATGTATATAAGAACTGTTCTTCTTTCTGTTTGTCTGTAACACTTGGCGATAAGTTTGGCAAACTTGACGACTAATGCAGCAAAATATCGCCAAATTGGTGATATTTCGCTTCGAATTGACGAAAATATCGCCAAAATCGTAAAAATGACTCAAATTTAATGAAAATGACTCCAAATAGATGAAATAATTATTCGAATATTTTAATACATGACGTATTTCGCTAATTGCAGATGCTTGCAATATTGATACTCGTCAATTTAGAGTAACGTGAACGTGAAATAAGAAACTAAGTTAATTGAGTACTTCGAAATAATATTACATGTTGTCTTCTGGAAAAGCGCCAAATGCACAATTCAACATAAAAAACATTATGACGTAGATCTTATACATCATTATTTTACCGTGAACGATGTAAATTCACTGCATAGGAAAAGTCATTAAATACTTTTAGATTTTTAAAATTAGAAAAGGGCCGTTTGGCATCCACACTGTTTCTGGTTATTGATAGAGAACGGATGGAGATGTTATGTAGCTATAGGAAAACGAATTGTTTTGTAATTCGGAAATCTGTCGAACCTTTTTTGACACGAAGTATTTTCACGCGTGCTTTATATGTGCGACAAAGTAAACAATTCTTCGTCGTCCAAAAAGGTTCAAGGACTTGACATATTTGATGTTCGCAAAATTTGCAGAAAAACGTTAAAATTCGCTAAAGAAATCACTGAAATTTGCATCGCAATGCAAAAACTTTAAGGGAAATTAGACAATGATAAGAGGAAAAAAAATCTTAAATCAGCTAGTATATTTGATATTCGTGAAATTTCGAAAACTCCCCTAAAATACTCGCGAAAAATCGCTGAAATTCGCTTCGCGAAATGTATACTGCTCTATTTATAGGTTATGCACACTAATATTGCTAGAAAAGTACTGTAATTTTTATACTCACCCCGTCTATAAGGGATGTTCCCAAAGTTTATTTTATTATTATTATTATTATTATTATTATTATTATTATTATTATTATAACCAGACTGTCTGACTCTCTCGAAGGTTTATAGCAGTTCAATGAAAGTCCGACGAAAAGCATATATTGAAATTTTATATATTCTGAACCTTAAAAGGATCTACAACATCAACTTTTACATTATATAGTACAAAAAAAACAATTATACAATATAAATACTGGGCGCGGTAGCCCATTGGTTAGCGCGCTGGAGTTGCACTCGGTAGGCCCGGGTTCGATTCCAGCCACTGCCAAAACTGCCGCCGTGTTCATGCGGAGTACGATCACGTTAAACATGTGGGTCCGAAAGTCCTTCCGAGAGGTTGGTGGTAGGGGAAGGAGGGTACGGTCCCTGTAGATGCCTCCCCCACTGAGTTCCGGTCTAAATTGGGTGGCACTTCCCGACCGTCCAAACAGTTACCTTACACCTTTCTGGTAGGTCGGACGGTCTGGGTTTCAACATCAACAACAACAATATAAATACTAAAATGAAGAATACAGTTACTAATGACTTAAAACTACAGTGCTAAAAAGCAGAATTCAGAAAAATATGTATATTCAAATATTCCTAAAGTTAAACTCACACTCTCATATTAGATCCATTGATCGGTTTCGGGCTTCGCATCCGTTCTTCAGCATGCAATTACCGATACCTGTAAAAGTTGCAATAAAAACTTGCTATGTGCTAAAATGTTGTAAGCTACCATGCAATCGGCTTCAAATTTCTTCAAAAAAGATTTAGTTTAAACTTCAAGAGACTGCGATGGATGAGTTCATACCTAAAAGATCCTATGTATCATAATAATAACACACTTAATATAGGAATGTATCGTATTTTAGAGATGTTTAAACCAGAAATTTATATTTCAATGCCGTCATTTGAATGAAGTTCATTTTTTTCGATGATGCTGATATGAATGAAATATTCATTGATTTTACATAGAGAAGCAGACGATTTTTTCGATGAAGTTTTAAGCATAGAGTTAAATTACTTGTACCTCCATGGTTTTAAGTTTTTAAATAAAATAAATTTTTATAGTATTGTGATGAATGAAAGGAATGGAAAAAGTTTATGAATGAAATGTTGCTTTTATAGAGAGAGCCAGTCGATTTAAATTTCGATGACGTCATTTGAATAAAGTTGTTTTGTTTTCGATGAAGTTTTCAAATATAATAAATTATTGTAGTATTATGATAATCTTAAAAATATTACCGAGGAATGTGTCGCATTTTAGAGATGTTTAAAGGAGACAATTTATATTTCAATGCCTTCATTTGAATGAAGTTCATTTTTTTCGATGAAGTTTTAAGTTTTCAAATATAATAAATTAATGTAGTATTGTGATAGTTTCAAAAATATTACCGATGAATGTATAGTATTTTAGAGATATTTAAATAAAATTACATTGAAGTTGGAAAGTGTTTCATAATCAATGCTTTATGCATGATTGATCTATCTTTCTTGTTTTATTTCATTTTATACATATTTTTGCATTGTATGAGATCTTTAAGCATTTGCTATAATTTGTCCAATAACTTTTTAAGATATCTTAATTGAATTCGTCGAGCAACGATGATGGAATATAGTAAAGAATAATTTTGAACGTAGCGCCTTCTGGGAATTGAATTCCCGAACTGGGAAAATTCCTTCGCCAAATTAGCGAGTAAGCGCCAAATGGGGATTGCTGTTGCTCTTCCAAACTCTCTGACCCGCATCGGACTCTTCGGCGCTCTCCTTCCCACTCTTGGGTATCACTTTTCCGTGAGTCGGGTTATGACCCTAGACCCCACCCCGCTTTTACAAACACTGATTTATGTAAGAAATGAGCGAAAGGGTTGAGCAATGGAGGCATTCCGTTCGTTTTTAAATTTTAAGTCGTTCTAGAGAAGGTTTATAAAGAAGCAATTTCCTGGAAAATCGCGCATTTGCTATGGGTACCTAAATATGAAAATGTATATAGAATCTTTTAAGTAAATTATAATACATTTATGCGTATAAAAGCACGAAATTCTAATTGTAAAAATTAAAACCAAACGTTGCTCTTTATACTGCAAAATGGGAAAATACGTTTTTTTCGGAGATTAAAGGGTCCACATTTTGCTGATTTCTTTGGGAGTTGTTTTAAAATTCAAAATTGAAGAAGAATAACAAAAAAAAAATGTAAATTATGATAACTTTCCCTTTTCCTACAGTGTTCCTTTAGTGGTTCAGTGCTCCGCAAACTCATCGCCTTTTTATGATTCATTTAGTCATCTATCACATTGGCATTTTCATCTGTCAAGATGGAAAGTCGAAGATAATCGATGCATGATTATAAATTAAAAAATCTGATGTGGGAAGCACATGAATTTCCTTATATAATGCAATGAATTTACTACTTTTACAGTAAAAAAAAATAAGTTATTTTTATAGTAGATACTTATATTCTTTCTAAGATATTGAATTTTCGTCAATGAGTCGTCATTTTTATTAGTTTAGCGTCATTTTTATCCATTTGGCGAGATTTTCATTAATTTGGCAGCATTTAAGGAAGTCTCCAAGTTGGCGACATTCCGCCAAACTCGTCGCCAAAATCACCAAGCGTTATGGACGGAGAAATAAGCTATTTTTATAGCAGATAAATGATTATTAGCGTTCAAATACAAAAGTATTCCTCAAAGCATATTTTCTCATGAATGGAACGAACTAGATCTACGAGAATGATGTCATCCAATTTATCGCATGATATTACATATGAAAAGTGAACATGTCTCTCAAAAGTTAATATTTTTTTTTAATTTATGAGATATTTTGATAAATTTATTTGAAAAATGTGCAATATCTCGAGAGCGGTTCATGTTAGCGTTCTGAAGTTTATATTAATCGTTTTCTAAGGAAAAATTACATAATAAATGTCTATTTGCGTAACTTTATGAAAGGTTTTGATTTTTTGATGATTTTTTCAAAATTTCATTCGAAAATGTAGGGGTTCTGAATAATCGATTGCGTTTAAAAACAATAGGCTTCCAGTATTCACGGATTGTAATTTGTATACCAAATTTCGTTGGAATCCGTCCATTCGTTCGTCAGTTATCGTCACCAGACTCACTGACACACACACACAGAGACATCACCTCAAAGTCTGATTCGTGTTCAGAGATGCTTGAAACGTACTCCCCCGTGGAAAACTTGAATTCGAATTTTAGACCCCATCACAATACTTTCCTTATACATGTATATAAGGAAAGTAATGAGTAAGTGAAAACACAACAGGTGAAGACGGGGAAGATGTGTGTCCTGGAGAAGACACGACAATTTTGCCTCCAGAATCGTCTAAATGCGATTGAGTCCGGTACTGCAATACATCGAACAGCAAGAGGAGAGTATACGCCAGCCGATGTCATTGAAGTGCCTCACAAATATAGGAACAAATAAGGGAAGAACTTCTTTAAAACAGATCAAACAGATATTTAGCGGATATCAAGAAAGCTGTTCTACAGACTTCGGAACATGAGGATGATCACAACTTTCTGCGTTTTCTGTGGTATAAATACTATGGAACAAGGGACTTTGAGAGCATTTCATAAAAATTACATAAGAAATGTCTATTTGGGTAACTTTATTAAAGGTTTTGATTTCTTGATGATTTTTTCAAAATTTCACTCGAAAATTTAGGCGAGTTCTGAACATTCGATTGCGTTTAAAAACAATAGGTTTCCAGTATTTACGGATTGTGATTTTGTACAAATTTTATTCGAATCGGTCCATTCGTTCGTCAGTTATCGTCTCCACAGACTCACTGACACACACATACTTTCACACACACACGCACACACACACAGACATCGCTTCAAAAAAGTTTGATTCGTGATCAGGGATGCTTGAAACGTGCTCTCCCGTCGAAAACTCGAATTCGAATTTTCGACCTCGTCACAATACTTTCCTTATACATTATGTATATAAGGAAAGTAATAAAGCTTGCCAATTTAGAGGAGATCGAGAATCTCATGTATATTATTTAAATAGGAGAAGAGGAATTTGGGTAAAATTCTCGCTTTCCTCAACAATCATATCCGAGCTGACTTCGATCAACATTGGCTCCGACAATCTGGACTATATTGTATATGGAAAAGGAAAGTAATGTGATGATGCCAAAAATTCAACCTCGGATTTTTAATGGATTTGCATGTTTTGATCAGCTCTTAGGGGTAGATGAGTGACTATGAATCTTCCTGAGAATTATTTTGCATTTGGTCCACTATTATGATCCATATTTTGAGCAGATCCTCAGCGTAACATATTTATAAGCGTTTTGATGGTAGAGCGTTTTACTGACAAAAGTTCGTAGGCCTGACATACAGCGTTATATCCTATTTATCGAAACTTTATAATTAGTTTAATAAATTAGTTTAAAAAAAAATTATTAAAAACATGTGTAATTGTAGGATGACGAAAATAATGTTCAGTATGCATTCCAGAACATATATACAAACATTTTTAAATTTAAATTTTTTCTAAATGTAGAATTGTGTGTCAATTTTGTCCGAAAAATTGGAAAATATGTGAATGATATGGTAGTATTCCTTTCGATGCTACATAAAGACCTGTCTGCATAGACGCCCAATTTGTGGGGGTCTCCTGAATTTTAGTACCCACAGAAATATTTCTATGGACACTGAGAATCCATAAGTACCTTGTGTATTTCTAATCTGATACAAATGTAAAAACTTGTCACAAATATGTGTGAAAAATATTAATAACGTTCTCTACATTCAATTATTATCTATTTGTATATTGTTTACTTACAATGCAAGAATAAATTATATGTATCAAAGTATAAAATAAAGTTTTCCTGTTTATTATATATTATCTAGAGAAACTTTGATATTATCGGGAAAAATGAGTCCCTAAATTAAATTGTATTAATCGATGTTATTTTGCATGTCTCCAGGTACGTAGAGGATTTGGCTTATCACTCTGATGAGGACGTGGAAGCACCCATAGGATTTTTTTAAAGTTAGCACCACTGCCTGCAGAGCCAGAGCCGGAACTCAGGCAGTCCTGAAGCTAGCTGTACATGTCATATAGTGACAAACTGGGACATTAACCGCTTTTGTAGTTTTCCCTCAACTTCAGAAAGACGTTTAGTTTTCTTTAGAAAGTTCTCAACGAAGTATTTTCATTTTCACTCTTTTGAAACCAGCATAATGAGATAAAAGTATTGCAAGTAACTCATGTCTCAATCTGAATTCAAATTATATATCTCTATCTGGCTGATCAGCGTTCTATCAATTAAATTGTTAAAAAGACATATGATAGTCTTATTCTATACTTAAAACAGATCCTGTACTCTCAGGCAGATTTCAGATCTAAGGAAAACTTCAGATCTGTACGCCCACCTCATTCCTCTCTATTTTTTTACACAGAGAATAATATCCTGTTCAACAATCCCTAGCACTTGATCCTTGAACACATTTGTCGTGAATCTTAGGGTCCTTCGAATCAAATGGAAACTCAGTATTTTGAGATAGATTTCAATGATCCACTGCATCTAACCTGCAAGGTTAAAATTTTTGGCGCCATTGTAAAGAACTAATGTTGCAACCAGAAATCAAATCACGGATCAACGACCGTACATCCGACTCTCTATATTCATTAAACTACTTATCTAACTTAGGGCCGTTTCAACCATTAAGCAAAGGGAATAAATCCGAAATTATAATTGAATCTAAACCATTAAATTTCAAGCGAACATGTCTTCTAATTTACCACAAAAAATACCAAAGTCCACCGTGTCAAAAGCTTTAGAAAAATCTGTATAGAGAAGGTTGGAATAAAATGGAACATTTATAGAAAGACGTTTATTAAAGTTACAAAAACAAGGTATCCTCAAAATCTACAGGTTCACTGGTTACAAGGATAGGTACTCTTAAGTTTTATTGGTAAAACTGTTTAGTTGAAGAAATTACTCGTATAATCTGAAGATATGCATATTGTTCCGTAGTATGCTCCAACACTGGAAACTATGGAACACCATGTAATGCCAGAAAACCAGCCAGTAATACGTTGGTATCGCAGCCACAATTTAGAGATGTAGTATCAATTAAAAAATACGAATTAATAATTGCACTAATAACTCATACTAAATAACATTTTTAATGAAATATTAAACTAAGTTTAAGAAATTTAAGATTATGTATAATCTTAATATTCTTTATATAATTTATATTCCGAGATATTTTTTGATTCTTTTGAAAAAATATTTCTTCAAAACGTAATCTCCACATTTAAGTCTCAAATACTTATTAATTAGCTTGTTTATGCTTTTGCTTAACAGTTATTGATTATTTTCTTCAGGTTTTTACTCAACACAGAAAAATATAATGACTTAAATAATTATTCATTTATGAGCATATTTTGAGCAAAATTTTGTTATAATTACAGTAACTTTTTTTTTACACTACAAATGATATATTATTTGATCTGAAAATAATTTTATTTAGGTTTTATGTTTCATTAGAGGATCGTATAACAATGAATCCGCGTGTGTCTGGGGATATTACGAGTGCAAGAGCCCTTAGAGTGCAACCTTCATTCTGTAACGATTGTAAGACAAATAGGACTAAATATCATGGAATATTAATTTTAGAAAAAGTCGAATGGAGACTCACACTCCAGAGATTGTGCAGTAAGTTACCAACAAATACTAAGCATAAAAAGACATTAGAACGCAGTTGCTCTGCGTGGGTGCAGCTAGTATTTTTTAATACACTGGAAGAAGAGGAGCAAAACATACAGTTTCCGCTTTTCTTTAGTTTGGGAATAAAGTAATTAACGAAAAAATATGAATCAACTTTCAAACATACGTCATCGCAATCTAAGCACAGACAAAAAAAATCTGATATGGGCAGCACATGACTTTCGCTACAGACTCAAATTCATTTTCTATTTATTTCTTTGATAATTTATTTAATTTAGTTTAATTGCACAAAGTAACGCACCCACACTTATTTGAAATTACACTGAATTTGCACTTTAATTAAATTTTCGTTTTCATTTGGTTACTGCACTTCAATGGAGGTGTAGCGAAAAATGCGAAAAAACTAAAATATCTCGGGAACGGTTAGTCCCAGAGTGATGGGATCGGGCTTATTATTTTTATCGTCAAAAATTACGTATAAAACAAGCATTTAAGTGATACAGTTGAGCATACTTAGCTTTTTATTTTATATTTTTGCAGGCCATTTTTGCAGGCAGATTATATTTTTCCGAATCGTACCAAAATCTAATCTGCAAGTTACTTACCTACAAAATTTTGTGACATTTGAAAAATCAGTTTTTAAGCTCGAATGGATGCATGCAATTTTTGCGGTCCATTCTGCAAAAAAAAAAAGATTCTTTTATCCTTAATCGTACCAAAATATAATCAGCACCAGGGTCATCCACAAGTGACTTACGCATAAAAAGTTATGAAATGTGGTTCATTAGTTGAGTTAGAGTGGAAACAAACATTGCACAGACAGACATACGCACGGACACACAGACATACACACACACACACACACGCACACACAGATGTAACGCTAAAGATATTTTTTCGTGTTCTATAGGTCCCAAAACATGAATATCCATCTAAAACTCTATTTGCGATTTTCGACATGATTCCAATACTGTTCCTATACATTACCATGAATTGTAAGAAAAGTAATAATAGGACGCAAAATTTCAGAAAATGCATTTATGAATGCATCATCTGAAACCAAATTCAAGATAAAACATGGCCGCTTCAGGTTGATTACAAAAAGAGAAAGAAATACAATGGGGGGGGGGGGGGTGCGGTATGAAAAATAACAAACAATCAAAGTATTCTAGTGCAGTATCAAAATATCGAACATTTTTTTTTTATTTTTACAGTCACTGCATATATAAGGGGCAAATAAGACTATTTTTTTTCTTTTTAATTCTGAAAAGACTCTTTTTCTCATTTTTTCGAAAAGTGATGCGTTAAAAATATAAATTCATTTTCATGTATACATTAAATCATCCCAATTACAGGAAAATGAAGCAGTTGTTTCAGTTTGATTAGTAAAAGAAGGGACAGTAAAATGCTAGGAGGGTAAAAATTAAGGCAAACAGTTAAAATACTTGGATAGAAAATTCAGACAAATCGAGAGGAAGATGAAATTATGTAAATTTTCATTTTTGTATTTATTGGGGAAGGGAGCGGTTAAAATGGTAATTTTTTCTTCTTCTCTCAGATACGAAAAAAGTAAATAAACGAAAAATTCTGAAAAATTTATCATAGAAAAATAATTATATAAATCACAATTATAATAATTATATAAAATTATATAAAATCAGCCCACATAACCCAATCCAAATACAGGAAAAGTAATACGGACACTTAAGGTTCAATATAATATAAGGGGATAAAAATTGAGGGGGGGATTAGAATTAAGAATCATAAATATATTGGGTTAAAAATATTTTGTGCATAGAGACTAAAAGAAATATTTATTCTTTTTTTTTC
The DNA here is from genome assembly GCA_951213105.1 of Amaurobius ferox. Classification (NCBI taxonomy): domain Eukaryota; kingdom Metazoa; phylum Arthropoda; class Arachnida; order Araneae; family Amaurobiidae; genus Amaurobius; species Amaurobius ferox. The sequence continues at coordinate 67,001,630 of OX578140.1, forward strand.
TTTCATTTTTTAGTCAATGAAGGCGATGGTAATTTAAAAAAAGAACTAAATTTTAATTTTTTCTTGCTGTAGAAAAAAAAATCTGATGTGGGCAACACATGACTTTCCTTATATAATGTAATGAATTTACTACTTTTACAGTAAAAAAATAGGTTTTTCTTATAGTAGATACTAATATTCTTTCCAAGATATTGAATTTTCGACAATTAGTCGTCATTTTCATTGATTTAGCATCATTTTTATCCATTTGGCGAGATTTTCATTAATTTGGCAACATTTCAAAAAAGTCGCCAAGTTGGCGACATTCCGCCAAATTCGTCGCCAAAATCTCGCCAAGCGTTATGCACTAAGAAAAAAGTTATTCTTACAGCAGATAGACTATTGGCGTTCAAATACAAAAGTATTATTCAAAGTATATTTTTTCATGAATGGAACGAGCTAGATCCACGAGAATGATGTCATTCAATTTATTGCATAGTATTACATATGAAAAGTGAACATGTTTCTCAATAGGAATTTTTTTTTTTATGTGACTTTTTCATAATTTTTTTGAAAAATGTACAATATCTCGAGAACGGTTCATGTTAGCGTTCTAAAATTTATGCCAATCGTTTTCTAATAAAAAATTACATAAGAAATGTCTATTTGCGTAACTTTATTAGCGGTTTTGATTTTTTGACGATTTTTTCAAAATTTCATTCGAAAATTTAGGGGGGTTCTGAACATTCGATTACGTATACAAACAATAGGCTTCCAGTGTTTACGGATTGTGATTTTTGTACCAAATTTGGTTCGAATCGGTCCATTTGTTCGTCAGTTATCGTCTCCACAGACTCACTGACATACACACACACACACACACATACTTTCACACACACACATAAATATCACCTCAAAAATGTTCAATTCGTGATCAGGGATGCTTGAAACGTGCTTTACCGTTGAAAACTCGAATTCGAATTTTCGACCCCGTCACAATACTTTCCTTATACATTATGTATATAAGGAAAGTAAAAATCTGATGTGGGCAACACATGACTTTCCTTATATAATGTAATGAATTTACTACTTTATCAGTAAAAAAAAAATCTGATGTGGGCAACACATGACTTTCCTTACATAACGTAATGAATTTACCACTTTTACAGTAAAATAAATAGGTTTTTCTTATAGTAGATACTAATATTCTTTCCAAGATATTGAATTTTCGACAATTAGTCGTCATTTTCATTGATTTAGAATCATTTTTATCCATTTGGCGAGATTTTCATTAATTTGGCAACATTTAAAAAAAGTCGCCAAGTTGGCGACATTATGCCAAATTCGTCGCCAAAATCTCGCCAAGAGTTATGGACTAAGAAAAAAGTTATTCTTACAGCAGATAAATGACTATTGGCGTTCTAATACAAAAGTATTATTCAAAGTATATTTTTTCATGAATGGAACGAGCTAGATCCACGAGAATGATGTCACTCAATTTATCGCATGGTATTACATATGAAAAGTGAACATGTTTTTCAATAGGAATTTTTTTTTTTTATGTGACTTTTTCATAATTTTTTTGAAAAATGTACAATATCTCGAGAACGGTTCATGTTAGAGTTCTAAAATTTATGCCATTCGTTTTCTAATAAAAAATTACATAAGAAATGTCTATTTGCGTAACTTTATTAGCGGTTTTGATTTATTAACGATTTTTTCAAAATTTCATTCGATAATTTAGGGTGGTTCTGAACATTCGATCCCGTATAAAAGCAATAGGCTTCCAGTGTTTACGGATTGTGATTTTTGTACCAAATTTGGTTCGAATCGGTCCATTCGTTCGTCAGTTATCGTCTCCACAGACTCACTGACACACACACAAACACACACACATACTTTCACACACACACACACACACACACACACACACACACACACACACACATACACACACACATACTTTCACACACACACACACACACACACACACACACACACACACACACACACACACACACACACACACACATACACACACACAGTTATCACTTCAAAAATATTTGATTCGTGATCAGGGATGCTTGAGTGCTCTCCCGTCGAAAACTCGAATTCGAATTTTCGACCCCGTCACAATACTTTCCTTATACATTATGTATATAAGGAAAGTAATAAGTTTTTCTTATAGTAGATACTAATATTCCTTCCACGATATTGAATTTTCGACAATTAGTCGTCATTTTCATTGATTTAGCGTCATTTTTATCCATTTGGCGAGATTTTCGCAAAAGTCGCCAAGTTGGCGACATTCCCCCAAATTCTCGCCAAAATCTCGCCCAGCGTTATGGACGAGGAAATAAGTTGTTCTTACAGCAGATAAATGACTATTAGCGTTCAAATACAAAAGTATTACTCAAAGTATCTTTTGTCATGAATGGAACGAGATAGATCCACGAGAATGATGTCACCCAATTTATCGCATGGTATTACATATGAAAAGTTAACATGTTTCTCAATAGGAAATATTTTTTTTTCATTTTATATGACTTTTTAATAATTTTTTTGAAAAATGTGCAATATCTCGAGAACGGTTCATGTTAGCGTTCTAAAATTTATGTCAATCGTTTTCTAATGAAAAATTACATAAGAAATGTCTAAAATACTTACTAATATATATATATAACGAAACGTAATACTATGTAATTTGATATAATTTACTATAATCGCTAATATATACATAAAACTTTACAACTCAATAACTTCTTGGATGAGTTGGGGTATAGAATCTATCAAGCTGCGAACAAAGTAGGTATTAATTCCAACGCTGCATAAACGGATCTTAACATTTCATGGAATATTTCACCTTCAAACATAGGTATGTAACATGAAAATTACATAAAATAATATTCTTTGCAGTTGTCATTTTGATCTTCTAAATATAATTAACAATTAAAAAATAATTAAAAAATTATATTATAAATTCATTTTCAACGAGATGTGCCAAATTTGTTGTGCAATTAACAACACAAAGTCCCAAACATGCAATTTAATCTTTGCCTACACATTTTTCAAGGGACTACATATTCCTCACATTGAAGAAATATATGTATTTAGTTTAATTTTCAATTTCACCATTTGTACTATTGTTGATTTCGGCTTTTGACTGAAATTTAAAATTAAAATTATCTTATGTGAAATGCGTGTATAATATTAAACGTAAAGTTATTCTAAGATTAATCGCCTTTTAAATTTGCCATTGCACTTTAAATTATGGAATTTTTTTTCTAACACAAATAGAAAAATCTGATGTGGGCAGCACATGACTTTCCTTATATAATGCAATGAATTTACTACTTTTACAGTAAAAAAAAAATAGATTATTTTTATAGTAGTTATTTATATTTTTTCCAAGATATTGATGAGTCATCAATGAGTCGTCATTGATTTAGCGTCATTTTTATCCATTTGGGGAGTTTTTCGTTAATTTAGCAACATTTTAAATAGTCGGCAAGTTGGCGACATTCCACCTAATTCGTCGCCAAAATCTCGCCAAGCGTTATGGACGAAGAAATAAATTATTCTTACAACAGATAAATTACTATTGGCGTTCAAATACAAAAGTATTACTCAAAGTATCTTTTTTCATGAATGGAACGAGCTAGATCCACGAGAATGATGTCACCAAATTTATCGCATGGTATTACATATGAAAAGTGAACATGTTTCTCAATAGGAAATATTTTTTTTTTTATTTTATGATTTTTTGATAATTTTTTTTTGAAAAATGTGCAATATCTCGAGAACGGTTCATGTTAGCGTTCTAAAATTTATGTCAATCGATTTCTAATGAGAAATTGCATAAGAAATGTCTATTTGCGTAACTTTATTATCGTTTTGATTTTTTGACGATTTTTTCAAAATTTCACTCGAAAATTTAGGAGGGTTCTGAATATTCGATTGCATATAAAAACAAGAGGCTTCCAGTGTTCACGGATTGTGATTTTTGTACCAAATTTTGTTCGAATACGTCCATTCGTTCGTCAGTTATCGTCTCCACAGACTCACTGACACACACACATACTTTCACACACACACACACACACACACACACACACACACACACACACACACACATTCACACACACAGACATCACTTCAAAAATGTTTGATTCGTGATCAGGGATGCTTGAAACGTGCTCTCCCGTCAAAAACTCGATTTCGAATTTTCGACCCCGTCACAATACTTTCCTTATACATTATGTATATAAGGAAAGTAATAACAAATAAACACAACTGAAGCAATTTTCAAACATATTAGCCCTATCTAAATGCAGGAAATATTAGTACGGACGCTTCTTGCTGTTTAGAAAACGAAGTCATAAAAATGTAAGAGAATGGAAAAAAAAAAAAAGCAAAATATTTGTTTAGATTCTGATCTTTATTGATCCATTTTTGACTACCAAAGGAACGCACAGGTTTTGGGGGTATAACTCAAGAACCGGAACAAATAGCAAGCTCAAATTTGGTATATCGTTGACTATCGTGGTATATTTTATTTCTTTGGATTTTGTACTTTACTGGTCCACAGGAAGAAACACTTTCTATCGGAATAACTCAATAATTGGAGCAGATAGTAAGCTCAAATGCGAAACCTTTCGTGGTATATATATTAATTCTTTGGAATTTTTAACCTCGCCGGACCAGCCCGTCTAGGACCGAAGTAGTGAAGTCAACATTTTTGGGGAATAACTCGAGAACTGGAGCAGTTAGAAAGTTGAAATTTGCCTTATCTTTGACTCTCGCGATATAATTTCATCATTTGGATTTTAAGCCTTACCAGCACAGCCCGTCCTGGTCCCGTCATGGAAATGTATACATTTTTTGTGACTAACTCGAGAACTGGTAGAGATAGAATTATCAAATTTGGCGTATCGTTACATTTCGTTGTATATTTTAATCCTTTAATTTAGCATATATTTGCCTTTTTTATGTCATTTTGTAATCCCTTGGATTTTGAACCTTATCGATCCAGCTCGTTCTGGGCAAGTTTTAAGGATTTACATATTTAATTTTAAATGCACTAAACTATCAACCAAAAAATAAGTTTTAGGATTCACACTTTTATCTTAAAATGCAAGAAAACGAAGAAAAAATAAATTTTCTCACATATTTATCTCATACATTAAAGTAGGTGGCTAGAAATATTAAAAAATAAAATATTTCATTATAATTCAGAATACTCCAAAATATCACCTTTAAAGTACGGAACCATAGATTAATTACATAGAATTATTACCATCATTAAATGTATGAAATCAATGATTCCATACATTTAGGTGATGTTTTGGAGTACATCGAATTATAATGAAAATTTATTATACAAAATTTCTTGTCGCCTACTTTTAATGCATGAGTTAAAAATGTGAGACAATTTATTTTTTCGTTTTAAGGCATGCTAAAATAAAAGTCTGGATCCTCAAACTTGTTTTTCGCTTTCTTGTGTATGTCTGTGTTCTCATTCAGGTACAACGATGCATAACAGTTTCAAAGATATTACGTAACGAGATTGAAAGGTAAATTTCCTTAAAATTTGATAAAAATAAGTTTTATTTTTTACTTTTTTAAATCTAAATTGAAGAAATTGTACACAATTTAGTCACTGTGCAATATTTTCTCTCGCAAAATCGATAAAACTAAGTTAGACTTCCTAACCTCCTTTAATTAAACATGCCATAAAATATTTTCCATATAAAGGACTTGTCATTTATAACCCCCTTCCTTTTGTCATAAACTTCTCAGTGCTCATACTTTTTAGATAATTTTTTTTAATAAGGTAAGAATTTTTATTCTCTTTATTTAATTGTTAAGAAATTAATTGTCTGTCTGTTAAAATTCTCTTACAATGTCATTAAAATAAACTTTAAGATATGGTTTCTAATACAAATAACAATTTTCGAAATGGGATGATTTAGAACTTCCGCACCTTCAAATACGCCTATGGTAGTGAAAATACTAAAAAATATATTTTTAAAAACTTTTTTTTATACCACCACATTCTTTGTGTCATATATATATATATATTTTTTTTTGCTTGTCGCTTAAGATAAAGGTATATTCAAGAAAGTAGGGGCGTAGTTTTTTTGTATTACTATATTTACTTTAAGATACTTTTGTGCATATAAAACATACTTTTAAAATATCAATAAACAGTGAAATAGTAAATACAAAATATGAATATTGTATTCCTTCTCATTATTAATTTTCTATTCAAAAAGTAATCAGCATTGGACACCCTAATTTTATGTATCTTTTTGAAAAATTTCATAACTTTTCTACATACTTAGTTAATCGTTGTACACCATTCCATTAGATCTAGATTTTTAAATAGTTACTAAATCTCCAAAGAAATAATCATGAACTCATGATATCGTATTAAAATATTTCTGACAAACAGTGTATAATATGTACTATAGATGGCGCCACTAAAATACTCTGGAATTATCTTTATCCTATCAATTAAATTGTCTAGAGTTTTCATTCCTCCTAGCAGTGAATATTCTTGTATTATATTGCGTCGTTGTCTCAAAATTATAAAAACAGTAAAGGGAATTGTTTTACTAGTTTGCCATCAAAATTGCGAATAAAATAAGTGTTACAGTTTATTGTTACATTTAAGTATACAATGCGGCAGCTGCTCCGACTTTGTGGGTTCGAGACACTTTTTTAACCCCAATAATTTTGTTATGGGTTCTTCAAACCCCTGATATTTTATGCATATTTAGTGCGAAAAATGTATGCATAGATGCATAAATTTTGTTTCTGTTATTAATTCTCCCTGTTTACTATATATAAAGTCGCGTGTATAGAAATTTCCATCTCAGACTGTTTATTGTATTCTGAATACAAAATTTCAATTCAGAAATAATTTAAAGAGAAATTTGTTGGTATTTTAAACATAATTTATAAATATACCTAAAATTAAATTATATATATTTTTGTTATTTTTATAAAGATAAGTGATTTGGAAATTCACATAGTATCTGTATATTGTATTATAAGAATTTTGCGCCTGCAAAGGCAAAATAAATTAAATTAATAATTATCTAGAGAGCAAAGCATATTTTTCTGTACTTTTGTTCTGAAATTTGTTTAGGAAGGTGATGATGTAAAAGATTCACAAAAAGGGGAAAATGGAGGGCCGCAGATCCCCGATGGTGGGGGATAGGTTCGAACTCGGAACCTTTAGATTGCTGATCCTCCACTATGCGGTCAGGCCCAAAAAAATTCTCCTCCGGCCTCGAAGAAGGTTCGGACCTATCCCGGACCCTCGGGGGCGGCCCCCTCACAGTTAGTGATTTTGGACATACGAGCATGCAACCTTCTCTCTCTCCAACGATCTCACCTCTCTCACAAGATGGCGCACACTTTCTCCTCTCCTGTAAGGCTCCTATATATAGGAGCCTTACTCCACTACCACCTCAACTCAACTCACCACACTACCACCTCAACTCACCACACTACCACCTCAACTCAACTCACCACACTATCACCTCAACTCACCACACTACCACCTCAACTCACCACACTACCACCTCAACTCAACTCACCACACTACCTTGAGTTGAAGTGGTTTTGCTTACTCTCCTGGTTGACTACGACCGACGTCACGAGAGGGGATGGATTAGGGAAAGGATGGTGCGCTACCTGTTAGCCATACTGATTGGATTTCGATCCAAATTGTGTGGCACTCTCCTGGCTATATAAACAGTTACTTTACATTTTCGGGTAGGTCGGACGGACTGGGTAAGAGCAAGAAAAAAATTGTTTGTAGGAGGCCCACAATTTATATGGATGACATTGAAGCAAATTTATTATTTTATAACAATTTTTGTTTTATTTTTGCAGGCTATTTCGAAAGTAAAGGGACATATCCACTTTCCTTGTCACAAAATATAATCATACCTAGTGGGAAGCGCGGTTGCTCGCTCGTTCGACCCAGATCGTCCGACCTACCCGAAGGTGTAAGGTATCTGTTTGGACGGCCGGATGATGCGTGATTATATTTTGATACAATCGTTCAAAACCAATATTATCTAGTCCAAGCATATATAGCTAATTGGCTATTATATTTACGAAAATTCAAATGGCAACACACATTCTCATGTCATAATAAGGTTTCCGGTGTTACCATTATATAAATAACATTCGAATTCGACCATAAATGCGGGAGATACATTCGAAGTCCGCTTCCATATTTAAAATAGTAAAATGGAGGTCACGCATACTCTTCAGTTGTACCTTTTTATTTTGTTGCTATGGTACATTCTTTACAAAAATATTTTATCAAAATGGAAGTGGAATTCAGAGTCCGTGAAGTATAGGGGTAGTGTAAATGGCATTTTTAACCTTCGATATGTTAAGATCAAATTAGGTTTATTGAAACCACAACGGGAGGGCAAGAAATAATTTTCCTCACGAAGTTTAAAAATCATTGGCATATTAATCAAACCATACAAACATTTATTTTAAATTTTTACTCAGACAAATTAGAAAGTGTATAATGTTTCTTTGACTATTGGCTTTTATTTTTCTAGCACTAGCACATACATACCTATTGCAATAAAACATTAATAGGCATTAACACATTTTTTCTTTCTTTTTTTTTTTGCGTGCTTAGCACAATTTGTAACGAAAAGATATGACTTAAAATACTTACTAATATATATATATAACGAAACGTAATACTATTTAATTTGATATAATTTACTATAATCGCTAATATATACATAAAACATTACAACTCAATAACTTCTTGGATGAGTTGGGGTATAGAATCTATCAAGCTGCGAACAAAGTAGGTATTAATTCCAACGCTGCATAAACGGATCTTAACATTTCATGGAATATTTCACCTTCAAACATAGGTATGTAACATGAAAATTACATAAAATAATATTCTTTGCAGTTGTCATTTTGATCTTCTAAATATAATTAACAATTAAAAAATAATTAAAAAATTATATTATAAATTCATTTTCAACGAGATGTGCCAAATTTGTTGTGCAATTAACAACACAAAGTCCCAAACATGCAATTTAATCTTTGCCTACACATTTTTCAAGGGACTACATATTCCTCACATTGAAGAAATATATGTATTTAGTTTAATTTTCAATTTCACCATTTGTACTATTGTTGATTTCGGCTTTTGACTGAAATTTAAAATTAAAATTATCTTATGTGAAATGCGTGTATAATATTAAACGTAAAGTTATTCTAAGATTAATCGCCTTTTAAATTTGCCATTGCACTTTAAATTATGGAATTTTTTTTCTAACACAAATAGAAAAATCTGATGTGGGCAGCACATGACTTTCCTTATATAATGCAATGAATTTACTACTTTTACAGTAAAAAAAAAATAGATTATTTTTATAGTAGTTATTTATATTTTTTCCAAGATATTGATGAGTCATCAATGAGTCGTCATTGATTTAGCGTCATTTTTATCCATTTGGGGAGTTTTTCGTTAATTTAGCAACATTTTAAATAGTCGGCAAGTTGGCGACATTCCACCTAATTCGTCGCCAAAATCTCGCCAAGCGTTATGGACGAAGAAATAAATTATTCTTACAACAGATAAATTACTATTGGCGTTCAAATACAAAAGTATTACTCAAAGTATCTTTTTTCATGAATGGAACGAGCTAGATCCACGAGAATGATGTCACCAAATTTATCGCATGGTATTACATATGAAAAGTGAACATGTTTCTCAATAGGAAATATTTTTTTTTTTATTTTATGACTTTTTGATAATTTTTTTTTGAAAAATGTGCAATATCTCGAGAACGGTTCATGTTAGCGTTCTAAAATTTATGTCAATCGATTTCTAATGAGAAATTGCATAAGAAATGTCTATTTGCGTAACTTTATTATCGTTTTGATTTTTTGACGATTTTTTCAAAATTTCACTCGAAAATTTAGGAGGGTTCTGAATATTCGATTGCATATAAAAACAAGAAGCTTCCAGTGTTCACGGATTGTGATTTTTGTACCAAATTTTGTTCGAATCGGTCCATTCGTTCGTCAGTTATCGTCTCCACAGTCTCACTGACACACATACTTTCACACACACACACATACCTTCACACACACACACATACTTTCACACACACACACAGACATCACTTCAAAAATATTCAATTCGTGATCAGGGATGCTTGAAACGTGCTCTCCCGTCGAAAACTCGAATTCGAATTTTCGACCCCGTCACAATACTTTCCTTATACATTATTGTATATAAGGAAAGTAAAGAGTTTAAACTTTCCTTGCAGGGAAATTTTGAAATATTTCGGAATATTTTCCATTTACAATCCATAGATGGTCAGCTTCAAAATGATGGAGTTTTGAATATAGGTTTGCATTTCAATACATACTGAAAGAAATTAACTAAAATTTTGCACGCCAAGGTTTCCGACTCTGCTGATCAGATTGTCGTCAAAATTTACCCACGTGTCTATTCATATCTGTTTTCTTTTAAATTTGACTTTCTTAATTAATACTTAATATTAAAAATTTACTTGAATATGAAAAATGTTGCGCATTTTGTTTGGGCTATTTAGTATCACAATATATGATAGGAATTAATTATTTATTAAAATATAAAAGAAAAACTCTAGTATTAATGTAACATTAAAAGCTCAAAATTTCAAGCAGTTTTAATTTCCCAACGACTTGAGTAGAATGTATAAATTTTCTATGAATTCTGAATGCTTTGATTTGGAAAATCAGAATCCATTTGTTATCTATAGTGGATGGTGCCCTTTGAAAAAATCGATTTGGACCAAAGTCTAATATAAAGACGATCCCTAATGCAATTTGGTTGTTCATTTATTTATAGAAAACAATATCACGCGTCTAATGATACATTTGGTTTTACGCCATGACTCAAGAAGCCGGAATTAAAAACGATGTTTGAATTTTTTTTTTAGCCTACTGTACATCTACAATATTTTCTGGTATAAAAAATCATAAGAAATTTTAAGGCATTCTGGCATAAATTTCAAGTATAAAATTCTGCTAATTTCGAAACATTTTCTGCAATGTATCTTTTGTAGGATCATCTGCTTTGAAAATTATCAACTGAACTAACTTTAATATACTTAACAAGAAAGATCAATCATGCTTAAAGCATTGATTATGAAACACTTTCCAACTTCAATGCAATTTTATTTAAAAAAGTCGAAAATGCAATACATTCCTCGGTAATATTTTAAAACTTATCACAATACTACATTGATTTATTATAATTGAAAACTTAAACCTTCATTGAAAAAAATGAACTTCATTCAAATGACGGCATTGAAATATAAATTGCCTGGTTTAAATATCTCTAAAATGCAATACATTGCACGGTAATATTTTTAAAACTATCATAATACTACGATAATTTATTATATTTGAAAACTTCATCGAAAACAACTGAAATAAATTCAAATGACGTCATAGAAAAAATAACACGCCTGGATCTCTCTATAAAAGCAGGATTTCATTCATTTCATTCATCACAATACTATAATAATTTATGTTACTTAAAAATTAAGACCATGGAGCTACAATTCATAAACTCCATGCTTAAAACTTCATAGAAAAAATCGTCCTTCTGTTCATAAAATCAATTAATATTTCATTCATATCAGCCATGCAGACTCCATGGACTGAATTATTTTGTGTTAAAGAAATACAGTAATTCCAATACAACTCATTCTACATATTTTGCTGTTTACATTTTACATAGGTGAGAAATAGGCTTCGTTGTAGAAATAATCAAATTTGAATGAGAATTTAAACTCAAATATATTGTCATTGTGTTGTTTTAGTATGTAGATGCACAGAATTTAAGCAAAAATAAAGTAGTTTTAGGACGGATACAACACTCAATATGAATTAAAAAGAACTTTAAAAAATCACGATTTTGAAACAAGATGGATGCCATATATCATTTTGAAGTGGGTCATGTGATCGTTTCATATCATGGTCACGTGATCGTTTCATATACGACGTGTAATTATTATTTTAATTTTTATTTAAAAAACTACTGAATATATTTCGCTGAATTTTTTTTTATATATTTTATGGAACAATTTGACTATTACCTAAAATTTTCGAAGCAATTTGTGAATTTTAAATCCGCTTAAAAAATGCTTGAAAAATTAGGTCCCATAGGGCTCAATGTATTTCATTTTTTCAACCCGGGTTCAATCCAAAACTAATTGGGTGATATTATTCATTTATATTCCCATAGGTCCTACAGACCGTCTGAACAACATACTAAAATTTCATTTTGATTAAGTCATTTTTACGGCAGTTATCGTGCTAACGGACAGACAGACAGACAGACAGAATGAACAAAGTCATAAACACTTTTCAACTTTGTTGTAAAGTGTTAAAAACATTTTATCTGGAATTTTTAGCTTTCATTTTTATTAAAAATTGGATTTTCCTGCTCAAACAGAACGAACAAAAGTACTACCATGATAGTTAAGTGACACTTGAGCAACGTGTATAAGCATAAATAAAATGATAATGAAGCATGCAGCTGTTTCGAGGATACGTTGGGTCCCCTTCGACAGTGCAGGAGAAACAACAAATCCGAAGTCAAAAAGAGGAATGGGTGCAAAGGAAGATACAAAGGCGGATTATATATCCAAGACATGGATTAAGAGGGAGTCAAACAGAAAGCAGCACGAAGTCTCTTAATTCATGTCTTGGGTATAGTATAATCTCCCTTTGTATCTTCTTTTGCACCCATTCCCCTTTTTGGACTTCGGGTTTGTCGGTTCTCTGGCACTGACAAAGGGGTTCCAATGTATCCTCGAAACAGCTGTATACTGCATTATCATTTTATTTGTGTTTATACATGTTACTTAAGTTTTCCTTATCCTTTCGCAAAGTGTATTTTACTTATTGATACTACCATGGGTTCAACCATTCGATTATTGTCTAACCAGTCCTTTTCCTCATGATATCTTGATGAGACCTGGCAAATACTTTACCCATGTGATAAGGACGATTTACCTACATTATCGAAAAAATACCTAATAGCGAGTCTGTTTTGGATGATCTGGGTGTTCCAAATCTTAAATATCGCGGTTCTAAAATTAACTCAAAGTGAATCCTTACACGCAAGGCATCCTTTGTCTTACGTTTGATAATGCGTGACTTTCACCATGCTCGAGTAACATTAGACGTACGATACTACTAACAACTCATGTTACAGATCTTGATTGCAAGAAGGTGAGCTCGCCACAGATTCAGTGTCATTAGGATCAAGTAATTAGGTCTTATTGATAGGTCAATGAAGACGAACTGTCCATGCTTTCTCTTGTACTCATCTAGTAGAACGTGCACAGTGTGATTGAAAAAATCCTTTTCCTCAGAAATTAGATGTGGCTAGAGATAAAAAGTTGTGTTAAATGATCCTTACAAAGTACAAAAAAATTGAGTCAACATCCTGCGACTTCCCTGGAAGCGTAATTGGCCCGATTTTCGATATTTTGTTGTCTTGTCTGGAGTTCATTTAGTCGTCTTAAATTGAACTTTCTGCACTTCTTAACTTATTTAAAACTCTTTTCTGGCCAAAACTGTTACCAGGATTGACCAAGTTGAATTTGTAGTGATCCGGGCCTCACTTGTGCTCTACATAACCACTCTACCATATGAACTTTATGCATTTCTTTCTTCTGTATTTGATAATATTGCTTACTTTTAACATTTTGGTGTAGCTGTCTTCACCTCTAAGTTTAGGAGGATATACTTGAGCCTGTTTCCCTGTTCACAAGTAGTTGGTTAAGTAGTTCACAAGTCACTTGGTCAATCCTGGCCAAAACAGTTACCAGGATTGACCAAGTTGAATTTGTAGTGATCCGGGCCTCACTTGTGCTCTACATAACCACTCTACCATATGAACTTTATGTATTTCTTTCTTCTGTATTTGATAATATTGCTTACTTTTAACATTTTGGTGTAGCTGTCTTCACCTTTAAGTTTAGGAGGATATACTTCAGCCTGTTTCACTGTTCACAAGTAGTTGGTCAAGTAGTTCACAAGTCACTTGGTCAATCCTGGCCAAAACAGTTTCCAGGATTGACCAAGTTGAATTTGTAGTGATCCGGGCCTCACTTGTGCTCTACATAACCACTCTATCATATGAACTTTATGTATTTCTTTCTTCTGTATTTGATAATATTGCTTACTTTTAACATTTTGGTGTAGCTGTCTTCACCTCTAAGTTTAGGAGAATATACCTGAGCCTGTTTCCCTGCTCACAAGTAGTTTCAGTAGGCCCAGTAACAAGTTTTATAATGGGCTTCATCTTCTACATGTGGCAGGGGACAACAATGTAAGATCTTCCTTCACCAGTAATTCCTTGTTCCGCAATGCCTTGAATTACTATCTCTGTGAATAAATACATGCATGATAGGTGGCTCTATAATGATTATCTTTATCCAGTCAAGAGTTTGGGTGTAGCCAGTTGCACCTCATTACGAACTTAAAAATTTCTGGGCAGTTTTTAGGCTCATCCTTATCAGATCACGGTCATCTAAAAAATATATAGGAATTTGGGGATGAAGACAATCTCCATTACAATACCTTCTTTGAATACCCACAAAATCTTCTGTTGTCCATGATAGTAGATGACAGGACAGAGTTGAGGCAGATGTCAATATGCCATATGATAGGTACAAGGAAGATCACTGGAAGAAATTTGAAACGAATTGGCCTCGTTTAAACTTTAATTTAGCTGATTACACTCAACCCATTGACTAGGAAAAGCCAATATGGAGTTACTTATGGCTTTCTATCTGGAAAATCGCTCTCTCATTTTTAAGACTATATCTAGACCTTTTTTTCATCGCAAATGATAATATAATGGTTCTTGCATGTTTTTTTTTTTTTTTAGATTTTTAAAAGACTGTAAAAAAAGTCTATTAATTATTTTGAATTGTCGATTATTTACTGTAACTGTCCTCATTCAGCTTCTATAAAAAGAAAACGAGATTTTAAAGAAAAAAATTAGAGTCATTTTAAGCGTATTGAGACGTTAATTTTGGGCTTTTTTGGAAGTTTTTTTGGAAATAATTGAAAAACTATCGAATTTTTTTTAATTTCCGAACGATTCGGACAAATGTTTAGGTCAATCAAAGTTCTAGGTCACGTATTATCGTTTCAAATCGAGAGATGTACTTCTTAAATACACATATCTTACAGACGAGTTTTTATAGTGTAGACACAACGGATAAAAATCTGAAATTATGGATCAATCCATTTTATAATGATTTTCTGGTATACTTTCCAGTTAGTTTTCAAGAGTAAATTTCAAGTTCTTTTGTGAAAAAAATATATGAGTAAACATCCCAAATCTTAAATTATTTATTGTACTGTTAAAAAATACATAGTAAATACAATAAATATGAGGTTTAACTTTCTCGCTGACTGTAGCATTTTTAACCATTAAATTGTTCCTCATCATTCTGAAAGTTAACCATGAAGTTTTATATTTCAGAATTTTAAATTGTTCAAGAAGTAATATTTACAAAAGAGGGGTTAAAAGTAAAACTTATAATAAATAAATAGACAGGACGAAAAAAATATTATAAATCTGTAATTACCAGAATTTTTTTTAAATAATGTCTTTTATAAAATGTCAATTTAGAAATTCATTAAGGTTATATATTTTGGAAAGAAGTGGCTGCTGCGAATCAAATTTTTCATCTGTAGTTGCCTTTTAAATAGCACAGTAAAACTGCCTGACTTTTCCAGACATCTTGTTTTAATTTTCCAGGTTGAAAATAATTAATATCAAAGCAATTGATCTAAGAAACTTAATATTGTATTCCTTTGCTTGCGTCCATATGCGCCGTGTATGACTACCAATGCATCAAACCGCCCAAGAAATTTTCTTAAATTAATTTTACTGTTACTAAAATTTAAAATGTCTTTTAGGGTTTGGTATTTTTAGAAAAATTTTCCCGCCAGTTCTTGATTTGTATGATCAATTTTTAAATAGTCTCTTATAATTTTCGCTTTTCCAAGTAGAGTAGCTATGGTACTATTTACTGAAAAGTGATTTCTATTGGGATTTTTAAGATGTTGTATTATATTCTTCAAATGGTATTTATAAATAGTCATTCATAGAATAAGACATTCTAGTTGGGTACTATTTACCACTAGAAAATGTAGCTGACGTTGCCCGGGATTTAAAATGAGGGGTCGTGGCAAAACTGTGTGTACACCCCTGCAACAGTTATTTTATTTCATTTTTTTAATAATCTACCGTAGTGTTAGAACGCTATTTGTTTTCCAAGAATTCACTGCCAGCTCCGGTGTAGTATTTATCAAATATCTGCATCTTAAATCCTAGGCAAAGCCGGGCACATTTTCTAATAAGAAAAAACTGTTGGCGGGTGCCCACATAAGGCTCATTCTAAATCCCGGACTACGTCTGGTGCATTTTCAAGTTTTCAATAAATAAGCTCCCGCTACTTAAATAATACAGATACAGATAACAGCACTCACTGAATTTCGGAATCGTCTGTTTTGAACTAAAATCATCCTCGCGATACAAATAATGAATCAATCTTGAATTCGAAAAAAAAGTTCCTTTAAACCCGGAAATTCTTGCTATTTCAGTGAATTTTCATTCAATTTCAGTACTCATTATGATAATATAATACGAAATAAAAAAAAAATAGGATGATATCTTTCGAATTCGCAGATTTAGAAAACTCCAAAATATAAATGAACTTGGGAAAATTAGCAATTATTTTCCTCCAGACAAAATGTCTACCAAATTGCTCGATCGTCTGCGAATCTCCCCAGTGAAGAAGAAAAAGTATTTAATTTAATAAAATGGTGGAAAATCGTGATTTTAGGTTTAAAATTTCATAATTCAAATACTAATTCGAATTTAAAAAAAAAATAACGTTGAGATGCACCTATTCGGGTCCTGAAGTACCTACCTCTGTACTAAATTTCGTGACCATACGGCACTTATATTTTACGCCACACACACAGAGACATTTTCCTTTATTATATAAGATAACAATAGCAAATACTACCGCATTTTTCTTAAATGCTAGCTATAGAATAATTTGTATTTTAAAGAATTCTGGATATTCCATTTATGGAAGCATTTTTCTGATAAAGCAATTCTATATTTTATGAATGATACAATAATAAATATTTTTACAGTAAAACAGCTAGACAGTGAGTGATATGAGAATAAATATAGATACAGATAACAGCACTCAAAAAATATAAATTCGAACTTGAATCGCATCTTCTGTCACATATTTAGACTTACATCAGAAGAAGTATAAAATAATTCGTTCAGACTGCTGTTAAAATATCGGTGAATAAAAATCATTGTTAGTAGAATAACATACAGCCACAACATAAATCTCTCAATCGGTTTAAGAAACAACAAGAACTTTCTTTCTTCAGAATAAATGAGACAGAACATTTTTAGATTTTCTTGCATTAGCTGGAGAGTGGTAGTTGTGAAGAACTAATTTCCCAATCGCGATGCAAACCACATATCTTCGATTGCTCACTCAATGCTTTATCCAATAAGCTATTGAGCTATTATTGCTGTATATATTATTGCTAATATAAGCTATTATTGCTATACGATATTTCTTCTATACTTGATATGGAATATACATCACCTCTTTCAGATTTCATATCAGAATTCCTCATTCCTCTGCATATTTTATACAAGACAGGATTCTGCTCGTAGTAGCATTCACAAATTGAAAATTGCTTTCAAAAATCGTAATGGCCTTGTAAAAAATAAAAATTTACCATTTTTTAAGATTCAGGATCCACTACATCTAAGTTACCCGGTTAAGCTGCTCAGTACTATTTCTTTGGCCAAGAATCGTCATTGCAGACCACACCATCTCAAGCGAATGTTGGGTGATGCAACTCATGTGCTACCGTACTTTTCCCGAAATCATAATATAACAAGAAAGATCAATCATGCTTAAAGCATTGATTATGAAACACTTTCCAACTTCAATGCAATTTTATTTAAAAAAGTCGAAAATGCAATACATTCCTCGGTAATATTTCAAAACTTATCACAATACTACATTGATTTATTATATTTGAAAACTTAAACCTTCATTGAAAAAAATGAACTTCATTCAAATGCCGGCATTGAAATATAAATTGCCTGGTTTAAATATCTCTAAAATGCAATACATTCCACGGTAAAATTTTTAAAACTATCATAATAATACGATAATTTATTATATTTGAAAACTTCATCGAAAACAACTGAAATAAATTCAAATGACGTCATAGAAAAAATAACATGCCTGGATCTCTCTATAAAAGCAAGATTTCATTCATAACTTTCTCCATTTCATTCATCACAATAATATAATAATTTATTTCATTTAAAAATTAAGACCATGGAGCTACAATTCATAAACTTAAAACTTCATCGAAAAAAATCGTCCTTCTGTTTATAAAATCAATTAATATTTCATTCATATCAGCCATGCAGACTCCATGGACTGAATTATTTTGTGTTAAAGAAATACAGTAATTCTAATAAAACTCATTCTACATATTTTGCTGTTTACATTTTACATAGGTGAAAAATAGGCTTAGTTGTAGAAATAATCAAATTTGAATGAGAATTTAAACTCAAATATATTGTCATTGTGTTGTTTTAGTATGTAGATGCACAGAATTTAAGCAAAAATAAAGTAGTTTTAGGACGGATACAACACTCAATATGAATTAAAAAGAACTTTAAAAAATCACGATTTTGAAACAAGATGGATGCCATATATCATTTTGAAGAGGGTCATGTGATCGTTTCATAACATGGTCACGTGATCGTTTCATATAAGATGTGTAATTATTATTTTAATTTTTATTTAACAAACTACTGAATATATTTCGCTGAATTTTTTTTTTTATATTTTATGGAACAATTTGACTATTACCTAAAATTTTTGAAACAATTTGTGAATTTTAAATCCGCTTAAAAAATGTTTGAAAAATTAGGTCCCATAGGGCTCAATGTATTTCATTTTTTCAACCCGGATTTAATCCAAAACTAATTGGGTGATATTATTCATTTATATTCTCATAGGTCTTACAGACCGTCTGAACAACATACTAAAATTTCATTTTGATTAAGTCATTTTTACGGCAGGACTAAATTATTTTTTAACACAAAATAATTTAGTCCATGGAGTCTGCATGGCTGATATGAATGAAATATTAATTGATTTTATAAAGAGAAGGACGATTTTTTTCGATGAAGTTTTAAGCATAGAGTTTAATTATTTGTAGCTCCATGGTCTTAAATAAAATGTTTAAATAAAATAAATTATTATAGTATTGTGATGAATGAAATGAATGGGATAAAGTTATGAATGAAATCCTGTTTTTATAGAGAGATCCAGGCGTGTTATTTTTTCTATGACGTCATTTGAATTAATTTCAGTTGTTTTCGATGAAGTTTTCAAATATAATAAATAATCGTAGTATTATGATAATTCTAAAACTATTACCGAGGAATGTATAACATTTTAGAGATGTTTAAACCAGGCAATTTATATTTCAATGCCGTCATTTGAATGAAGTTCATTTTTTTCGATGAAGGTTTAAGGTTTCAAATATAATAAATTAATGCAGTATTGTGATAAGTTTCAAAATATTACCGAGGAATGTATTGCATTTTAGACTTGTTTAAATAAAATTGCATTGAAGTTGGAAAGTGTTTCATAATCAATGCTTTAAGCATGATTGATCTGTCTTGTTTAAATTAAAATATGCGAAACTTTTCAATTACATATTATACACTGAAAAACAATTTTAGTTTGAAGTCTGCATTTAATATTACTGTATAATAGCTGTAAGTTCATAAATTATACACTTCCAGTCCAGATATGATAAACTTTGAATTGTACATTAAAATTGTTTCTACATTTCGGTAAAATGTTTCTATATACGAGAGCTTAAATAATGGACCTAAAAATTAATGAAATACAACAAGTAACAAATATGTTGTAATAAGAAAAGGAAAATTTGGAGGTCAAATGGGCATTTTTCACTACTCTAGTTTTGTTTCAAGACTTTCAGAAAGAAAAGTAAAAGCGCTTTACGAGAGTTTGATTCATTGAAAGCTTTGTAACGTACATAGTCAATAAAAAAACCCGTCTAAACTTAACATTGCAAAGCAATTAATTTTACAATATTTATCCAGTATTTTCAAATTTTATCAAATTTTTTATTCATCAATCATTCTTTCCACCATACATTTGTGACATTTTAGGAACTATAGTTTTATGACGGAAGGATCCAACTTGCAGTATATACGCATATAATCCAGTTAGGTTGTCCCCAAGTACAGAAGGAAATTCTTAGTCTAACACTATTCTGAACAACTCATATCCAAATTGGGATTTCAGGCATTCTTTGTCTGCTGATTCTATACACTGTGAAACATTTGCAAGCATGTTACTGAAAGTTTCACGGGAATCAGTTGTTCACAATGGGAAGTAAGGTTCCTGATAGCTATGATTATATATATATATATATATATATATATATATATATATATATATATATGTATATATATATATATATATATATATATATATATATATATATATATATATATATGTATATATATATATATATATATATATATATATATATATATATATATATATATATATATATATATATATATATATATATATATATATATAATAGTAGATTGAAAATCCAATGAACGAAAAGTAAGAAGCTGCAACACGATAAACCTAACTTTCTAAAACACCCACAGAATAAAATATAAAACAGCAAATCATCAATCAAATGGAAAAATACAGAACACGAGTTATCAAGTTACAGAAAATCAACAAAATTCATAGGTATGGAAACGAATATAGAAAAGCTTAAAAAATCAAGCTATATCGCTATATACGTGGAAAAAGGGCTAACCCTAAAAAAATGGAAATGTTCACTTCGTAAAATTCGTTCTCAAGTCCAAGTATTTTGACTAAGCAGACATAAAATATGTATGTTTCTGAAGAAATAGATAGATTATATCTATAAACTATTTCTACTTGGACGACATACATAAAGAAAGAATAAAAAAAGAAAAAATGAATACCTGGAAAATGCCCAGCATATGTACAAACTAGTCGAAACCGGGAACTCTGATTGAAGAGACCAGTGTTGCCATTCGCAAAGAAAAAATGAAAAACGATCTATTGTTGCCATTCATAAGAATTGAAAAACAGTAAAGCGAAATGGTAAGAAAAGGTAATAATACACAAAAAAAGGTGGCTAAAAGGAGGGGCTAATAATAGTAATATATATATATATATGTATATATATATATGTGTATATATATATATATATATATATATATATATATATATATATATATATATATATATATATATATATATATATATATATATATATATATATATATATATATATATATATATATATATATATATATAACAGTTAATAACTACAGTACTATAGATTCAATTTAGAACTAACATTTGTAAATTTGCGAATATGTTAGTATTTACAAATGTTAGTTCTAAATTGAATCTATAGTACTGTAGTTATTAACTGTTATTAATAACGATAATTTACAATCTTCCATTAATTTATGCTGCATATGCGCATGTTAATGGTTAGAGTATATAAATTCTTTTTAATAGTTTTATGTGACCTTTTGAATTGTGCTAGAATTATCTTCAAAAGTCTATGTAATTCTTTATTATTTTATCTGTTTCTTATATTTCATATTTTTAATGTTTGACTTTGACGATATTTCGGCCATGTGGCTGTATCGTTGAGCGAAACACATTTGGAACGTCTGTGAATGCAAAGATCCTTGAAAAGCTGGATCTACTGAGGTTCTATCCAATTTCGTATTTTCGGATTGCATCTTTTCTCTTATTTTTATTTTTGTCATTTTAATATTTTGATCCTCCAGATTTTGATAAGCCTTTGATGTTTGAACTTGATTAGTATGTATCGTTCTTGAATGTTGATAAATTCATGTGTATTTTTGATTTTTTAAAATTAAGACCATTTTGTCTTATATGGTAGCATTATTTTCCTTATGTCTGATATTTCTTTTCATATCCTCTTTACTTTATTTTCCTCCGTATTGTTTTTGAACCAGGGTAGGACACTGATCATGTTTAAATTAGTCTTACTATTTTTATATATTTATTTTTATCTTTTTATTATATATATATATATAATATAACAAATAAAAGTGACAAGTGAAATTCAAAATAGAAATTTCCACCCATACATCATCATAAAACCAATAAAAGTGAGCCAAATAAAAGCCATT
This sequence comes from Amaurobius ferox, assembly GCA_951213105.1. Lineage (NCBI taxonomy): Eukaryota > Metazoa > Arthropoda > Arachnida > Araneae > Amaurobiidae > Amaurobius > Amaurobius ferox. The sequence goes on from OX578140.1 coordinate 67,024,032, forward strand.
AAAAGCCTTTGCTTTGTATTGGTACCGTGAGCATTGCTTGGGGAGTAAAGCTGCTTTAAACGGGAAGGGGAGTCGCAATCCTCCCCAACCATTATATGCAAAGCATTTGGTTATCCCTTTTTCCTCGTATTTCTTTGCTTATATATATATATATATATATATATATATATATATATATATATAATAGTAGTTTTAAAATCCAATGAACGAAAAGTAAGAAGATGTAACACGATAAACATATATAATAAAAAGTGGCATTAAGCATCAGAAACGCGTCTTTCCTTCTATAATTCATGTAAACGTTACACTGTTGTCTCATTTATTCTGAAAAAAAAAGAGTACTTTTTTGATTCCGAAATCGGTTGGTGTTTTTAGATTGTTAATTTATGCTATTTTGTTTATGAAGATTATATTCATAGATACACATGAGTGTTATTAAATAATGTTCAATCAAGAGAAATAGTCTGCATTAAGGCAACTGTTTCACTGGGTCAACCAGGTCGATGATGTTGGGGCACTGGCACTCTTGGTGGCACTCTTGGTGGCAGTCTCTTTTGTGGAGGTACAGGCACTCGAACACCCCCTTGAGGATACGTTGCTGTGTAATCCCAATTATTGTCCACATAGTGGCAGAAGTACTTGTTGCATTTTCCTGAGTTGTTCCGACCATGGACAGCTGCAGATTTGAGACGCTTCTTAAAAGGCCGAGGAATGAATTCATTGTTAAGCATGTGACCTAAGAGGCTGTGAATAAATAGTACAGTGCGAATCATTAATTACATATATATGCACTGGGATTCTATTGCATAATAAATATCTAAAAATTTCAGAATTAAAATAATTGTGCATTTAATGTATTTTAAATTCTTTGACTATTATTTTTACCAAACTTGTGTATCTACATAAAATTTTCAGTTCCATCTGAAAAAAAAAACAAGAAAGATCAATCATGCTTAAAGCATTGATTATGAAACACTTTCCAACTTCAATGCAATTTTATTTAAACAAGTCTAAAATGCAATACATTCCTCGGTAATATTTTGAAACTTATCACAATACTGCATTAATTTATTATGTTTGAAAACTTAAACCTTCATCGAAAAAAATGAACTTCATTCAAATGACGGCATTGAAATATAAATTGCCTGGTTTAAACATCTCTAAAATGTTATACATTCCTCGGTAATAGTTTTAGAATTATCATAATACTGCGATAATTTATTATATTTGAAAACTTCATCGAAAACAACTGAAATTAATTCAAATGACGTCATAGAAAAAATATCACGCCTGGATCTCTCTATAAAAACAGGATTTCATTCATAACTTTCTTTCTCCCATTCATTTCATTCATCACAATACTATAATAATTTATTTTATTTAAACATTTTGTTTAAGACCACGGAGCTACAAAAAATTAAACTCTATGCTTGAAACTTCATCGAAAAAAATCGTCCTTCTCTTTATGAAATCAATTAATATTTCATTCATATCAGCCATGCAGACTCCATGGACTAAATTATTTTGTGTTAAAAAAATACAGGAATTCTAATACAACTCATTCTATATATTTTGCTGTTTACATTTTACATAGGTGAAAAATAGGCTTAGTTGTAGAAATAATCAAATTTAGATGAGCATTTAAACTCAAATATATTGTCATTGCGTTGTTTCAGTATGTAGATGCACAGAATTTAAGCAAAAATAAAGTAGTTTTAGGACGGATACAACACTCAATATGAATTAAAAAGAACTTAAAAAAATCACGATTTTGAATCAAGATGGATGCCATATATCATTTTGAAGTGGGTCATGTGATCGTTTCATATCATGGTCACGTGATCGTTTCATATAAGAGGTGTAATTAATATTTTAATTTTTATTTAAAGAACTACTGAATATATTTCGCTGAATTTTTTTTTATATATTTTATGGAACAATTTGAATATTACCTAAAATTTTCGAAGCAATTTGTGAATTTTAAATCCGCTTAAAAAATGTTTGAAAAATTAGGTCCCATAGGGCTCAATGTATTTCATTTTTTCGACCCGGGTACAATCCAAAACTAATTGGGCGATATTATTCATTTATATTCCCATAGGTTCTACAGACCGTCTGAACAACATACTAAAATTTCATTTTGATTAAGTCATTTTTACGGCAGTTATCGTGCTAACGGGCAGACAGACAGACAGACAGACAGACAAAATGAACAAAGTCATAAACACTTTTCAACTTTGTTGTAAAGTGTTAAAAAGAAACTGAGAAAAATTCTGCATGAAATTCCAAAACATTTAACGGGTGAAAAATCGCAAATAATAGAGCAACTTAAAAATTCATTGAACATTCTGGAATACAGTAATTTACATTTTTAGTTATAATGCAAAGTTATAATGCAATTATAATTTTTTATAATTTTAGTTATAATGCAATATCACGTTATATGCAAATATAATTTTAGTTATAATGCAATATCACTCCATATTCATACCAAAAATTGAAATCGTCTGAATCTTCAATTTGCTGATGCGTCATAACAGAAAATGAAATTTTAAATTTCATAGATTACATATGTTTAAATGAATTTTTAATTTTTATAACATGAAGAAATTATATATATATAAATGCCGGGGGGTCACAATGCCCCCCGGCCGTTTTACTGTCGTTCCTGGAAACACTGTCCCTTTTTTCCCCCCTTCCTCTTTGCCCCCTACCTTTTAAATCTGCTTTTGTAGAGGTGCGCATTATACGTGTGTTGGAAAATTTTAGGAACGAAATTGTAGCAGGCAATTGCTTGGGCGAATATTTTACAAAAATTAATGTACCCGTCATGTGATGGGTATAACATCTATTTTTGTATAAAGCTATCTTACATGGAAGTGACCGTTCTTTCTAGTTCAGGAGCGTTCATATTGGCAGGGTCCCCAAACTCGCACGACAGTCTTTCCAGACAGTGATCTTCCGTGCCCAGCAGTCCATTGCATTGCAGGTAGTTGACCATGACGCGTGACTGTTGCTTTTCATCGTAGTCCACCTGGAAAGACAATGATATGGAATGAATTCTATGGTGACAAAGATAAACGCTGTCAAGGCACTTTTTGCTGCACTTCTTCAATAGATTATAATTTATCATTTATGAAATCAAGAATGATGAATTGTGCCGTGCATTGGAGGTTTCTGTAAGCAACCCTATATATCTTAACCGGAACTCGGAAGTTTGGACTTTTTGAATCTGAAAGATTTTCTTAAACCAGTACAGTGAGTGTTTCAAGAGGAAAATAGCAAAGATTAAAATATTTCATGAAATATTAATGTAAAAACGAATGGTAGTAAAATTATTTACCGATTTAGATGAATGAACTTCCATTTATATTATATTTTTCAAAACTATTGTGGTTTTAAATATATTCTATTTTAATATATGGTAATTGTTAACGTCTCTGGATTAATTAGTCTATGGTATCCCCAATCAAATCTGTTACATGCAACAAAATTATAAAAATAAACAACAAAACTTAAAAAGCTTACAATATAGGTCATACAGAGGTCATACAGTTTGCATTAATCATACAATTTACAGCATTTTACCTGATGAAGGTAATTAGCAACAACTTCCAGTTCTTTTATTCTAGCAGACTTTTCACGTTGCTGATATCTGGGATCACCAGCTCGTTTCCGTCTTCTTCTCCGTTTTCCAATGAAAGGTGAGGGTCCGAAGGCACCTCCAAAAGTTCCTAATCCTCCATTTAATGTTGTAGTTTGCTGAGCTACCGGAACTAGAACCGGAAATGAAAATATGATGCTAAGGAGAGGTGCTAGAAGAAGAGGCAGTCCAGCAGCAAGGAGACGGGCCGCTTGCCTACGACCACTGCTGGCTTTTGGCTTGTATCCGTAGAAGTACTGACCACGGTACTCCCACGTTTCTGGTCGGACATTTCGTCCTCGTTCTGTTGCTGGAAAAATGAAAAGGAAAATTCAAATAAATCTTTAAAATTTACAATATGTTAACCCCGTCATATGCAGGCTGTACAAAGTTAAATTAACAATAAATTTTCATCTGGATTATCAATCGATTTATACAATCTTGACGAACTAAAGTTGAGACAACAAGCATTTAATTAATACATTCAAACATATGTAGTCTTATTTCAATATTTGATAACTTTTGAGAGTCATTAAAAAGCCTTTATTACTTTCCCTACAATACATGGTAATGCATAAAGAAAGCAGTGGAATCATGCCGAAAATCGCAACTCGAGGTTTCGACGGATCTACACGTTTCGAGACCTCTAGAATACGAAAAACTATTTTTAGCGTGATGTCTGTGTGTGTGTCCGTGTGTCTGTCTGTGTAATGTATGTATCCACTCTAACTGAAAAACTGATCGAATTTCATAAAATTTGGTAGGTAAGTCACTTGGGTGTGACCCTGCTGCTGAGTAGTTTTTTGTACGATTCAAGTTACAAGAACTCGCCTTTTTTGCGAAATGGTTCTCAAAAATTGCCTATATCCACGCTAGCTGAAGAAACTACTAGATCAGATTTCACAAAATTTGGTAGATAAGTCCCATGTGGGTTACTCTGGTGTTGATTAGATTTTGGTACGATTCGGAAAAAGTAACTTGCCTTTTTTTGAAAAATGGCTGGCAAAAATCGTCAAAATCTAAAGTAAAATACGTTCAAATATATCAATTAAATGCCTGTTTTATACATACTTTTTAACACTGAATAGAATAAGACCAACCTTATTACACTAGAACTAGCCGTTCTCGAGATATTTTTGTTTTCCGCATTTACGCTGCGCCACCGTTGAGAAAACGAACAGTTACGTGAGAACGAAAATTGAATTAAAAATGCCAATTCAGTGTCATTTTAAATATTTGTGGGAGTTGTTTTGTGTATTTAAATCGTTATGCAAGCCGTTCTCGAGATATTTTAGTTCTTTCGTATTTTTGCTATGCCGGTTCTGAGTCCACTATTTATGCGTGTTATTTAGTGCAATTAGACTAAATTTAAAGAATTATTAATAATGTAAAGAGACAATGAATTTGAGTCTGCAGGGAAAGTCATGTGCTACTCACATCAGATTTTTTTTATTTTTAAATCGTACTGAAATTTAATTATCACCATAGTAAAGGATTACATAACATAGCGTTTTAGCTATAAAATTAGTATTATAGATTGCTCAAAATTTGTAATCCATTGAAAACTGCAATTTTCAAATCAAGATTTCGAATCAATTCCAATACTTTCCCAATGCTTTATTGTGCATTGTAGAGAAAGTTAAAACTTCTACATGTGTTAAACCAATTTTGATTGCAGTCCAGTAAAACAAAAAAGAGAAAAAAATCTAAAATTAACAATGTTAACAAAACTGACAGATTTTCGATTTGTGAGAGGTCAGTGTCCTAACAGCATTTTTTTTTCACAGTGACTTAAGAGTTACGTTACACTGTGACTTTGGGACGTTACAGAACGTCGCAGTACGTCTCGGCAATGTCATATTGAGGTCACAGTGAAATCATTTTGTCATTTTTAAGGTCGTATGTGACATCGCATATTAACTTGTTTGTGACGTCACATTGTAATTGCCATTGTAATGTCGTCACATTGTTACGTGTCAATTAAATTGTGGAAACGTCACAGAATATAGTCACAATGAAGTTACAAAGTTACTAATATGCAACGTCGCATAGAAGTCACAAATATGGTGTCACATTGTGACCCAGGTGTCACGTGACCACAACGTCACTGTCACAAATGTGACGATCTTTGCTGTGAGGGTGTATTCTGAATAAGCCTGTATTTTGAGAGAGATATCTTTCTTTTCGTTGCATTTAACCATTGTTTAAGGAATTAACGAGATACTTAGACACAAACAACATTGCTATTTAGTTCCTATTGTGACGTTTATTGCTGATTTGTATAAATCCAAATTATCCAGATTTTCGAACTCATTCTTGCATCTGGAAACTACTTGCTAATCTAAAGAATGCGAATCAGCAATATGCATGTAAAGGACGCATAAAGGTTTTTCTATTTTTTAAAACAAGCAAAAAAAAAATCTATTTAGGTATTTGCTAAGAAAACTCACCAGGTCTGTGATGTCTGACTGTGTACATGGCAATAGGGAAAAAGAAGCCTTGAGGAGGTGGAGTTCGCCTCTTCGTCCTCCGCAATGCACCAACTGATCCCTGCAGCAAATCCGTACTGTGATTGCCAAATCCATCAGCAACTCCATTTAGCAGGAGTAGTGACACGGATACCACTGTGATCAGCAACAGCTCTGGAGCTGTGGATCTGGAAGACATGTATATTTAGTGGCACATTTTTTCCATTTTAGAGCACTATGCATTATTCCATCGTTCAAAATATTTCTATTGCTTTTGGGAGCTGGACACACAGATTGTATAAGAGAGGGTACAAAGTTCCCAAAAGTTCCTGGAATCACTAAAAAAATAGAAAACATATAAATATTCATCTAAAGCACCCTTCAAAGTAATCTCCTTGAGAAGCATTACACTTGTTCCAGTGCAATTCCAACAGTCGAAAATAATTTTGAACTATCTGTTTTGATATATTGTGCAACTACCTTGTCACTTAATCTGGAGATTGGAGGACAAGAGTAATTCTCCGACTTTCAGATTCTTCATCATAGGAACAAAATGGCTGCATGCAGCCATATATATCTGAAGCATGAAACTTCTTAGGAGATTTCAGCGGATTATCTCTTGTGTTTTAAGTCAGACATCACTTGGCAGTCAGTACTATGTACACTTTTGTGCTTGACATTTCCAATGTGGGTAACATCTATGGGTAAGGTATCTTCGGCTAAAATTGGAGCGTTATGAAGAATGTAAACACTTTAGATGCTTATATCTCAGAGCCTAACAGATAAAAATATAAACAAATTTTTCCTTGTTCTGTTCAAAACAGAGTATCGACTATGAATACATGAGAATAATTTCAATATTTCAATACTTTGAACTTATTTTTAATAAAATTAAAATTTTTTGTCCGAGCGTTCATTTTGCTTACATTTTACTCGAAATATCATTGAAACTATAAGATATAGATATAAATAGTGAGCCACAGAATTATTCAGTAAAAAATTCGGTTTTTAAAACTACAATTTATTTTTACAAGGATCTTATAGCTTTTGAGAAATCTTCTTGTCAAGTTGAAAAAGATTGAACATTTTCTATTTTTCAAGTTTGTAATGCTTATCTCAAAAACTGAAAATACTAGCTATAGACTATGAAACGTAATTTATAGATCTTTGAAGGCCCTACATGTATCTATAATTTGATTTTAGATCAAATTCTCAGTTTTTGCATTATCGTTGTTATAATTTCGATATTTTAATATTTTGATCTTTTAACGTTTTCCCAATTCGAGATAAAGCTGTAGCATTTAAAATGCCACGAGTGCTGCAGTTCAATATGTTTCCACCTTATTGAAATATTGTACACAAGTACCTTATTTTGTGTTAACAAAATTAGGAAGTGAAGTGGATGGAATAATGGTAATTCTAAACATGTTTAATCATTGATGAGGTTTGAAGAGAAGAATTGGAAATATAAAAGTCTAGTACGTATTTATGTTCCACTAGACAAGTTCGTAGATTTACCTGAATCTTAAACCTCGACATAGATGTTGTATAAATTTAGTTTATATAAATTAAAACAAAGAAACATATTTCGAGTAATTTGTAGCACTTTGAAAGCTCTACAAGGATATATACTAATTGGATTCCTGATCCAGTTGTTAGTTTTCAAAATGCAATGGTTATAATTTCGATATTTTAGTATTTTGAACTATTTTGGAGAGGGGGTTCTGATTTCTATATCTTAATATTTTGAACTGCTTTGGAAAGGGGGTTCTGATTTCTATATCTTAATATTTTGAAATGCTTAGGAAAGGGGCTCTGATTTCTATATTTTAATATTTTAAACTATATTGGAAAGGGGGTTCTGATTTCTATATTTTAATATTTTAAACTATATTGGAAAGGGGGTTCTGATTTCCATATCTTAATATTTTGAACTATTTTGGAAAAGGGGGGGGTCTGATATCTATACCTTAATATTCTGAACTATTTTGAGAAGGGGGTTCTGATTTCTATATCTGAATATTTTGAACTGCTTTCGAAAGGGGTTTCTGATTTCTTTATCTTAATATTTTGAAATGCTTAGGAAAAGGGTTCTGATTCCTATATTTTAATATTTTGAACTATATTGGAAAGGGGATTCTGATTTCTATATCTGAATATTTTAAAATGCTTAGGAAAGGAGGTTCTGATTTCTATATCTGAATACTTGGAACTATTTTGGAATGGGGGTTCAGATTTCTATATCTTAATATTTTGAAGTGCTTAGGTAAGGAGGTTCTGATTTCCATATCTTAATATTATGAACTATTTTGGAAAGGAGGTTCTGATTTCTATACCTTAGTATTTTAAACTGCTTTCGAAAGGGAGGTTATGATGTCTCTATTTTAATATTTTGAACTATTTTGGAAAGAGGGTTTTGATTTCTATATCTTAGTATTTTGAACTATTGTAAAAAAAGGGGGGGGGGGGTCCTGATTTTTATATCTTAATATTTTAAATTATTTTGGAAAGGGGGTTCTGATTTCTATATATTAGTTTTTTTAACTATTATGGAAAGGGGAGGGATCTGATTTCTATATTTTAGTATTTTGAACTGTTTTCGGAAAGGGGTTTTGATTTCTATATCTTAATATTTTGAATTATGATGGAAAGGATCTTCTGATTTTTATATTTTAATATTTAGAGCTGCTTTAAATATGCATAAAGCAGACAAACCACCCTCAAAGACAGATTTTATTTGCATAAAACCACTTCGGCTCCAACGGACAGGAGCCACTACTGATTTATTGCAATACTTTCTGGTTCCAAACAACTCGCTAATTGTCATTTATTCCATGGGATATTAATTTAATGCTAATTGCTTTTTGATATGGATTTTACTTTAATTGTTTTTCTTTCTTTATTGACAAGCTAGATCTCGCCAAAATATAGGCTAATTGATCGAAATGGTTTTACCTTCTCAAGAAGGATTGAGTAGAACATTTCAATAGTTGAAGCTTTTACAGTATTTAGTGCCAGTAATCTTTTTTACGTTAGTTAAATTAAACGTACTATAAAATTTCATATTAAGGAGACCAATGTCAAAAAATCTGATGTGGGCAACACATGACTTTCTTCATATAATGCAATGGATTTACTAGTTTTACAAAAAAAAAATAATGTATAAGATCCAAATCGCTGTGTTTTGATCGTTGAATTGTACATTGGACGATTTTCAGGATGACAACATGTAAAACTATTTCAAAATACTGAATTGACATATACTTCGCGCAACTCTAAACAATCATCAACATTGATAGCATGCTCAATAAGTGATACAGTCCATATATTAAAAAATTTTAATAATTACTTCATCATCTAGACTTCATTTTCATTGATTTAGTCTCATTTTCATTGATTTAGCCTCATTTTCATTGATTTAGCATCATTTTCATTGATTTAGAGTCATTTTTATAAACTTGGCGACAGTTTCGTTAGTTTAGCAACATTTAAAAAAGTCGTCAAGTAGCCAACATTCGGTCAAAATCTCGCCAAGTATTATGGATGGAGAAATAAGTTATTCTTGTAGCACATAACTGACTATTGGCGTCCAAATACAAAAGTATTACCTAAAGTATATTTTTTCATGATTGGAACTAGCTAGATCCACGAGAATGATATCACCCAATTTATCGCATGATATTACTTATGGAAACAGAACATATTCCAACAATAGGCAATATTTTTTTTAATTTTATATGATTTTTTGATAATTTTTTTCAAAAATGTGCAATATCTCGAGAACGGTTCATGCTAGCGTTCTAAAATTTGTTTTAATCGTTTTCTAATGAAAATTTACATAAGAAATGGACTATTTTCGTAACTTTATTACAGGGTTTGATTTTTGGAAGATTTTTTCAAAATCTCACTTGAAAATTCAGGGGGTTTCTGAACATGCGATTGCATATAAAAACATCAGGCTTTCAGTACTTATGTACTGTAATTTTTGTTCCAAATTTCATTCGAATTGGTCCATTCGTTCGTCAGTTATCGTCTCCACAGACTCACTGACACACACATACTGAATCTCAAAAACGTCTGAGTCGTGTTCAGACATGCTTGAAACGTGCTCTCCCGTCGAAAACTCGAATTCGAATTTTCGACCCCGTCACAATACTTTCCTTATGCATTATATGTATATAAGGAAAGTAATATGGTTTAAACAGCCATGACAGCCAGGGGCGTGTAGTTCAATTAAGCGAACATTTGAAGGAATTAAAGCTTTTCAATTGAATGGCTTAAAACTTCGCAAAAATAGTTAGAACATCGTTAAATGCACAGCATAAAACAAATAACGGTAAAAAAATTTGATGCGGGCAGCACTTGACTTTCCTTATATAATGCAATGAATTCACTACTTTTACAGTAAAAAAAAAATAGGTTATTCTTATAGTAGATATTTATATTTTTTCTAGGATATTGAATTTTGGTTAATGAGCCGTCATTTTCATCGATTTAGCGACATTTTTATCCATTTGGCGAGATTTTCGTTAATTTGGCAACATCTAAAAAGTCGCTAAGTTGGTGACATTCCGCCAAATTCGTCACCAAAATATCGCCAAGCGTTATGGAAGGAGAAATAAGTTATTCTTGTAGCAGATAAATGACTATTGGCGTTCAAATAAAAATGTTTTACTCAAAGTATCTTTTCTTATAAATGGAACGAGCTAGATCTACGAGAATGATGTCACCCAATTCATGATGTAACATGATATTACATATGAAATGTGAACATGTTTCTCAACAGTTGTTATATTTTTTTTAATTTATGGGATTTTTTTATAAATTTATTTGAAAAATGTGCAATATCTCGAGAACGATTCATGTTAGCGTTTTAAAGTTTATGTCAATCGCTTTCTAAGGAAAAATTATATAAGAAATGTCTATTTGTGTAACTTTATTAAAGATTTTGATTTTTTGATGATTTTTTCAAAATTTCACTCAAAAATTTAGGAGAGTTCTAAACATTCGATTGCGTTTAAAACAATAGGCTTCCAGTATTCACGGATTGTGATTTTGTACCAAATTTCATTCGAATCGCTCCATTCGTTCGTGAGATATCGTCTCCACAAGCTCACTTTCTCTCTCTCTCTCACACACACACACACACACACACACACACACACTCACACACACACACACACACCACACACACACACGCACACAGACATCACCTCAAAAATGTTTGATTTGTGATCAGAGATGCTTGAAACGTGCTCTCCCGTCGAAAACTCGAATTCAAATTTTCGACCCCATCACAATACTTTCCTTATACATTATGTACATAAGGAAAGTAATATTCTTATTTGTTTCAAGAACACATATTTGAAATTGCCAGCTGTTCATGCGGAAGAAAGCATGGAGATCAACTTACAGGTTGCTAGAAGAGGGATACGCATAACGAAGAGTTACTTTTCCTCATTAATTCGGTGGCAACATAAAAAAATCTAATGTGACGAACACGAATTCTCCTACAGATATGTTCATTCAAATAAGATATGTTCGTTTTAATACGCAAAATAACGAATATTCATTTGAAATTAAATCTATTTTGCGTTTTTACTTTTTTTACATACATAATGTATAAGGAAAGTATTGTGACGGAGTCGAAAATTCGAATTCGAGTTTTAGACGGGAGAGCACGTTTCAAGTATCCCTGATTACGAATCAAACATTTTTGAGGTGATGTCTGTGTGTGTGAAAGTATGTGTGTGTGTGTGTGTGTGTGTGTGTGTGTGTGTGTGTGTGTGCGCGCGCATGTGTGTGTGTCAATGAGTTTGAGGAGACTATATCTCAAAAAAGAATAGAGCGATTCAAATGAAATTTGGTACAAAAATCACAATCCTTGAATACTGGAAACTTATTGTTCTCAAACGCAATCGAATGTTCAGAACTCCCCTAAATTTTCGCGTGCAATTTGGATAATATCATCAAAAAATCAAAACCGTTAATAAAATTACGCAAATAGACATTTCCTATGTAAATTTTTCCTTAGAAAACGATTAACATAAACTTTAGAACGCTAACATGAACCGTTCTCGAGATACTGCATATTTTTCAAATAAATTTATAAAAAAAATCCCATAAATTAAAAAAATATATTAACTGTTGAGAAACATGTTCACTTTTCATATGTAATATCATGCGATAAATTGGGTGACATCATTATTCGGGGATTTAGTGTGTTCCATTCATAAGAAAAGGTATTTTGAGTAATTCATTTGTATTTGAACGCCAATAGTCATTTATCTGCTATAAAAATAACTTATTTCTCCATCCATAAAGCTTGGCGTTATTTTGGCGTCGAATTTGTCGGAATGTCGCCAACTTGGCGACTTTTCAAATGTTGCCAAATTAACGAAAATCTCACCCAATGGATAAAAATGACGCTAAATCGATGAAAATGACTAGTTAACGAAAATTCAATATCTTAGAAAAAATATTAGTATCTACTATAAGAAAAACCTATTCTTTTACTGTAAAAGTAGTAAATTCATTACATTATATAAGAAAAGTCATGTGCTGCCTACATCAGATTTTTTAATCTACATTTTACACTTGGCATTGTATTACTTTCCTTATATACAAAAATCTGATGTGGGCAACATATGACTTTTCTTATATAAAGCAATGAATTTACTACTTTTACAGTTAAAAGATATGTTATTCTTATAGTAGATACTTATACCCTTTCCAAGATATTGAATTTTCTTCAATTTATCGTCATTTTTACCCATTTTGCGAGATTTTCGTTAATTTGGCAATATTTAAAAAAGTCGCCAAATTGACAACATCCTGCTAAATTCGTCGCTAAAATCTCGCCAAGCGTTATGGGCGAAGAAATAAATTATTCTTACACCAGATCAACGACTATTGTGAGTTCAAATACAAAAGTATTACTGAAAGTATCTTTTCTCGTGAATGGAACGAATTTGATCCATGAGAATGATGTCACCAAATTTATCACATGATATTACATATAAACAGTAAACATGTTTATCGACAGTTAATATTTTTTTTTATTTATGGGATTTCTTTAATAAATTTATTGAAAATCTACAATATCTCGAGAACGGTTCATGCTAACGTTCTAAAGTTTATGTCAATCGTTTACTCAGGAAAAATTACATAAGAAATGTCTATTTGCGTAACTTTATTAAACGTTTTAATTTTTTGATGATTTTTACAAAATGTCACTCGAAAATTTAGGGGGGTTCTGAACATTCGATGTGTTTTAAAACATTTGGCTTCCAGTATTCATGGATTGTGATTTTTGTACCAAATTTCATTTGAATAGCTCCATTTGTTCGTCTATTATCGTCTCCACAGACTCACTGACACACACACACACACACACACACACACACACACACAGACATCACTTTTAAAATGTTTAATTCGTGATCAGGGATACTTGAAACGTGCTCTTCCGTCGAAAACTCGAATTCGAATTTCCGACCCCGTCACAATACTTACCTTATACATTATGTATATAAGGAAAGTAACATTCTTATTTGTTTCAAGAACACATATTTGAAATTGCCAGCTGTTCATGCGGAAGAAAGCATGGAGATCAACTTACAGGCTGCTAGAAGAGGGATACGCATAAGGAAGAGTTACTTTTCCTCATTTATTCGGTGGCAACATAAAAGAAATCTAATGTGACGAACACTCATTATGTATATAAGGAAAGGAAGAAACAGGGATTTAATAAATCGTCACTTGCTCACATTGCTTTAATTTTGATTACCCTTTTTGAAATTTCTTACTCAAGGATTATACAAAAATGCCAAGGGATCTATGATACTAATTCTTTAAAACGTTTCATATTAAAAAAAGATCTGATGTGGGCAGCACATGACTTTCCTTATATAATGCAATGAGTTTATTACTTCTACAATAAAAAATTGATTATTTTTATAATAGATATTTATATTCTTTCTAAGATATTGAATTTTCGTCAATGTGTCGTCATTTTCATTGATTTAGCGTTATTTTTATCCATTTAGCGAATTTTTCGTTAATTGAGCAGCATTTAAAAAAGTCGCCAAGTTGGCAACATTCTACTAAATTCGTCGCCAAAATCTCGGCAAGCGTTATGGACGGAAAAATAAGTTGTTCTTACAGCAGATAAATGTCTAGTACCGTTCAAATACAAAAGTATTACTCCAAGTATCTTTATTCATGGATGGAACGAGCTAGTTCCACGAGAATGATATCACCCAATTTATCGCATGGTATTACATATGAAAAGTGAACATGATTCTCAATAGGAAATAGTATATATATTTTTTATTTTATATGACTTTTTGATAATTTTTTTAAAAATGGCAATATCTCGAGAATGGTTCATGTTAGCGTTCTAAAATTTATGTCAATTGTTTTCTAATGAAAAATTACATAAGAAATGGCTGTTTGCGTAACTTTATTAGAGATTTTGATTTTTTGACGATGTTTTCAAAATTTTACTCGAAAATTTAACGGGGTTCTGAATATTAGATTGGGTATAAAAGCAATAGGCTTCCAATGTTTATGGATTGTAATTATTGTGCCAAATTTCGTTCGAATCGGTCCATTCATTCGTCAGTTATTGTCTCCACACTCTCACTGACACACACACACACACACACACACACACACACACACAGACATCACTTCAAAAATGTTCGATTCGTGATCAGGAATTATATATAAGGAAAGTAGAAAAAATTAGTAATTTAATTAATGACTTGTCTGGTACTCCATTTTTTCTATAGTCCGGTGAAGTTATAGTTTTTTCGTTAAATTTGTCCCATTTTCACTTATTTCCAGCTTTAGGGACTTTTGAGAGCCTTTAGGGACTTTCGTGTCCCGTTTTGTCTTTCTTTTCGTCTTGTTGGTACTAATATAAATTGGATCAAACTTATCTGGTCTTGTCTGGACGTTTCTGTTGTGTTTTGGGGAACACCAATTTTGTGTGTTAAGATGTTATTACACGGAGCAATTTTTAGAGCCTATTTCTGGACTCTCCTGTCAACCGGCTTTTGCCAATTACTTGTATTTAGTACTTTGCCATTTCTTATTACTTTGTATTTAGTACTTTGCTATTTTTTATTACTTTGTATTTAGCACTTTGCCATTTATTACTTTCCTTATATACATAATGTATAAGGAAAGTATTGTGACGGGGTCGAAAATTCGAATTCGAGTTTTCGACGGGAGATCACGTTTCAATCATCCTTGATCACGAATCAAACATTTTTGAAGTGATGTTTGTGTGTGTGTGTGTGTGAAAGTATGTGTGTGTGTGTGTGTGTGTGTGTGAAAGTATGTGTGTGTGTGTGTGTGTGTGTGTGAAAGTATGTGTGTGTGTGTGTGTGTGTGAAAGTATGTGTGTGTGTGTGTGTGTGTGTGTGTGTGTGTGTGTGTGTGTGTGTGTGTCAGTGAGTCTGTGGAGACGATAACTGACGAACGAATGCACCGATTCGAACGAAATTTGGTATAAAAATTGCAATCTGTAAACACTGGAAGCCTATTGTTTTTATACACAATCGAATGTTCAGAACCTCCTAAATTTTCGAGTGAAATTTTGAAAAAATCGTCAAAAAATCAAAATCGTTAATAAAGTTACGCAAATAGACATTTCTTATGTAATTTTTCATTAGAAAACGATTGACATAAATTTTAGAACGCTAGCATGAACCGTTCTCGAGACATTGCACATTTTTCAAAAAAATTATCACAAAGTCATATAAAATAAAAAAAAATATTTCCTATTGAAAAACATGTTCACTTTTTTCATGTAGTACCATGCGATAAATTTGGTGACATCATTGTTGTGGAACTAGCTCGTTCCATTCAGGAAAAAAAGAACTACGCAGACGGCACACAGATTTGGTGAGAGCTGGTCGACGATCAGGAGTCGTCCAAAACATGCAATTATATTTATTCCTAGTGGCATTGAAAATAGATTTTTATAACTTAAACTGTACCTTCCTTGGACTATTCAAGTCAAATATTACACACACACACACACACACACACACACATATATATATATATATTTAACTCGATTTAATTGCTTAGAAATATTATACTTAATCAGCTCTTTAGAATATATAGATTATCTGATAAAAAATTTCATGCTATGCATATTAATAAGCTTAAAATTACTAGCAAATTACATAAATATCCAGCTTATTTAGTACATAGTATAGTTAAAAAGTTTGGAATGGTAGATTATACTTAAATTCTCTCCTTAGTATCTTATTTTAGTCTGATATCCCCTTTCTCTTGAATAAGCATTACCATGTATTTACATGTTCTTAATGCTGAATATCACCTTTTATCGTCTTTTCGCATTACTGTTATTTCTTTCTCACGTTTGCCAACAGCAGTTCTCAACTTTTTATATTTTGAGATTGGCAACATTGGTCTCTTTATTCAAGGCTCCAATGGATCAGACGTATGCAGTATTTTTTCAGGTATACTTGTTTCCTATTATTTTTCAATATTTATGCATGTTGTCCAGGTTATCAAAGTTTATAAATATAATCTATCACTGATATCAGAAACATGCATTTTGTGTTCATTTTTATGAAATACCTGGACTTGGTAAAGAGTTTTATCGAAATGAACAATTCATTATTAGGCCTAGGACTTGTCCACGTGTAAAGCTTTCATGCTTGGATTTTATTTGATATTATTTTATCGTTTCCTTTCCATTGATGTTTTTTGAGTCTTCAGATTGATAACTAGAGGTTTGCATTTATATTTTCCACTTGATTGAGGATTTTCTGTTTGATACTTTTATTTGTAAGGTATTTTGTAATGTTGGGTTTTTTTGAGTTGAAAATTTTCTCTATTCTTTCATTGGATTTTTATACTTTTATTATTATTATTATTATTATATATATATATATATATATATATATATATATATATATATATATATATACATATATATATATATATATATGCACCCATAAGAAATTGAGGTACAGCCAAGAAACTCTGCATGTATGTATCGTTTGAGGAGATATGCAATTGATTAGAACGTGGGAGCAAAAAGTTTTATTAAGACATGGTGGCAACAAGATGACATTCTAGTAAGTGTGTCCTGTCATCTCTTGTCAGCTATATAAGGTGAAAATAAGTGCGGCATAGAGTCAATTAGTTTTGCTCCTAAATAGCGGAGGATTAAAATGTGATAAGAAGAAAATATAAAACATTTTTTGACACTTGTTTCTTTTCCTAAGGTGATTTGGATGATTAAAGAATGGCTGTTTTAATTACTTTCCAGTGAGTATTTTTTAAATACCTTGTTTCTGTTTACTTCTTCTGTTTGATCGAATATGATGGTTTACAATTATGGAGTCCAATTGTGGGTAATTTTACTTCTAAGATAACGTACAATACTTATAACTGTACACTTTTTAGTTTACAGTGGATAGTCTCATTTATCTCAAATCATTTTCATAATGCTCTATGTATTTAAAATGAAGCTGAAATTAAACATTGTATTTAAAAGCTAAATTTTAAATGATAGTAATAGTTGTAATTATCGTAAAAACATGTATTTATTTATTTATCTATTTTTTAATCAACCTGAAAAGCTGTACTGAACATGACCCTAAACTCAATTTTGAAATTTCTGACAACCTGACCCTTTTCTTGTAAACCGTTACATATAGCAAGATTATTTGAATATTAATCTACATTATTAAAACATGCGCCATTATGTGTGTTTGTGTGTATTTGTGTATGTATGTGTTCGTGTGTATGTGTGCGTTCGCGTGTATGTGTGTGTGTATCCAGGCATTTATTATGCGAGTTATGAGTGCATAGAACGTAAAGGTTTCTACCAAATAGTAGGTACGAATTTTGTGATAAAGTTTTAAAAAAATGAAAATATTAAGTAATTTAACTGTTTTTTTGGGTATTTACAAAAAATCGCCTCAAATCTTTAAAAGTTTGCAAGCTTGGACTGTCTAGGGATTTGAAATTTGAATTACCGCCACCGAGAAAAGCGGTTTGTCTTAAATGGTTGGCACATACTGTTACGACGCATCTTCTCAAATCGTGGGTGACTCTCAGAATACAAAAATGAGTTCGGATTTCTGGATAACTAACGCTTTTATGTAAAATGACCAATGAGTGTAAACAGGAACAATATACAGCGAATAGTTCGATAACTATCTTACAAGTCTGGTATACAAGTATTATACAATACTAGCGTTATAAAACTGTTAGGTACAATAAAACAGCAATTAAATACTCAACTGATTCACAAAACTACAGAACCTTTTCCCAAAACTGAGACGTATCTCACAATTCAATTTTACTCGTACCACGTCAACACTCTCCAACTCAAAGACGACTCCCTTATATAATCTCCACAAACTTTTCTAGAAAGTGCTCGTATCTTCAAAAGTAATCGATAGTTCGAGAAAATTCAAGTGTTTTCGAAAACGTGCCAAGTTGACGATGTTTCGCCAAATCCGGCATCAAGGTTGCAAAGATGTTTCTAATGTTCCGACAAACCTACTTTAACGTAATAGCAATGGTTGACTGCAAAAGTGTTTTCTTCTTATGGGCGCACCATGAAACATTATTAGTAACAATAGCTTGGAATGCTGTGCTTAAAAATTTAGATATATTTACGCATGAAAATTAAAAAAAATTACATCCATGAAAATTAAAAGTAATTATATGCATGAAAATTAAGAAATAAAATAATATATATTTAATTATTTGCAATTAACGTGCAAGACTTACCAATATTTAGACCACTTACACTAAAAAAGATCCAATGTTTTGAATTACGGATAAGAAAGCAATTCCAGGAGGAGCAGCGAGACCCAAAGTTCGAGCGGTGGATGGAAAATGTCTGTTGACACGTAAAAGACGTGGGGTGATAAATTTTAAATTTTAATTTTTCAATCTTATAGTTACATGCTTCAAATTGAATATGTTTTCACAGTTGATAACAAATGGAATTGGGATACAAAATAATTCGATTTAGGGTAATAAAGGGAACTTAGTTAAAATCGAGAAAGCTATTTTAAAAAACAAATTATTTGTTTCCTGTGAGAGGTAGGTGGGAACATTTTGAGCGAACTTTTTTGCTCCAGTCGCAAATGATTTATTATTCATTGACTCTACGGGTGTGTTGCTGATGTTATTGTTTATTGGCTTTACCGTTCTGTTGATTATATTGAGAAAGGAAATGATTTTTTTCATTCGTTTTATTTTGTTACGGATCGCAAAAGTGAAGTGAAGAAGCGGAAATTTTCGTCTCTACTATCAGTACCCATGGCTGCTAAAAAATTGACCACTGGTTGTGAGCTCAACAACTATTGTGTATTATCTGTTCTGCTGTTATTAATAAAGTGATACGTAATAGTTTATATGTTCAAATTACATAAAGCAGTGATGTGCTTTTACACGTAATAGAAAATAAGGGCGCGGTAGCCCATTGGTTAGCGCGCTGGAGTTGCACTCGGTAGGCCCGGGTTCGATTCCAGCCACTGCCAAAACTGCCGCCGTGTTCATGCGGAGTACGATCACGTTAAACATGTGGGTCCGAAAGTCCTTCCGAGAGGTTGGTGGTAGGGGAAGGAGGGTACGGTCCCTGTGGATGCCTCCCCCACTGGGTTCCGGTCTAAATTGGGTGGCACTTCCCGACCGTCCAAACAGTTACCTTACACCTTTTCTGGTAGGTCGGACGGTCTGGGTTTCAACAATCAACAACGTAATAGAAAATAAATAATTGTTGTTGTAAATAATGCAGATTATAATAAGATTATAAATTGATTATTAATATAGTGTTTATTTTCCAGCCCCCCCCCCCTTTAATAATTATACTCTAGATCAAAATTTATCCAAATGTTATTTTTTTTTAATTCTGTGAAAAATGTAACATATTTCAATTTTATGAATAAACTGATTTACACATAAATGCGAGCATTTTAATTATATAATGTTCTCCACCCACCTGTTAAGTAGCATCGTCAATTAAATCCTCTGTTAATGCAAACTCCATATTAGTCATCTAACTTGCAAGCGCATTCTTCCAACTTAAGATCCAGATCGGAAGTCGCAGAACAGTCTCACTTACCGGTCTGACCTGCATTTGTTCGCCATATTCAAATATGGCTTCGCTTGACCAGCGCCCCTTGAAAGTTGGCCTGCACTTCATTCTTTTGGCGCACAGAACGCATGGGTGAATACGTATCATCGGGTCCATGTGTCCGTTGACGCTTTATTTCTCTTCTGGGTATGTCGCTAAAAGGTGACGCTATTAACAATGGGACGCCACACTTCTAGTGCTTTCCGAGAAGTGTTACTGGGTTAGGTGATACACGCTAGATCCTTTTGGCTGTTGAGGATTTAAATTGAGGATCCATCTACAACCTTAGTCAGTAATTATCGTATCGTGACATGCATTAGTGATTGTAAAGATGGTGCATTGTTTGTATATACAAGATGCTCGAAGCAGGTGGTAACATATTTTATTTCCATAAATACTGATCCTGTCCATGTAGTGTACTTGCGATTTCAGAGATTCTTTAAATAAGATACAGAAATTTCAAATATTTAGGTGGTATTTCTGTAAAACTTTACTATCTAGCAAGTGCCCGGCAAAGCAAAACATTTAATTAGTAAAACTTTCCTAACGAGATATTAGTTAAAATAAAAAGAAAGAGAAAGGGGAAAAGAGAGTTGAAAGGGGAAATTAAATTTATTTCACGAAATCAATACATTGTTGGATCAAACTTGACTTGGCTACACTCAGGCCTGTTGAAAAGGGGGGAGGGAGTGTTTTCCCCCGGGCCCGAATTTTTCAGGGAGGCTAGTACCTTTACTCATTTTAGAAATTAAAACACTCAAAAAAGATAGAGATAGACAGTTTTATTTCCTTTGAATATATATAATATATATATATATATATATATATATATATATATATATATGTAATGACAGCTGCAATAGTCCAGTGAAGAGAATTTCAGGTTACCGAAAATCTACTTTATTATAAGACACTCGATATATATAATTTGTTACATAGGGCCGACCAAACTTACATAGGCGACCAGCTTTCAAGAAATCTCAATGCAGTCTGCGTTGGTTCACGCAATGTACAGTTACATCGGAGGGGAAGGAATATGACGACAAGGGGTACATGCTGTCTTCGCGTTCTTTATGCTATAAAAGTGTGATGGGGAAGCAGTTTCATATAAAAAAGCTTTCGCAGAGGTTAAGATTAGTGACCATATATGGCATGATAGAGGAAAAGAAGTGGCGTGGCAGACTTTGTTAATATTAGTGCCGTGAGATAGAATTTAATATAGTTGCAATACGTGCTGGACATGAAATAGGAATTTGGAATAATAATTATGAAAGAAAAGGGCGCGTTATTGGGGAAAGCTTAAAATTCCTGTATTATATACCCCCCCCCCCCCTCCAAAGACAAAAGGCTTGGGCACAGACACACTTCATGCCCAAGGTTTTTCAAAGTATAACATTTCAATATAAAATCAAAGCTAAAAATCAAAAGTAAAAATCACAATAAAATTTGTAATATAAAAAGCAGTAAAAATATGAATATTTGCAAACCAGAGAATTGTAAATGTTTCCTATATTATAACAATATTATGAAGATTTTTCATAAGCACACATAATTATTTCAATAGACAAACGGCACATTATGATAATAGTTCAATAAATTATTTTTTATTCTATATTTGTAAGTGTGATGAATTAGTTTATGTTTTATATAAAAAAAATTTAGAGTTATTTGATCAGGAGAACTCACACACACCATTCACTCTTCTCACAGTGCTATGAAGTTTGTGTTTATGTTTGTAATGTGATTGATGGGATCCCATAAATTTGTAAAATACCTAGCAATAAAATACTTTTCAAAAGTTCAACAATTAAATATTAATTCCTAGGTTATATGTGATTAAAGATGATTTTTACATACTTAAATGAAATTACGTGTACTTCATACAATATTTTAATATTTATGTGTTGAAACATAAGTTCAAATATCATTAAAATACGTAGTTAACTTAAAATTCCATTAGTTAAACTGATTATAATATATTTATACAATATTGAGTATACTGATCCCAAGTTTAGTGCATCCTGTAATAACTTAGTGGTTTTGTTATTGTCATTTATTTTATAAACTCCCAAGACAAATAGACTTCTTGCTCCAATTATAATAATAAATTACACATCGTTATAACACTTTAACATAAAATGATTTTTAAACTTTTCACTGAATATAAAATAAGTATTTGTTGACAATCTCACGCTTTATTTACATAACTGACCTTTCAATTCCATATTATATCAAGTACTAGCAGCATACCCGTTCTTCGTACGGAGTATATAACATAAAGAAACTTAAAATTCACAATCATATGCAAATTCCTATAATATACTGAATGAAATTTTTAATCAAAATATTCTGTTAAAATATTTAATACAATGCTCCTAAAAGAAGTTTAAGAAACTCTGTTCTCGCTATACAAAATTATCTTCACGGGCAGATCTGAAGAATAAAAGATCCTGGCCCCTTCTGTAAGCAAATTTAAAAAAAAAAAAGGAATTGAATCAATATATGCAACCCCGTACTACTTATATTATCGCAGATTAGAAAATATGCCAGCGTGTTAGTAGAATCTTACCCGTATAGCAATACGAGTCTGAAAAATATTTGCCAAAATAAAAGAGATGACGTAATAAATTGAAAGTATCAAAAATCCCCGTAATCTTAATACCAGAAGGTCGTAATTGATTCCAATATATGCCAATATATATCAAAATATATGTCAATATACTTGTACTACTCATATTCTCGTAGATTAGAAGATATACCCGTGCATTTGTAGAAGATTACTCGTACAACGTACTATATATGAGTTTCATCAATTTTCGTCATAATAAATCAATGGCATAATAATTTGAAAATATCAATAATCCCTGAATCAACAGTCCCGGAAAATATCAATATTAATAATGTTTACACCTGAAGACCGTAATTGATATTATCCAGTCAAAAATGCAATGTCAATGACATTTATTTCATATACATATCTTTATTATTCAAATCGGAAAAGATTTAATAAAAATCGTATGTCGCATAACACATTGGAACCGTTGCTAGGCGACATGATATCATTTGCCTCAAATAAATTGATGGAAATCATATTGTCTGAATAATGAGATCTCCATAGAAGGTTTGGCGTCATTTTCGTCAATTTAGCGATAACTTAAAAAATCGTCAAATTTATTGCCAAGTGGGACTGTAGAACTAACTGATAGTTCCATTTTGCGACAAATTAACGAAACATCATCACAATACTATCCCCTAACAAAACACAATTAATTTCATTTATTAAGCGCGATTTTATCAATTCCATGATATTTTTATGGATTTACAAATATTTTTATAAATTTGGTGATATTAAAAAAATTCGTTAATTGTGTTACTAAGTAGGATGGATGGACTGACCGACAAATGCTACAGAAACATCATTTCAGTACTCTATTCTAAAAAAACAAATTTAATTTCATTGATTTGGGTCATTTTTATTAATTTGGAGACACTAATTTGGTAAAGTTAAAGAAAAGTTACCAAGTTATTTAGAGATATTCCGCTAAATTCGTAGCTCTGAATTTGCAGATCTGAAGAATAAAATATTCTGATCCCGTTTGTATATACTAAATGAAAACACTAAAATTGTATTAGAAGATACATACACCCATAGAATACTATATTCAGAAGGTTCACTCCCATAGGAACCTATGGCAACATCGTTAACATAGGATTTCGCATAGACACTAGCGTTCGATAAGCCAACCATCCTCGACTGCTAGATTTGGCGACTATCTCTCAATTGGCGATTTTAAGTTAATGCGGCCAAAAAATAAATAAATAAATAAATACGGAACTGTACTTTAATAATTTTTTAAATATAAACATGATCAGCATTTAAAAATACTTTTATCTGTAATATGCTTAACTTTAAATATATAAACACAGATATATATTTAATTCATGCAATCATAAACTAAATAAAAAATTGACGCATTGCGTCACTGTAAATCATTATATACCAAAAATTACAAGCTAACATACCCAAAAGACTAAAATATTATATAATATTTTCAGCCTAAGAAGTATACTAGCGTGTAGATAGTTAAATTGCTTAGTTCTTAATTTATTCTGGGATGCTGTTATTATATATATATATATATATATATATATATATTTAAATACACTGATATTTTTATACTAAATAACAAATTTACATAAATGCATTATCAAAGGTGTCGAACTTAATCGTTAATTAGAAGGGGGGGGGGGATTATTTTCCACATTACGTCAGTTAGTAAAAAGCATGTAAATTATATACACATCCAATATTATATTCAACTTTCTCTAGAAAAAGCTATCTAAATATCATTTTTTATACATTTTATATAAATGCGGAAAAGGTTTTTTAACTAATAATGCCATAGTTTCTTAGAATTTAATCTCGGCAGAAGTGATAATACTGCACCAATTTCTTATGATGAACACGTTCATAGGATGAAATATGGGATAGATAACGCATAATGTTTTATTTAAATAAAAGTAAATTACATACCTTTGAAACGTAATTCCTTTTCTTTTAGCAATCCATAAAATAGCTGCAAAGTATGTTTAAAACGTGTAAACAACATGCGATGTGCATGCGATGATAGAACAAAGCAACAAAGTTCTAAGTTCCAAGTGTTTCGTTCAGTGCCAAATAGTTATATTAGCAGAACGTCTTGGCGAAAACCGTCTCAGACCATCGTCACAGACCATCGCCACCGTCACAGACCATCGCAAAATAATCAACGATGGTTCTTATTCAATATTACACCACCTTGCTGACTGCATTTTTCACTTTCCTGTGGCCTATAGCCTTGTGTGTTGGTCTCATTATCGGAGGTGATGGGTGAAGACACGTGCTCAAAGTGATATAGTACTCTGGGGACACATACAATGGTAAGGGGAAGATCTCCAGGCACGGGAATTTGACACTAATAACTTTCTGTCACAGCAAGGTAGCTCCTGGAAGCTGCCGGTCCTGCTGTGGGGGAAAGCAAACTAGTTGGTCCGATCTCAGACGGAAAGAAATCTGGATATTTTTTGTGTGATGAGGAGCCTTAAGTCATTTTCGTAGTCGATACATCTTTCTAAGTTTCGTGCTCCTTAATTTCCAGCTGTTAATCTCTTGCCAAGTCAAGAGTAGATGAATAGGAAGAGTTCTGCGCCACTTTAGAGGCGGTGGAACCCTATACTTTAACATGGGGGACCTCCGAGACCAGAAAATGAGTGCATCAACAGAGGCGGTGGTAAAGTCCCATGCTTTAACATAGGGGTTCTCAGAATTCGCTGTGAGGCAGCACAGTTCCATAAGGTGACGTCACAGAAGAGGGTAGAGTTTAGAGCGTATGAAGTATTACTGTTGTTATTTATTTATTTTTATATTTTCATACTTTCGCAATTTTTTTTTAAAAAATGTGGTAATAGGAAAAATTAACATTTTGTTAAAATGTTCCAAAAGCGTAAAAAAGTAACAAAAAATGTAGTAATGGGCAAAATTAACATTTTCCGACTTTTTTTTCAAAATGTAAATTTCTCTATGGGAATTAACATGGGTTTTCACACTTTTGTATTTTTTTTTTTCAAAAAATGTAGTAATGGGAAAAATTAACATTTTGCACAAAATGTTTCAAAAACGTAAAAAGTAACAAAAAATGTGGTAATGGGCAAAATTAACCTTTTGCGATTTTTTTCAAAATGCCAATTTCTCTATGGGAATTAACATGGGTTTTCGCACTTTTGTAATTTTTTTACAAAAAAATGTGCGTTTTTACAAAAATACTACTAAAAATGTGGTAATGGAAAAAATTAACATTTCGCACAAAATGTTGCAAAAACGTAAAAAAAAAACAAATATGTGTGTTTTTACAAAAATGTATTGAAAAAGGCGTGTTTTTAAAGTAGTAGAACCGCGTGAATTGGGTGTATGGGAGGGGGTGTGTTTCCTCAATAATCATAGATACTTGTTTTCAACTATCCAAATGCAGTAATGTTTCTTTAAGAAATTAGATGCTGTTAGAAATATTTATATATATTTTTTTAATTGTGGTCCCACCTCCATCTGGTGTATAGGATACACCGCCACAATCTCTATTTTTTTCCTTCTTTCTCTTTTTCCTTTTTTTTAAATTTTTTTACTTTAAAGTGTCCGTAGGCATAACTTGTAATGCCGTCCTCGAGTCTTTTATCATCAGTAGGTGACAAAGCCACCTTGCTCTGGCATACAGTGAATAGTTTATGATGACTACTATCAATTCTAATCTGTTCTTCCATGGTAGATCTAACACTCCACAAGCATTGTCTATAGTCATTGTGTGTAATTTTCCGTGCAACCACATGTGTAGAAACACCTTTAGCTCTTTTCTTTTCTCCAGCAGCTGATAGAATAGAGTGCATTTAGGTCTAAGTCCTATAAACTCTTGAATGGGGGTTGAATTCAGTTCATCTTTAAAATATCCAATACGTTTTTTATTTATTGTCTTCACTGAAGAGGGGATGATACTTGGGATAGTCAGAAAAATCATACAGTTGTTTATGCTGGTTCATATCTTCATAAATATCAGGGGTTTGGATTTCATAAGCCAATGAATCAGTATCGGTGAAGAGAAGCGAAGCTTTTTCACCATATTGGCTTTTAATACGTTTATAATGAAACTCATACATCAGGAGTTTAGATAACTCCAAGATAGCAAAGCCAAAGTATATAGGCCGATTCATAAAAATGCAACTCTTTACACGTTCAACACCCACCAGATCTTCGCTAAAAATCCTGATAGCTCTCTAAGCTAGGGAGGCCACCACCTTCAGGGCCCGCTTTGAAGAATTCACTAGTTCAATATTCACTCGATTTTGAAGATTCTCCATCGTTTTTCCAAACACAGCGTTATTAAGCAATTTAAAAAAGTCTTTCTCAAAATTAGTCTTTACCTTCCTTCTTTCTTCTGTGTTAAATTGAACGTATTTCTCCAACCAGGGCTTCTGATTAAATTTTAAGGTCTTGTGAATTTTCTTGAGTCTTAAACCTAATGATAGGTATAGCTGAAGGTTACGATAGTGAACAATATAATGTTTCTTGTCATACAGATTGGGTACCATATTCGTAGTACTAACAAAATGTCCATGATGTAACTGCTGAACCAGTCGTTCAGCATAGGGGGAGAACATTTCTCGTTCAATCTTCACCCTTTCAGGGGCTAGAGGGTATTCATTATGGTAATCATGTAAGGATTCAGGATACTCCAGATTCACTTCAAATATATTTCCCTCTTGGGTATTATCCTTTAGACTCATTATCCAGGATTCATTCAAATTTTCTGTAGATATCCATTCAAAGCCACCATAGGGCAGTGGTTGAGACATGGCCCGACCATATAGACACCAACACTTACTTCCTCATACACTAAACGTAACCAATTGCAACCACAATCCATAATAAAACATTCACCTTCACCCCCAACGTATATCCAAATATCAGGTAATTCAACGTGAAACCTGTATTTTTTACGGTAAAGCGCACGTTACAGGGGTTCATAGAATGGGCATGGAACAAAAAATCCTAAAAAATCCTAAAAAATCAACAAATTCACCCAGAAACTAGCTAAAACCCTCAAATTACTTATAATTATCATCTACATATGCTATATAACCATTTATAACCTTTAAAAGGTGAGGATGCTAGTAGTAGAGGAAGGTGGGTTCGCCAGAATGCAGTTGGAGCAATGCCGCCTAAAAATAGTTTCTGGAAAAAAAAATATTTAGTATTTCCAGAAAGTAACCTCTATGTATTATTTTGGTAAAATTAAAAAGTTTTTAAAAAATTTTAAAAACTCAATTTTTTATTAATTTTCCCAAAATTCCTAATTTCCCTACTAGCACCCCTTTCTGCCGCTAGGGGGCGCTGATGGCACTGCACAGCCACTGGCGCAGAAGCATATGTGTTGCCACCCCTAAAAAAGTATCTCCCGTACAGGTTTTGCTATGGCAACCCAAACAAAAAATATTTCTAAGTTTCATCCCCAAAGTTCCGCTTAACCCCGCTAGGGGGCGCTGATTCCACTGCACAGCCACTGTCGCAGAGGCGGAGGTGTTGCTATCCCGAAAAAAGTTTCTACCCTACATAGAAAAATTCTCATTCCAAAAAATTTATTTCCCCCTAAACCCCTCGTATAAGACTACGAGATCGTTGCCACCCGAAAAAAGTTTCGAAAAATTTTCACCCCCACCTTTTTTCATTTTCCCCTTTTTTACATCCCCGTCCAGGATTACGGAATTCAAGATGGCGGCCATTTTGCTCCGCGCTCCGCATTGCTCCGCCACTGGCGGTGAACGCCGCTATCTCTACTACTGGCATCCTCACCTTTTTAAGGTTGTAAATGGTTATATAGCATATGTAGATGATAATTATAAGTAATTTGAGGGTTTTAGCTAGTTTCTGGGTGAATTTGTTGATTTTTTAGGATTTTTTGTTCCATGCCCATTCTATGAACCCCTGTAAAGTGCGCTTTACCGTAAAAAATACGGGTTTCACGTTGAATTACCTGATATTTGGATGTATGTTGGGGGTGAAGGTGAATGTTTTATTATGGATTGTGGTTGCTATGGGTTAGGTTTAGTGTATGAGGAAGTGAGTGTTGGTGTCTCGGGGAGGGAGGGGGAGAGAGGAGTATATGTTATTCGGGGGGTTTTATGCTTGAAAGGGATAGCGCGTTGCTGTATTGTATAAGGATTGGAGGTTCTAAGGCATTTTCTTCTCGCAAAGGGATTTTCTTTAATTATTTTTATTAAAATCTATTATTTTTTAAGATGTGAATTTATTTAATGTATCGATTACGATTATTAAAAAGGATATAATCGATTGCAAATTTCAAAGAATTGTTTATTTTTTATGGGATTTGTGCATAATTATATTCGCGTGATGTAATCTTCCCGTGACCTTGGCATGCCCTTGGCGGATGGATACACCAAGAACTCTTTAGAGATAACCTTGGCGGAAGGATATTACAGGAACTATTTTTTTATGAATGGACGTAGGTAGTCTTTAAGCAGCGATTTTATCATTTCTGCTGTGGATTTCGTGCTGTTAAGACGCGTTTCAATTTGTTCTGCGAATATGTTTGCCGTAGAAAGTAATATCGGAGATACTATCCCTACCGTTACTGACGTTCCTATGCGTAATGCACCCTCTTTGAATAGGATTGGACATGTAAGTGCTTGTTTTAATGTGATTTTATTTCCTCCATTTATTAAACTTTGTATTTTTATGATGCATAACAACTTTTTAATTAGTGTTTTTATGAATTTAATGAAATGTCTTGGGGTTTTAGTATCTGGATATAGTCTTTAATTCAGGAATTTTATTATTTCTAATGGGGATAGTATAATGGATTCATGATTTCCTTATATACATCTTGAGAAATGTATTACATTGTTACCGAGAATAGCGTGTTTATACTAAAGTCTTGTATTTTTTTATCTTTTACAGGTGTGTTTATCCTGTAATAAGCACTTTTCCAGAAAAGATGCCTTAGCAAGACATATGAAGATTCATTCTGACGATGATGCCTTGAATTATCGATGTAAAGTATGCGAACGTGCATTTGTTCGTAAGGAAGACTTGGCTAGACATGCGAATACGCATTCTCCCGTTAAAGTGTTTGAATGCACTCAATGCTCCATACAGTTTACCAGACGGGATAACCTGAAGCGCCATCTGTTACTTCATCTGAGGGATGGTATGAAATGCAAACATTGTGAACTTATATTTAGCAAGAAAAGTGATGCCCTGCGCCACCAGCGTATTGAACATGGTTCTAAAAAGAGAAAAGCTCCTGCTTTAGCCTCAACTTCTAATCAGCACGCCAATATTGCAGCGAAGAAGAAGGGCTTAGATGTATTCTCTGTACATACTCTGGAACCCACTGAAAGTGTAGAGGGGATCTTATGCTATGTTTTGATGAGATTCGCCGTCAGCTATTGAAGATATTAAAAGACGAAATTGATGCATACAGATCTATTAAGTGGTATCTTATTGCAATTTATTCGTGACATTGCAAATGGCCAAGAGGTATCCAGCTCATATTTTAGAACAGATGTTGTGACAGAAGTTCGTGATGATACCCCTCCCAACAATGTTGAAGAAGCTTTTCCCCAAATCTTGAAGTTATTCGAAGAATTTGTCAGCCGAGGATCTGGATGGACTTTACAAAAGATGCGAAAGATAGATGTTTTCTGTGCAAAGTATAAGCCTCTTGCAGCTTCTAGCTATATATCCTTGCCAACAAAACTTGCATCCAAGAAAGCTTTACTAAATATTCGAAATGAAGACGAGAAATGTCTGGTGTGGTGCCTAGTGGCCCACAAATACTAAATATCCCGTGAAGATAAGCCTGAAAGGGTGTCACATTATCAAAGTTTTGAGAATGACATTGAACTTGGAGATATTCAATACCCTATATCAGTTGTGAAGATTCCTCAGATTGAAAAATTGAATAATATACGAATAAATGTATATGGATATGAAGACGAAGACATTTTTCCTTTGCATATATCCAAACGGGAAGATGAAGACTGTGTGAATCTCCTGCTGATTAGTGATGAAGATAAGCAACATTATACATTAATTAGGAATATGTCACGCTTGCTGGGAGATATAACTAAGCACAATGGAGCCCAATATATATGTTATAGATGTTTACGTCGTTACAGCAAAGACGATCTTTTACAAGATCATGCTCAATATTGCAAAGAATATACACCTCAGCGCATTAAAATGCCCTCGGAAGATCAGAAATATCTCCAATTCACGAACAAACAGTATCAGCATTCCATCCCTTTCATCATTTATGCTGACTTTGAAGCCCTGATCGTTAAAGAAGACACTACTAAACCCTCGAATATTAGATCTTACACGCATAGACTAGCAATTCATGAACCTTGTGGATATGCTTATGTTATCATAGGGCCTGGTGGAAAATGCCTGAAACAAGCTACTGTGTATCAAGGTATCGACCCTGTGAATCATTTTCTTAACAACTTGATAATGGAGAAACAGTATCTTGGAGAAAAATTACGTCATGTTAAACCACTGCGAATGACTAAAGAGAATGAAGTTGACTTTGAAAGAGCTACCCATTGTAACGTGTGCCATCGTGAACTGAAAACAGATCGTGTGCGTGATCACAATCACGTGACTGGAGCTTATAGAGGTGCCCTGCATAATGCCTGTAATCTTAACTATAGGCAAAGTATTAATATTCCTGTAGTGTTTCATAATTTAAAAAATTATGACTCTCATCATATTATGCTGAGTTTTGGGAAATTGCAAGACCATAAAATTGATGTGATTGCCACTAATATTGAAAAATACATATCTTTTAAGATTTCAAAGAAAGAGGGGCCCCGTGTCTGTTTACAATTTATTGATAGTCTACAGTTTCTGAATGCTTCCCTGGAAAAGCTAGTTTCCAATTTAGACTTGAGTGAATTTCATATTCTCAGAGAACATTTCCCTGATATAATACAACAGAATGCTCTTATTAGGAAAGGAGTATATCCCTATAGCTATATGACATCCTTTTAAAAATTTGATGAAAATGTACTCCCTCCTCCTTCTGCATTTCATAATGATATTAAAGGCGAAGATATTAAGAGTGAAGATTATCGGCATGCCCAAACTGTATGGGATACCTTTAACATAATGAACTTGGGAGAATACTACGACCTGTATGTAAAAACGGATGTGCTACTATTAGCCGATGTATTTGAGAATTTTCGAAAAATTTGCAAGAAGAACTATGATTTAGACGCCGCTCATATGATGACCGCCCCTGGACTGGCTTGGCAGGCCTGTTTGAAAATGTCTGAGCGAACCCTAGAACTACTCACAGATGAAAATAAGTTACTGTTTATCGAACGTGGATTCCGCTGTGGCATATGTATGATAAGTCAGCGTAGATCCGAGGCTAATAATCGTTATTTGGAAAATTACGATTCTACTAAACCTGATAAGCACATTATCTATCTTGATGC
>OX578140.1:67066339-67136339 GCA_951213105.1 Amaurobius ferox
CTTTTTATTCGGTTTTCGTTTTTATTTAGTAATTGGACGTGTTTTCAAAACCGGTATAGCAGAAATGAAAAGAAAAAAACTTAAATACAATCAAGAATGGTTAATCTTACAGTAATAAGGTTGGTCGTTTTCTTTTCATTGTCAATATCTATATATACTAATTGCCAAGTGTCCGTCCGTCTGTCCGTCTATCCGTCACGCTTTTTTCAGGGATTTCCCGAATAAATAGAGACTTGCAATTTGGTACACGGCTCAGTCGTTCGATAACCCACCCCCCCCCCTAGAAAAATCGAATTTTTCGAAAACGTTCTGTAAAGGGGGTGCCCCACAGCAAAACGTTCGAAAAGTGAAATGATGAGAAAGTATGCTTTGCGATGAGATAGAGACTTCAAATTTGGTGTATGGATAAATCATTCGAAAGGAAAAATGCGTGCAATTTCAGATTTCCAATATTTTCTACTTAAGGGGATGCCGCACACCAAAACGTTCGAAAAGTGAAATGATAGGAAAGCATGCTTTGCGATGAGATAGAGACTTCAAATTTGGTGTATGGGTAAACCGTTTGAAAAGGAGAAAGTGTGCAATTTCAGATTTCCAATATTTTCAACTTAAAGGGGTGCCGCACACTAAAACGTTCGAAAAGTGAAATGATAGGAAAGTATACTTTGCAATGAGGTACAGACTTCAAATTTGGTGTATTGGTAAATCGTTTGAAAGGAAGAAAGTGGACAATTTCAGATTTCCAATATTTTCTACTTTAGGGGAGTGCCGCACACTAAAATGTTCGATTTAGAGAATAAATGAGAAAACGCTCCTTTAAAATTTAATAGAGGCTTGAAATTTGGTATATGGCCTAATCATTTGACGGAAACACGCAAGACGAATATAGTTTTTCAAAAATGTTCGTTTAAGGGGGTGCTCCAGAGTAAAACGTTCGAAATGTGAATTGATAAAAAAACATGCTTCGGAATGAGATAAAAAATTTCAAATTTGGTGTACTGGTAGATAGTTTGGAATGAAGAAAGTGTGAAATTTCAGATTTCCAATATTTGCTACTTTAAGGGGTGAGTACACTAATATGTTCGATTTTCCAAATAAATGAGGCACGCTTCCTTTTAAATGTGATAGAGGCTTAATATGTAGTACATGGGTCAAGCATCTGATAAAACACACAAGACAAACGGAGTTTTTCAAAAATGTTCATTTATGAATGTGCTTCACAGTAAAAGTTCCAAAGGAGAAATAATAATATAGGGGTACCTCGGGATGAGATAGACTTCAATGTGGTGTAAGGGTAGATAATTCGAAAGGAAGAAATGCTCAAATTTAGTTTCCCAATATTTTCTTCTTTAGGGAGTTCTGCACACCAAAATATTCGATTTGTCGAATAAATGTGAAACGCAAATTATTAAAAAATTTACATTATTCAGGGGTTGCTTATTGCGATACCGTTGATTTCCAACGGGTATTCGGCTAGTAAAGTTTAAAATAAGCATATATAGGAGCATACGATGTCTTTTATTTTAGACTTTTACGATTTTTAGGGGTCATTTCGCAAAACAAGACATGTTCTTTTTTACCCGAATCAAACCAAATTTTTATCCCCACCAGGGTCATCAACAAATTAATTACATCTACCAAATTTTATGAAATTCGGTCAATAAGTTTGTTAGCTATAGTGCATACAAGCAACTTTTGCTGGTCATTTCGCAAATAAAAGCTGGTTCTTCTATCTCGAATTGAACTAAAATCTAATCAGAACCAGGGCCACCCACAAGTGACTTACCTATGACATTTTATGAAATTTGATCCATTAGTTTTTGAGTTAGAGTGGATACATACATTGCACAGGCAAATACACACAAACACAGACACACACGCACGCACAGACGTCACGCTAAAAGTATTTTTTCGTGTTCTAGTGGTCCGAAAACGTGAAGATCCGTCAAAAACTCCAGCTGCGATTTTCGTCGATTCCAATATTTTCCCCTATAAATTTCTTTGTATTGCAGGGAAAGTAACTAGTTAACCAAACTTCACAAAATATGGTAGATAAATCACTTGTTGGTTACATTGGTACTGATTAGAGTTTGGTACGATTCTAAAGAAAACAACCTGTCTTTTTACTTTCCTTATATCCATAGTATAATGTATAAGGAAAGCATTGTGACGGGATCGAAAATTCGAATTCGAGTTTCGATGGGAGAGCACGTTTCAAGCATCCTTGATCACGAATCGAAAATTTTTGGGGTGATGTCTGTGTGTGTGTGTGTGAAAGTACGTGTGTGTGTCAGTGAGTCTGTGGAGACGATATCTCACAAACGAATGGAGCGATTCTAATGAAATTTGGTACAAAAATTATAATCCATGAATACTGGAAGCCTATTGTTTTTAAACACAATCGAATGTTCAGAACTTCTCTAAATTTTCTAGTGAAATTTTGAAAAAATGATCAAAATATCAAAACCTTTAAAAAAGTTACGCAAATAGACATTTTTTATGTAATTTTTCCTTAGAAAGCGATTGACATAAACTTTAGAAGGCTAGCATGAATCGTTCTCGAGATATTACACATTTTTCAAATAAATCTATCAAAATATCCCATAAATTAAAAAAATATTAACTGTTGAGAAACATGTTCACTTTTCATATGTAATATCAAGCGATAAATTTGGTGACATCATTCTCGTGGATTTAACTCGTTCCACTTACGAGAAAAGATAATTTGAGTAATACTTTTGTATTTGAACGCCAATAGTCATTATCTGCTGTAAGAATAACTTATTTCTCCGTCCACAACGCTTGGCAAGATTTTGGCGACGAATTTAGCGGAATGTCGCCAACTTGGAGATTTTTTTAAATGTTGCCAAATTAACGAAAATCACCAAATGGATAAAAATGACGCTAAATCAATGAAGATGACGACTAATTGAAGA
The DNA here is from genome assembly GCA_951213105.1 of Amaurobius ferox. Taxonomy (NCBI): domain Eukaryota; kingdom Metazoa; phylum Arthropoda; class Arachnida; order Araneae; family Amaurobiidae; genus Amaurobius; species Amaurobius ferox. The sequence goes on from OX578140.1 coordinate 67,069,276, forward strand.
AAATTCAATATCTTGGAATATAAGTGTCTACTATAAGAATAGCATTTTTTTAACTGTAAAAGTAGTAAATTCATTGCATTATATAAGGAGAGTCATGTGTTGCCCATATCAGATTTTTTTTTGTGAAAGTAGTAAATCCATTGCATTATATAAGGAAAGTCATGTGCTGCACACATCAGATTTTTTTACGAAATGGCCAGAAAAATCGTGAAAAATATTTAAAGACTATGTATGCTGAAATGTAGCAATTAAATACTTGTTTTCTACGTAATTTTTTACGATGAAAATAATGAAACCATCCCCATTACTCTAGAATAACCGTTCTCGAGATATTGTAGGGGTTTCTTTTTCTTTCTATTTTTTTTTTTTTTTTTGTACGCGGCCTTTGAAATTACTATCAGAAAATAATGTATAAAGTCCAGTGTACTGTGATTTTAATGCAATGAATTTACTCTTTAACGGTGAAAAAGTGAGGAAACAATCCATGGCACAGTGTTTGTAATGTTAAATTTTAGATTTGGCGATGTTCCGCATGTAAAACTATTTCAAAATATCCAATTGACGTATATTTCGCGCAGCTCTAAATAAATAATCATCAGTAGTGATAGCATCCTCAATAAGCGATATAGTCAATATATTAAAATATTTTAATAATTAATTCATCATTTAGGCGTCATTTTCATTAATTTAGCTCGAAAATTTAGGGAAGGGGGGGGGGGGTCTGAACATTCGATTGCTTTTAAAATAATAGGCCTCCAGAATTCACGGGTTGTAATTTCTGTACCAAATATCGGTTGAATTGCTCCATTATCTTCATGAGATATCTTCTTCACAGACTCACTGACACACAGACAGACATGGCCTTAAAAACGTTTGATTAGTGTTCAGGGATGCTTGAAACGTGCTCTCCCGTCGAAAACTCGAATACGATTTTTCGGTCCCGTCACAATACTTTCCTTATACATTGTACTATGCTTATAAGTAAAGTAAAAAGACAAGATCTTTTTTTCCAAATCTTACCAAAATCTAATCAGTACCATGTGATAACCTACAAGTGATTTTTTTTCCAAATTTTGTGAAATTTGATCTATTCGATTTTCAACTAGAGGACAACTAGGGGACACGTTTTTCAACCAGAGGGCAAGTTTTTCAACTAGTTTTTCAACTTTCGTGGAAAGTAACTAGTTTACCAAATTTCACAAAATTTGGTAGATAATTCAATTGTGGGTTACCCCTGTGCTGATTAGATTTTGGCAAGAAGGATTTCGGAAAAATAAACCTTTCTTTTTTTGTGAAATGGCCCGCACATATCGTTAAAATCTAAAATGAGAAACTACGTATGGTCAAATATATCAATTTAAAGATTGTTTTGTACGTAATTTGTGTCATTGAAGAGAATGAAACCAATTCCATTGCATAAGCCAAGCCAAGACGCTTGGTTACGGGGTACCTGCGTCTCAGACGCGTAACCCCTCATCGAAACTGCTGAAATGTCCATTTGTTGAAGCGGTTAATAGCAATGATCATATGCACTCTTCTCCGTAGAGGGTGCTCTGGTTCGATGGACTTGCATAGCATGTTTGATGATGGAAATTCTGTCTTGGGAGGCTGAACCCGTAAGTAGGTACTGGAAAGGAAAGGGGGCGGGGCAGGGGCTGGAACCAATCAGAGTGATTGGTGCAAGTTACAGGTATAAGAAAATTTACAAACATAAGTTGAGAATTACAAGTTGCATATTATGCAACTTGTAATTCTCATAAGAATTACATAAACCATTACCATTGCATAAGAACTAGCCGTTCTCGAGATATTTTTTTTCGCTTTTTCGGTAGGCCATTTTTGAAAATAAGCCCAGTTACCAAACGAAAACGTAAACTGAGGCATAAGCGCCGATTCAGTGTCATTTAAAATAATTATGGGTGTCATTTTTTGCAAATAAACTCAATTTAATGAGTTATTGAGGAAATAAAGAGAATGTGAATATGAGTCTGCAGGGAAAGTCATGTGCTGTCCACATCAGATTTTTTATCCCATGCACGCATATTTACGAGGATATGGAAATAGGTACTTGTGTATGCTCTAATGGTTTAAGCAGTCAAACAAACAAGTCTTTACAAACTTAAGTGATGCCAGTGTTAGCTGTCAAGCGTTTGAAGGATGACACTGATCTCTTTCAGATGAATGATGATGCGTAAACTTCGATTTAAAATATTATTATATAGTCAGTACATGACTTTCCCTGCGAATTTCAATGAATTTATTTCTTTTCTAGTTGTGAGGTTTTCTAGTTATCCATGGTATGATGTTCTTGGCACTGAACAAATGTCACATAAATTAAAATTTTGTGCTTTTGTTAACTTATTAATCGAAACAGAAGGGCTTATTGACCCCCGTGCAACATATTCATCAAACTGCAATTGGCATTTAATTACTATTCAAGGAACAAATCACTATTGGCGAATTCTTTGGCGTCAAAATACGAAACTGTTACAAGAAGCATCTTTCCTCGTGAATGGAGCGAAAGGGATACATGAGAGTGATGATAACAGATTGGTCGCAAAATATTGCAATGGAAAGCAAACGTATTCAATAATACTTACTACTTTTAAATTTTATGTAATTTTTTTGATAAATTTCCTTTAAAAAACATGCAATATTTCGAAAACTGTTCATGCAATGTTCTAAAACTTACTTCCTTTGCTTTCCAATGAAAATTTTACGTATAAAATGATTTTTACTTTCCTTATATACATAATGTGTAAGGCAAGTATTGTGACAGGGTCGAAAATTCGAATTCGAGTTTTCGACGGGAGAGCACGTTTCAAGCATACCTGATCACGAATCAAACATTTTTGAAGTGATGTCTGTGTGTGTGTGTGTCAGTGAGTCTGTGGAGTCGATAACTGACGAACGAATGGACTGATTCGAACCAAATTTGGTACAAAAATCACAATCCATAAACACTGGAAGCCTATTGTTTTATACGCAATCGAATGTTCAGAACCCTCCCTAAATTTTCGAATGAAATTTTGAAAAAATCGTCAAAAAATCAAAACCACTATTAAAGTTACGCAAATAGACATTTCTTATGTAATTTTTCATTTGAAAACGATTGACATAAATTTTAGAACGCTAACATGAACCGTTCTTGAGATATTGTATATTATTCAAAAAAATTATCAAAAAGTCATATAAAATAAAAATATTTCCTATTGAGAAACATGTTCATTTTTCATATGTAATACCATGCGATAAATTGGGCGACATAATTCTCGTGGATCTAGCTCGTTCCATTCATGAAAAAATATATTTTGAGTAATACTTTTGTATTTGAACGCCAATAGTCATTTATCTGCTGTAAGAATAACTTATTTCTTAGTGCATAACGCTTGGCGAGATTTTGGCGACGAATTTGGTGGAATGTCGCCAACTTGGCGACTGTTTGAAATGTTGCCAAATTAACGAAAATCTCGCCAAATGGATAAAAATGACTCTAAATCAATGAAAATGACGACTAATTGTCGAAAATTCAATATCTTGGAAAAAATATTAGTATCTACTATAAGAAAAACCTATTCTTTTACTGTAAAAGTAGTAAATTCATTACATTATATAAGAAAAGTCATGTGTTGCCCACATCAGATTTTTATATAACACTATTAAAGGTACTGATTTTTTTTATTTAAAAAAATATTCGAATATTGTGGAAGGGGGTGGGAGAGGTCCTACGAATATTCGATTGAGCTTAAACTCAATAGGATTCCAGCATTCCTTGATTGTAATAAACGTACTAACTTATATCAGTAACTCTTCATTTATTGTGATATATCGTTTCTATAGCTTCATACCCAGTCTAACATGAACACACATTACCATACACAGGGTGTCCCAAAAAAGATTGAAACGCGCTCTAATTCTTCACCTGTTGGAGATAAGTGGGGAATATAAATTGCAAAAATGATGTAAGAAGATTTTTGCTCAAAACGGGAGTGGATATTTTTTTGCTCAAAACGGGAGCGGATATTTTTTAGCTTGAAACGGAAGTGGACAATTTTTAGCTCAAATTGAGTGAAAATTTTATCATGTTATTTATTCATTATCATTTTCCCCCCACACTATTCACACCGGAGAAGGAGTGGATTTCACTCCAAAAGGAAATTTGAACTTCTACGGATAAAAGGAGTAAAATTATTTCATAATGAGTGAAATTTACTGGATTAAAGGGAGAATGACTTAATACGACAAACATCGATTTCCAGAGCTCAGTAGCTCAGCCCTCAGGAAAGCCACAAACTTGAATTTTTATTGCCGTCTTAAAGTTGAGAGAAAAACATTGCAATTGGTGCTGTAGCACCTGGGAAAAAAGAATTTGAATCACGAATATGAATTTTTGCAATTGTAGTTACGACTTTTTCCTTTCAGTGTTGACGGACCTACAGCCTAAATTACTGAATCAATTTTATGGAATGATGGCCCATTTTGTGTATTCTGGTGTGAGATACGTACTTTTCTTTTAAAACGTGATACATTTTGATTTTCTTTTTCAGATTTATCGTGAATAGATTGTGTTTGGCGGTAAAGTACAAGTTCCAATGCGTGCTATATCATCGCTATACATCCATTTCTCGGGATTGGCTGTAGATAGAGCTTAACACTGTATGGATTCATCATCAAATTTCAGAAGAGGCTGATGATTCACTAAGTGTTACACTTCTAGTATTGAAGATATCATTTCCGGGTTTTCCGAAAGTTCGCATGATTGTCTGAAGTAAGTATGCAAAAGAGAATAAAACCTCTTATTAGCTCTGTCAAAAATGAAGCGTATATACCATTTTCCACCATATGAATTCATGAATGTCTTGTGATCACTTTGTGTTTAAGTTCTACAGTAACGAACAGTTAAGTTCTACAAATTTACAGTACGTTGAATTTAAGTGTCATTGTTTCTCTCATTCTCAAATTGGTTTCATTCATAGCTCTGCGTTGGGCTGCTTTAGAATTTATGTAATTTGGGGGTTTGCAATTTACTTTTATTTATTTCTTCTCTGGCTCAATACTCTCAATTTGGTAACATTTAAATAATATTTATTTGTTTTTTTATTTATTCAATAAATAGAATTTTTTTAATCTTCTAAATTAATTTTCTTAATGATATTCTAAATTAAAAATGTTCCATTTTATAAATTAATATTACTTTTAGTTTGTAAATTTAAAAAATGAATATTTTTTTATTCCCCTTAAAATTCTCTTTAATTTAATGCATCATATTTCCCTTTTGGTTAGAAATAACGTTTGTTCTATAGTTCCCAGATATTTCCATGTTCAGTGCGTTTCAAAAATTTTAGTTGCGGCCATTTTGGAATTCTTAGCGCGTTTTTTACCGTGATTGATTTCGCGCCTAAGTGATTTCGCGCCTTTTCGGAATACGTGAATTATTTTAATTTGCTCGCGTTTCTCCAGATCGTCTGCTAGCGGAGCTTTGAGCTTTAATTTTGGCAACTCGAATTTCTGTTAGCTGATTTAATTGCTGCCGTTTTTCTAAACTTCTCTCGATTTCCGCTCTTATAAATACGCTCACGAAATTTTTCAGTTTCAGTATTAACTCTCATTTATTCTCATTTAAAAGTATTTTATTTTTCTCATTTATTTTTAACACTTTACAACATAGTTCAAAAGTGTTTATGACTTTGTTTACTCTGTCTGTCTGTCAGTCCTTTAGCACGATAACTGCCGTAAAAATGACTTTATCAAAATGAGATTTTAGTATGTTGTTCAGATGGTCTGTGGGACCTATGGGAATGTAAATGAATAACATCACCCAATTAGTTTTGGATTGAACCCGGGTTGAAGAAATGAATTACATTGAACCCAATGGGACCTAATTTTTCAAACATTTTTTAAGCGAATTTAAAATTGACAAATTGCTTCGAAAGTTTCAGAAAATATTCAAATTATTCTATAAAATATATAAAAAAAATTTCAGAAAAATATACTCAGTAGTTTTTATAATAAAAATTAAAATAATACTTACACCCATTATATGAAAAGATCACGTGACCATTATTTGAAGAAATCATGTGACCCACTTCAAAATAAAATATGGCATTCATCTTGTGTCAAAATCGTGATTTTTAAAGTTCTTTTTATATTTGGTGTTGTATCCGTCCTAAAACCGCTTTATTTTTGCTTAATTTCTGTGCATCAATGTTCTGAAACAATGCAATTACAATATATTTGAGTTTAAATGATCATGAAACTTTGATTATTTCTACAATGAAGCCTAATTTTCACTTATGGAGATTGTAAACACGTCAAGCTGTAAGATGAGTTGTATAAGAATTCTTGAATTTCTTTAACGCAAAATTATTTAGCGCTGGAGACTGCAATATAGTTGATATGAATGAAACAGTCATTGATTTTACATAGAGAACAGACGATTTTATAGCAGACTTTGTCGTTGAAGTTTTAAGCACAGAGTTAAATTAGTTTTACCTCCATGGTTTTACGTTTTTAAGTAAATAGTGTAGTATTGAATGAAAGGCATAGAATAAATGTTATGAATGACATTTTTACTGCTTTTGCATACAGAGTCAGGCAATTAATATTTCAGTGACGTCATTTGAATAAAGTTCATTTTTTTTTATGAAGTTTCCAAATATAATATATTATTGTAGTATTGTGATAATTTTAGAAATATTACCGCTGAATGTATCGCATTTTAGAGATGCTTAAATAAAATTGCATTGTAGTTGGAAAGTGTTTCATAATCAATGCTTCATGCATGGTTGATCTTTGTTATTAAACCTTTCAATGGATCACTCGCCTAATGGCACACAATCAGGATGATATACTAAACACACTGAGGTCTAAAGTCATTGGACTATTCACCTTTTTAATGAACGAAACCAGAGGAGAGCCAGTTTCAGTTTTGCTGTTGAAATTTCTGCTTGTTTAATTTAGTTGCTAGAAGGAATTTCTTTGTCTTTTGTTCTCTTTTAAATATTACATGAAAGTAATGAGTAATTGAAGCTTACTACGTGCTATGCGGAAATAAGCGTCTGACGATGTCGAGTTTAGAAATTTTTGTCCAGCTGTCATCTCTGAGCGTTCCAGATGTGGCTGTTGAATTCCACCTACTTTGAAAAATAAATATGCTGCATTTTTCCTGTCTCCATGGAATCCACAAACTTTTCTGATCATCTTCCTGGATTATCCATCGTTCCTGGCGAACTTTATATGACACGGTTGGGTGAATATAACAGTTTAATTTCTTTAGAACTTTTTAAATTCTTAAATGCTAAATTTTATTTTTGTTCAATATCTGAAATGTTTGATTTTAATTTAATTCTTTGAATTTAAAATTCTAAAGCTTTATTTTTTAGAGAGCAATTTTCTAAATCTTTTTAAATTATTAGAGTCTAGGGAAATCCTTAATTTTAAAATTTAACGTTCTAATGTTAATACTTTTTGATGGGATTTGAATATAGTTTAATTTAGAGTAAAATTCATTCTTATACTGATACTTTAATTTATATAAGTTCATAATTCTAAAATTCTTAGTATGTCTGTGATTAAATTTAAACTTTTTTTTTGTTTCTGAATTACCTGTCTATGAGCAGAGTTTTGTAATTTGTTTTCTAAACTAATTTGAAGTAATAATTTGATATTTAATACACAAATTTTCTTTAAGCTATTAATTATGTTTTCTTTTTTAAATTTTTTACATAACAAGTTTTAATGCAAAACCCAACAGGTTTGGTGCCATTTCTAGAAATTGCTCTCATCTTAAATAATAAAAGGCAATGTCTGTCTGTCTATCTGTCTGTCTGTCTGTCTGCCTTATACACTATAGGCTCAGCGACCCCGCGTCGCAGAGCTACGAAATTTGGCAATCGGAGACTCGGGGGGGGGGGGGGGGAGGTGGCACGTGAAAACCGATTTTAAAAATCTGAATTATTTTTTTGTTATTTAATGTTTTATGCGATTGAGACCGTTTTCCTCCCTTTTTTCTCCACCATCCAGACGTCGTAGAAAGAAATAAATCACACCACCGGAAAGAGCAGACAATTGCGAGTAAAAATATATCCATTTCAAATCTCAGGGACAAATTTTAATATTTTTTAAAGATTTTAAAACAAAAATCATTTTCGGCTCAAAAAACCAGAAAAGTTCTTATAATTTCGACTAATAATTTACATTTTTAGAAAGCTCAAAGATTAGGCATTCTTACAAACCCAAACTGGTCAAGAAATAATTATAAATAGCCGCCCGGTCCGGATTTTCAAAAAGTAATGATTTTAAATTTCTCGGCGAATTCTCGGTGAAGTTCCGATTTTTCACCCATATGCGCGCGTAGACGCAATGCGCTTCCATGAGGACGGTAATTTACTTCACTCTGGAATTAAGAGCTTAGCATAGGATCATTATAAAATTTAAATGATCGAATTATGGTTTTAACGTCATTAAACTAAAACAATGACCATTAATATAAATGGTCATTATAAAATTTAAATGAATGAATATATAATAAATATGGCCATTATAAAATTTAAATGATTGAATTATGCGGTGGATTGAATTGTGGTGATGTATTATATACATAAGGTGGTGGTAACAGTATACAGAGTAAAATAATTATATTTATATGAAATTATTATATTTATTAGAAAATTACGTTATATTTTAAATAATGGAATTAAGAGCTTAGCATATGGTCATTATAAAATTTAAATGATTGAATTACGGTTTTAACGTCATAAAACTAACATTTTGTTAACTCCATGAGTATGATCAAGTTAAACATGTGGGTCCGTAAGTCCTTCCGAGAGGTTGGTGGTAGGGGAAGGAAGGTACGGTCCCTGTGGATGCCTCCCCCACTGGGTCCCGGTCTAAATTGGGTGGCACTTCCTGGCCGTCAAAATAGTTACCTTACACTTTTCTTGTAGGTCGGATGGTCTGGGTTTCAACAACAACGCCACGGGGTTATGGCGCTAGCGAGTTTGCCACGGTCTGAATTTTCAAGGGTAGTGAACAGGCTGGTCGCCGAAGGCGGCTAGTGTTTAATAAAATTGAAATTCTTATTGCTAATGTTGAGCATTTAAAAATTTATGAGATGAATTTATGTTCTTAATTTTTCTACAATTATGAATGAAAATTAGGAAAAGAAATACATTCATGTCAGTAGCATAGCATGACATTTTTGACTGGGGAGGTGGACAATTTGACAAAAAGTATGGTATTACAAGTGACATTTATATTGGAATTCGCATTTTCATAAGTTTTATTTCAATAAGTTTTATTTATTAGAGAATAAAATAAAATAATTTTACATAAAAATGCAAAGAGTGAATGAAACACACGAGATTTTAAAATGCTACCTATGTAAGATGAATACATACAAGATATAACATTTTAAATGTTTTCTTATTTCTGAATTAGATGAACTTTTACAATCATTTTATTAAATATGAAGTGATGATCGCCCATAGGGGAGGTAAAGGGAGGGTCACACTCCCCCTTGGACATTCAATATAACAAAGGCGAGCATCAAGCCAGTAGATGTTGCATATGATGTGCTTCAGTTTGCCCTCGCCTTCCTGTAGAAGTTTTACAGGCGCCCTGTAGAAGTTTACAGTTGTAGAAGTTTTATGTATGAAGTATAAGTATATTAGAATATTATTAACAAGTGATAGAAAAATATGTCTGTTTTGTAAATATAAACAGCTAGAACTAACGAAATAAAGCAATTCAAATGAGTGCACTGAAAATGGGTGAGTACTCAACAATATCCTTAAACAATTTTGTATATTAATTATTTACACAAAAAAACTATACTCTGAAAACCTTAAAATATCTTAACTATAATATGCCAAAAATTCGCTAGAAAATTATCAATGGCTTTTGTGTAACTGAGATTATCGTGTAATGTAACTCTTAAAGGGAAATAAGATTTATTATTTCTAAAATTTCCAAATAAGCAAAGGGATGCTTCGCTACATTGTTTCTGTGAAAAAGTATACTTCACAAACTACTTAAGTTTAAAGGTAGTCATTATTAATGTATTTTTTCGTCTTGATATTGTTTAAATTTAGGTGAATGTGATGTTATTCCTTGGAAATTCCTCATTTATTTTAGTATTACATAGGATTTTTTCTGCGAAGGTTAATAAGGCTAGAGGATTTCAACTTCTAGATATGCTCTTTAATGGGAAAGATACTTTAAAAAGTCTCATTTTAAGTAAGTAAAGTGCAACTATTTTCTAAAAAAAGACATATATATTTGCAAAGTTATTTTTAAGAATATAATAAATAAAAGTATCATTAAATTAGATTTTAAATAGGGGAGGCTCAGATTTTGAGCCTCAATGGACATTACGCCACTGATTCATGTATCTGTATTTGAATTTGATGAAAGTGGGGATGGCACTAAGGATAAACCTTTTGAAATTCTGTCGTATGCTATGTTTTTACACGGAAAAGAGTCATTTCCTTCATTTATGCTAATTCTAATGGGCGCAAAGATTGGGATTTAATCTCCTGGGGTTAAGTTGTTAGTACCAAGAAAACTTGGTTATATTTGTTAGAAAAAAAAATATCTTCTACTAAAGAAAACATTGATATAAACTCATATCATGTAAATTCTAATAGTGATAAAAATGCTGATGCAAACACTAATGTTAAACAAAATTATGTAATTTCTGAACAGGAAAAAAATAGATTCTAGTGCAAAATATAATTTAATGAGTAATTTTAAAACAGTCTCTTCAATAGGAGACTTTCTGGATTCAATCCCAGTATTTTCTGGAGAAAAATCTGTTCTCCCATTGAAGGACTACATTAATAGGATAAAGACTATACCCGACCATGCAAATTGGCCTGCAAAATTTCCTACAATATGTGATAATGTATGGGAAAAATATTGGAATCATGTCAAAAATTGCAATTCGAGTTTTCGACGGATCTACACGTTTTTGGACCTCTCTGTAGAATACGAAAAACCTATTTTTAGCGTGACGTCTGTGTGTGTGTCTGTGTGTCCGTCTGTGCAATGTATGTATCCACTCTAACTCAAACTATTGGACTAAATTTCCTAAAATTTGGTAGATAAGTCACTTGTGTGTGACCCTGGTGTAGATTAGTTTTTGGAACGATTCGGAATAAAAAAAAATCTGATGTGGGCAGCACATGGCTTTCCTTGCAGACTTATATCCACGTTTTCTTTATTTTAATTAAATTTGATTCACTTTTAATTCAATTTCCGTTCTCATTTGATAATTGGATTTATTTTCAAAGATGGCGTAGAGAAAGTACGAAAAAACTAGTATATCTCAACAACGGCTAATCCTAGTGTAATGAGGTTGGTCTTATTCTTTTCTTCGTTAAAAATTACGTATTAAACAAGCATTTAATGGATATATTTGAGCATGCATAGTGTTTTATTTTTAATTTAGCGATATTTGAGGCCCATTTTGCAAAAAAAGGCAGGTTATTTTTTCCGAATCATACCAAAATCTAATCAACACCAGGGTGACCCACAAGAGATTTATTTACCGAATTTTGGGAAATCTGGTCCATTAGTTTTGCAGCTAGTGTGGATACAAGCTTTTGCGGGCCATTTCGCAAAAAACGGCGGGTTATTTTATCCCGAGTCGTACCCAAAACTAATCAGCACCAGATTCGCCTACAAGTGACTGATTTACCTACCAAATTTTTTATGAAAATCGGTCAATTACTTTTTTAGTTAGAGTGGATACAAAATCTGCACAGACACACAGAGATGTCAAGCTAAAAATAGATTTTTCGTATTCTAGAGGTCTCGAAACGCGTAGATCCGTCAAAAACTCGAGTTACGATTTTCGGCATGATTCCAATACTTTCCCTATACATTACCATGTATTGCAGGGAAAGTAACCCACTAGCGCCTTATTTAACAAATTTTGTGAAATTCCGTCAATAAGTTTTTAAGCTACCGTGGATACAGGCAATTTAAGCGAATCATTTCGCGAAAAGAAAATGCGGATTCTTTTATACCGAATCGTACCAAAAACTAATCAACATCAGGGTCATACACAAGTGACTTACCTACAAAATTTTATCAAATTCTTTGTATTTGTTTTTGAGTTAGAGTGGATACATATATTGCAAAGAGAGAAAAGAAGGGACATTTCGCAGAAGAACCGAATTTCATAAAATACAATAGGTAAGTCACATGGGTGTGACCCTGTTGCTGATTAGTTTTTGGTATGATTCGAGAAAAAAAAAAACCGTTTTTCTTTGCGAAATGGTCCGCAAAAATTGCCGGTATCCACTGTAGTTGAAAAACTTATAGACCGCAGTTCACAAAATTCGGTAGATAAGTCGCTTGTGGGTTACCCTGGTGCTGATTAGATTTTGGTACGATTCGGAAAAAAATAACCTGCCTTTTTTTGCGAAATAGTCCGCAAAAATCGCCAAAATCTAAAATAAAAAAAACTACGTATGCTCAAATATATCCATTAAATGCTTGTTTTATACGTAATTTTAAACGATTAAAAGAATAAAACCAACCCTATTACACTAGGACTAGCCGTGCTCGAGATATTTTACTTTTTTCGTATTTTCTCTACGTCACCTTTGAAAATAAGTCCAGTTACTAAATGAGAACGAACATTGTATTAAAAGTGAATTAAATTTAATTAAAATAAAGAGAATGCGAATAAAAGTCTGCAGGGAAAGTCATGTGCTGCCCACATCAGATTTACTTCCCCTGCAATATATGATAATTTATAGGGAGAGTATTGGAATCATGTCGAAAATCGCAACTCAAGTTTTCGACAGATCTACACGTTTCGGAGCCTCTAGACCACGAAGACACTATTTTTCGTATGACGTTTGTGTGTGTGTCTGTCTGTGCAATGTATGTATCCACTCTAACTCAAAAACCAATGGACCGAATTTCATAAAATTTGGTAGGTAAGTCACTTATGTCTGACCCTGGAACTGATTAGTTTTTGGTACGATTCGGGATAAAAAAACGCCTTTTCACGAAATGGCCCGAAAAAATTGCCTGCACAACTCTAACTGGAAAACGAATGGACCGAATTTCATAAAATTTGGTAGGTAAGTTTCTAATGTGTGACCCTGGTACTGATTAGATTTTTGTACGATTTGGGAAAATATAGCCTGCTTTTTTGGGGGGGAAATGATTCGCAAAATTTCGTCAAAATCTGAAATAAAAGACTACCTATGCTCAAATATATCAATTAAATGCTTGTTTTGCATGTAACTTTTGCCGATGAAAAGGCAAAAAGATCAATCTCATTACTCTAAGGACTAGCCATTCTCCAGATATTTTAGTTTTTTCACATTTTTGCTACGCCGGTTTGGAGAATAAGTCCAGTTACCAAATGAAAACCAAAGCTGAATTATAAGTGCAAATTTAGTTTCATTTCAATTAATTATGCGTGCTATTTAGTGCAATGAAACTCAATTTAATGAATTAATAATGAAATAAAGAGGAAATAAATTTGAGTCTGCAGGAAAAGTCATGTGCTGCTTACATCAGATGTTTTAAATTTTCGATTTAGTTAATGAGTTATTCAATGTTTTATGCACTTCTGAAGTGAAGATTATCCTTCTCTACGAAGATTTAATTTGTCCAGACGATTGCTAGCTTCTTTCTGATTGGTTTCTGGCAAAAATGTTACAAAATGGGGGAGAACTGAAGCACTAAAAACTTTAAAAATATATATATTTATTTCTAAACATGACTATAACGTTAGTAATACGCTTAGGAAAATGTGATATTTTGACAATCACATGACTTGTCACTTATTCTGACAAACAAACAGAGCGTTTCGACACCATTGTTGTCATGACCATCAGGATATCATTGTAATATTGCACAACAATTAAATGTTTTATTGTTGTGAATATCTATATATACTAATTGCCAAGTGTCCGTCTGTCCGCCTGTCACGCGTTTTTTAGGCACTTCCCGAATATATAGAGACTTGAAATTTGGTACACGGCTCGGTCGTTCGATAAAACATCCTAGAAAAATCGAATTTTTCGGAAACGTTCTCTAGAGGGGGGGGGGGGGGGGGTGCTCCACATCAAAAACGTTCGAAATGTAAAATGATAGGAAAGCATGCTTTGCCATAAGATAGAGATTTCAAATTTAGTGTATGTGTAAATAGTTCGAAAGGAAGAAAGTGTGCAATTTCAGATTTCCAATATTTTCTACTTAAGGGGGTGCCGCACACCAAAATGTTCGATTTACCGAATAAAGGAGAAAGGGCTCCTTTAAAATGCGATAGAAGCTTAAAATTTGGCATATGGGCTAATCATTTGACGAAAACACCCAAGACGAATATAGTTTTTCAAAAATGTTCGTTTAAGGGGTTGATCCAGAGAAAAACATTCGAAAGGTAAATTGATAAAAAAACATGCTTCGGGTTGATATAGAGATATCAAATTTGGTGTAAGGGTAAATAGCTTGGAAGGAAGAAAGTGTACAATTTCAGTTTACCAATATTTTCTACTTTAGGGTGTGCCACACACCAAAATGTTCGCTTTTCGGAATAAAGTAGAAACGCCCCTTTTTGAAACGTGATAGAGGCTTAATATTTGGTATATAGGCGAATCATCTGATAGAAAATACAAGAAAAATAGAGGTTTTCAAATATGTCTATTTAAGTGGGGTGGGTACTCCACACAAAAACATTCGAAAGTTGAAATTATAGGAGAAGAATGCTTCGCGATGAGATAGAGAATTCAAATTTGTTGTACGGGTAAAAAGTTGGAAAGGAAGTAAGTGTGCAATTTCAGTTTTCCAACATTTGCTATTGAAGGGGGTGGAGCTCAAACAAATGAAAAACGCCTCCTTTACAAAGTGATAGAGGCTTGAAATTTAGTATATGGGATAACCATTTCATAAAAAAATCAAAGATGAATACGGTTTGACAAAAATGTTCATTAAGGGGGTGCTACACAGAAAAACTTTCGAAAGGTGAAGTGATAGAAAAAACATGCTTCGCGATGGGATAGAGACTTCAAATTTGGTGTACGAGTAGATAGTTTGAAAGGAAGTGTGTAATTTCAGATTTCAGATATTTTCTACATTAGGGGGTGCCGCAAACCAATATGTTCGATTACTCCTGCGTAGCAGGTACTTGCGACTTGCGAACAAAGTTACTGGGATTGACGAGCGTAGCGAGCAGAGGCGGAGCCCCCTAGTTTATAATGTAAAAGTAATGGATTTGTCAAATAATGATTTGCACATAAATAAGCATTCAAATTTTGCAAAAATTGTTCCTATCAGAGTAGTATCTTCTTTTTCAGTTAAAGATATTACTGAGTCAAGTGCAGAGAATGGTGATAATTTTGATGTTTCGGAGCCGGGGGGAGGGGAGATTTTGATCGTTCACACTTAGATTATAATGAAAAATGACAAACAGAGAGTTTAAAGTAAGTTCCTATTGAAAAATGAGCAACATATTTTGCGCAAACGAGCAGAAATTTCAACAGCAAAACTGAAACTGAAGGATTCCACGATCGTATACACAAGTGGAAATCGAGAGAAGTTTAGAAAAACGGCAGCAATTAAAATCAGCTTACACAAATTAGAGTTGCCAAAACTAGATCTCAAAACTCTGCTAGCATACGACTTGGAAAAACGCGAATCAATTAAAATAATTCACGAATTCTGAAAAGGCGCGAAATCACTTAGGCGTCGCATCAATCGCGGTGCCATCAATCGCAAAGCCGAAAATTACAATATGACCGCAACTGAAATTTTTGAAACGCACTGAACATGAAAATAACTGGAAACTATAGGTCAAACGAAATTTCTAACCAAAAGTGGAAAATGAGGCATCAAATTAAAGGAAATTTTAAGGAGAATCAAATAAATAATCGTTTATATAAATTTACAAATAAAATATAATATTAATTTAGGAAATGGAACATTTTTAATTAAGAATATTATTAAGAATATTAATTTAGAAGATTAAAAAAAATTATAATTAACGAATAGATAAAAAAACAAATAAATATTGTTTAAATATTACCATAATGAGAGTATTGAGCAAGGGGAAAAAATAACTAAAAGTAATTTACAATTCCCCAAATTACATATATTCTAAAGCAACCAAACACGTGTCTTTCAGCACCCAACAATGGGTATGATTATCATAACATCGACGCTCCGTTACACTTCTACGGTCTATTCACAGCGATGGTTTCAAAACCCCCCAAACAAAAACCCTGTTTTAAACGAAATAGTGTCTTTTGAACAGGAAGCTTCTGAAATTCGCTAATTTAGTAGCTACAGAGGTCAACAAGCATGACATTCAGTTTCCTGTGCCGCTTTTACAAAACAAGAAGTTTTTGTCACATATATTTCATGCTTTTGTTAATTTCGTAAGGTTCGTTGGATAGTGTGATTTTCGTACAGAGGATGATATATATTTTTTTTCGTAAATGCATCCCTTTCATTTAAAAATTGGATTTGATGTATTTGTACCCCTATCTTTGATTTTAAAACTAGATGGAGTTTCATGACAACTTCCGATAACCTCATATTTTGCGCTCAACATTGCAGCTTGATTGTTTGTCAGTCTCTTTCCCGCTGTGATGTTTATGTTTAACCTGACATTCGTCGCACATACTATAACTGAATACAGTCGCACCGTTTCTGTCAAATCTATTAAACCTCTGAAGTAGTTCTGTATTCTATAAGCGATGTCTCAAAATCAGTACAGGTTATCGTTCTGTATAATTTACGCCATTTGTTTCAAAATAAAACAAGAGAGATCAATCATGCATAAAGCATTGATGCACAAAGCATGAAACACTTTTCAACTTCAATTCAATTTTATATAAACATCTTTAAAATGCGATACATTCCTCGGGTAATATTTTTAAAATTATCATAATACTACAATAATTTATTATATTTGAAAACTTCATCGAAAACAACTAAAATTTATTCAAATGACTTCATCGAAATATAACACGCCTGGCTCTCTCTATAAAAGCAGCATTTCATTCACAAACATTTTTCCATTCATTTCATTCATCACAATACTATAATAATTTATTTTATTTAAAAACGTAAGACCATGGAGGTACAAGTAATTAAACTCTATGCTTAAAACTACATGGAAAAATAGCCCTTCTCGCTGTAAAACCAATGAATATTTCATTCATATCAGCTATATTGCAGACTCCATGAGCTAAATAATTATGCGTTAAAGAAATGCAGCAATTCTTATACAACTCATTCTACATATTTTGCTGTTTACATTTTCCATAAGTAAAAAGTAGGTTTCGCTGTAGAAATGATCAAATTTGGATGATCATTTAAACTCAAATATATTGCAATTGCGTTGTTTCAGTATGTAGATGCATAGAATTTTAGCAAAAATAAAGCGGTTTTAGAACGGATACAACACTAAATATGAATTTAAGAAAACTTTAAAAATCACGATTTTGATACAAGATTTTATTTTGAGGTGGGTCATGTGATCTCTTCATATAATGGTCACGTGATCGCTTCATATAAAAGGTGTAATTATTATTTTAATTTTTATTTAAAAAACTACTGAATATATTTTGCTGAAATTTTTTTATATATTTTATGGGATAATTTGAATATTTCCTAAAACTTTCGAAGCTATTTGTGAATTTTAAATCCGCTTAAAAAGTGTTTGAAGAATTAGGTCTCATGGGGTTCAATGTATTTCATTATTTCAACCCGGGTTCAATCCAAAACTAATAGGGTGATATTATTCATTTATATTCCCATTCTGAACAACATACTAAAATTTCATTTTGATAAAGTCAATTTTTGTGATAAAGTCAAACAGACAGACAGAATGAACAAAATCATAAACACTTTTCAACTTAATTGTAAAGTGTTATAAAAATGCTCAAGCAATGGCTATTCCCGTAACACGTTTGAAGACAATTTTTTTAATTTTTTTTCTTCTAATTTTCAAAAACAAAAATTTATGTTTGAAAATTTCGCTAGGTTGAACTCCCAGAGAACCGCGAATTTCTGGCATTCATTAGTGCAATGTGCGTTGCTAGAGATTTAAGGCAGGGATTAATTGAATTCTTAAGTAATTTAAAAATTTTTTTTTTTTATTAATTTTTTGTAGTCCACTTCTCGAGAACAACTCTCCTAACTGACGAAATACGGACGTAAACGAACGTAATCCGCCCCCCCCCCCTCCACCCCCACCCCCCAAAAAAATTCTGATGTGGACAGCACATGACTTTCCCTGCAGACTTATTTATATCCACGTTTTCTTTATTTTAATTAAATTTAATTCATTTTTAATTCCATTTTCGTTCTCATTTGGTAACTGGACTTATTTTCAAAGCTGGCTTAGAGAAAATATGAAGAAACTTAAATATCTCCAGAGCGGCTGGATCTAGTGTAATGGGGTTGGTTTTATTCTTTTCTTCGTTAAAAATTACGTATAAAACAAGCATGCAATGGATAAATTTGAGCATACCTAGATTTTTATTTTAGATTTTGATGATTTTTGCTGGCCAATTTGCAAAAAAAAGGCAGGTTATTTTTTTCCGAAGCGTATCAAAATCTAAACAGTACCAGAGTAGCCAACAAGCGACATATCTACCGAATTTTGTGAAATTCGGTACATTAGTTTTTCAGCTAGAGTGGATACAGGCTTTTACGGGCCATTTCGTAAAAAAAAGAGGGTTCTTTTATCTAAAATCGTACCTAAAACTAATCAGCACCAGATTCGTCCACAAGTGACTTACCTGCCAAATTCTATGAAATTCGGTCAATTAGTTTTTCAATTAGAGTGGATACAAAATTGGCACAGACACACAGACAGACGCACACACACACACACACATAGTTTTTTCGTATAATAGAGGTCTCGAAACGCGTAGATGCATTTCAGCATACGTAGTTTTTTTTTTTTTTTTTTTTTTTAGATTTTGGCGGTTTTTGCGGGCCATTTCGTAAAAAAAGACATGTTTTTATTTTCCGAATTGTACCAAAATTGAATCAGCCCCAGAGTGTCCCATAAGTAACTTATCTACCAAATATTGTGAAATTTGGTTTATTAGTATTTTAGCTAGGGTGGATACATGAAATTTTTGCGGGCCATTTCGTAAAAGAAGGCGGGTTCTTCTTTTCCGAATTGTACTAAATTCTAATCAGCACCAGAGTAACCAACAAGTAACTTATCTACCAAATTTGTGAAATTTAGTAAATTAGTATTTTAGCTAGAGCGGATAAATGAAATGTTTACGGTCCATTTTTCAAAAAAAAGGCTGGTTCTGTTTTTACGAATCGTACCAAAAACTAATCAGTACTAGGGTCACATCCAAGTGACTTACCTACCAAATTTTATGAAATTCGGTCTATTAGTTTTTGAGTTAGAGTGGATACATACATTGCACAGACACACAGACAGACGTCACGCTAAACATAGTTTTTTCGTATTCTAGAGGTTTCGAAACGTGTAGATTTGTCGAAAACTCGAGTTGTGATTTTCGACATGATTCCAATACTTTTCCTATGCATTACCATGTATTGCAGGGAAAGTAAAAAAGTCTAAACGCACTTTAGTCTTTTGCACGGACGAACACGTGGCTATGCCACTCAAACTTTGTGTGCCCGTATAATAAGCCTTGGGCCTGCCGGATGAACGTCGTGTTTATCGACTACAAAGATATAATGCACCCTAAATAACATCTTTTGACACGACCGATTTTTTTTTTAAAAGCTCTAAACTACAATAGGTTTATAAAAACAATTCTTGCTCCGCGATTGCAAAGCAATCGCGGAGCGAGACATTGCAATCGCGAGCATTGCAATCGCGAGCTTGAAGCGCCCGGATACATGGAAAACGATAGCCAAACTTCATAAAATAACGATACATCCACTGCGCTATACGTGGATACACTTGCTGCGCCTAAATACATCTAAATAATCGCCTAAATACGCTTAAATTACAGCCAAAGTAAGACTTCTCCCATAATATGTTTTTTTTTATCACATGGCCAGGCACTTGACTTTCACCATTCGCCTTTTGTCAGCGGCCAGAACGTGAACCATTTAGCCGGCCTAGGACGTTGCCCCAGGTGCACCAGAGGGGGGCGGGATACACTGGCGCCCACAACACAAACATCCATGCCTTACGTGGGACTCGAACCCACAACGCGGCGGTCGAGCGATTGCTGTGGAGACGCTCGCCTTGACCACACGACCACCACGTCGGATCTCTCCCATAATGTGCAATAGATATGCAATCTGTGTAATTATATATGCATGCCTGCAGTATGCCGCTAGTATGCCTGCAATCTGTGTAAATTAAATTTTCACTTTATGACATTCCAGACATATTTCAAATCTGAGGTTTGTAAAGAGTTCAATAAAATTGCGGATGTGTTGCTGCTGTCTGGTAGACGAAGCTTGCCCATAATTACCTTCTAAACCACATTTTGGGGGAGGTAACGAGTTCTTCCAACGAATGACTTTTTCGACTAGCCAAATCATCTGCTCGACTTCCAGCATTTCAAGTAGTTAAAACCCAGTCTCTCCTTCTCTCCTTCTGGCAAGAGTCTGGGAACTTTTATGAAGAGTCAAATAGCAATTTTGCACATTTTGCTTCAGCTTCTGGACCTGATGGTGTATTTTAGTGTTCTGGAGTGTTCTAGAGTGTATCCTTTTGACGTTCAATGTGTCTTTTTAGTGCTCTAGAGTGTATCTTTTTGGTGTTCAATATGTCTTTTTAGTGTCCTAGAGTGTTCTAGAGTGTATCGTTTTGGTGTTCAACGTGCCTTTTTAGTGTTCTAGAGTGTATGTTTGGTGTTCAATGTGTCTTTTTAGTGTTCTAGAGTGTATCCTTTTAGTGTTCAATGCGTCTTTTAGTGTTCTAGAGTGTATCTTTTTGGTGTTCAATGTGTCTTTTTAGTGTTCCAGGGTGTATCTTTTTGGCGTTCAATGTGTCTTTTTAGTATTCTAGAGTGTGTCTGTTTGATGTTTTAGAGTGTTTGAGACGTGTAGATCAGTTGAAAACCCGAGTTCTGATTTTCGACACGATTTTAATACTTGCCTATACATTATTGTGTATGATACGAAAAGTGAAAAGCTTATGTGGACAGCAGATGACTTTCAATATAGACTCAATTTCATTTTCTCTTTCTTTTTTGCATAATTCATTAAATTGGGTTTAATTGCATACAGTACACACACACACACACACCACACACACGCCACACACACGCCACACACACACACACACACGCCACACACACACACACACACACACACACACACACACAAGAGAAACACAAATACAGATAATTATTTGAAATTACACTGAATTTGTGATTTTTCTTAAATTTTCGTTTTCATTTGGTGACTATATGTATTTTCTAAAGTGGCATTTCAGAAATGTAAAAAACTGTAAAATTCCAGAACGGTTAGTCCTATAGTAATTTAGTTGATCTTAATTGTCACATCATCAAAAATTATTTATACAACAAGCATTGATGCACTTGATTTAGCATAATAAATATTTAGTATATGTATATATAGTGTAATGTATATTTAGTATTTTTTTTCAGTGTTTAAAAATTTTTGAGAAAGATTTCGGAAAAAAAAAATAATAATAATAATAGAAGGTCAGATTCTTTTTTTCCGAATTTTACCAAAATCTAATCAGCACCAGGGTAATCCACAAATGACTTAACTATATATATTTTTTAAAATTTGATCCACTAGTTACTTTCCTATATACATAATGTATAAGGAAAGTATTGTGACGGGATCGAAAATTCGAATTCGAGTTTTCGAAGGGAGAGCACGTTTCAAGCATTCCTGATCACGAATCGAATATTTTTAAAATGATGTCACTCTCTCTCTCTCTGTGTGTGTGTGTGTGTGAAAGTATGTGTGTGTGTGTGTCAGTGAGTCTGTGGAGACGATAACTGACAAACAAATGGACTGATTCGAACGAAATTTGGTACAAAAATTACAATCCATAAACACTGGAAGCTTATTGTTTTTATAAGCAATTGAATGTTCAGAACCCCCCAAAATTTTCGAGTGAAATTTTGAAAAAATCGTCAAAAAATCAAAACTTCTAATAAAGTTACACAAATAGACATTTCTTATGTAAATTTTCATTTGAAAACGATTGACTTAAATTTTAGAACGCTAATATGAACCGTTTTGGAGATATTGCGCATTTTTCAAAAAAATTATCAAAAAATCATATAAAAAAAATATATATTTTTTATTGGGAAACATGTTCACTTTTCATATGTAATACCATGCGATAAATTTGATGACATCATTCTCTTGGATCTAGCTCGTTCCATTCATGTAAAAAGGTACTTTGAGTAATACTTTTGTATTTGAGCGCCAATAGTCATTTATCTGCTGTAAGAATAACTTATTATTCCGTCCGTAACGCTTGGCGAGATTTTGGCGACGAATTTGGGGGAATGTTGCCAATTTGGCGATTTTTTTAAATGTTGCTAAATTACCGAAAAACTCGCCAAATGGATAAAAATGACGACTCACTCACAAAAATTCAATATCTTGGGAAGAATATAAGTATTTACTGTAAGAATAACCTATTTTCTTTTACTGTAAAAGTAGTAACTTCATTGCATTACATAAGGAAAGGTATGTGCTGCCCACATCAGATTTTTTTAAGCTAGAGCTAGTGTGGATTCATACATTGCACAGACACACAGACCGACAGACAGACACAAACATACAGTTAAAAATTATTTTTGCCATTGTAGAAACGTGTAGACCTGTCAAAAACTTATGTTGCGATTTTTGACAGATTCCAATGTTTTCCCTATACATTACCATGTATTGTAAGGAAAGCAACATTTAATAATTTGAGACATATAAGCACATGGCATTTGTTGACATCACTTGAAATGACCAAATGGTAACTCATAATCATAACATTCAGTTTCTTCTCTTTTTCTTGTTAAATTATTTGTCAGTTACTTGCCAAACAAGTAACGGAAACCTACTAGTTACATTTTGAAAGTAGTTTTGCCCATCCTTGTTAACAATACCATCTAGTATTTTCTTCTTACTTTCCCTACAAGTACATGTAGAGAGAAAGTTTTATGTTGAAAACCTCAGACTATCTCATTATGATAGATCTACATGGTGTGAGCATTTTTTAATACAAATCAAACATTTTCTCAATCGTATTTCTATGAGTCTGCGTGCGTGTGTGTCTCCGACTATCTCATTGTGATAAATCTACTTGGTGTGAGCATTTTTTAATACAAATCAAACATTTTCTCAATCGTATTTCTATGAGTCTGCGTGCGTGTGTGTGTCTCCGACTATCTCATTGTGATAGATCTACATGGTGTGAGCATTTTATAATACAAATCAAACATTTTCTCAATCGTATTTCCATGAGTCTGCGTGTGTGTGTGTGTCTCCGACTATCTCATTGTGATAGATCTACATGGTGTGAGCATTTTTTAATACAAATCAAACATTTTCTCAATCGTATTTCTATGAGTCTGCGTGCGCGTGTGTGTCTCCGACTATCTCATTGTGATAGATCTACATGGTGTGAGCATTTTTTAATACAAATCAAACATTTTCTCAATCGTATTTCTATGAGTCTGCGTGCGTGTGTGTGTCTCCGACTATCTCTTTGTGATAGATCTACATGGTGTGAGCATTTATTAATACAAATCAAATATTTTCTCAATCGTATTTCTATGAGTCTGCGTGCGTGTGTGTGTCTCCGACTATCTCATTGTGATAGATCTACATGGTGTGAGCATTTTTTAATACAAATCAAACATTTACAAAATCGTATTTCTATGAGTCTGCGTGCATGTGTGTGTCTCCGACTATCTCATTGTGATAGATCTACATGGTGTGAGCATTTTTTAATACAAATCAAACATTTTCTCAATCGTATTTCTATGAGTCTGCGTGCGTGTGTGTCCATCTATGGGTATGATATCTCGAACAATTTAACCAAATTGGATAAAATTTGAGTCAATTTTTTAATGAGTACCATGTATATTGATTTTCGGAGAAAACTGAGAATGCCTTTGATTTTTCGAACACTTGTTTTCGAAAATCGAAAAAACGTTATAAAAGCATAATTATATTTAAAAATATTACAAAACTAGTCATTTCATCTATGATTATGTATTTAAAAGAGAATGATATAATTTTCTGAAAGTTTTGAAGACTCTTACAGAACAGTCTTCTCTGTTTTCGGAAAATTAAATATTATTGATGTAGAATAGAAAATAAAATCAGTATAAAATAATAAGCCCTAAAAACTTTGAACACTTAACATCAAACAAAATACACCCACTTATAACGTCACCCAAAACACACAACATAACAATGCCGAATTATTTTCTTTAACACTCCCCCCCCCCCACACCTAATCAGAGAAAATGAGTTTTGAGGGGGAATTTTGAGGAGAAAAAAACACGTCATATATATGTATATATAGTATACTTATATACACATATATATATTTATTTTGCCACGAATTCATTTAAAACATCAACGTTCACATTTTACTTTTTCAAATGCTATATCTAGCATTTCTATTAAAAGTATCAAATTGCACTAAAATATTCCCTTAAAAATGGGTGGTATAAATGGCTCATATTGTTATACAGCTACTGTGAGTTATTGCATTGAGTAAAATGACAGCTGCTGTAAACTCCATGAATAAGTCATCTTCCTGTAAGGTTCATTGTTGTCACCATAACCGCGCTTAATGTTTGTGAAAAATGGTGTGTTAGTCAAATGGAGTGCAGCCTGCATGTAGTTTACAACTCTGATCTCGAGATGCGGAACTGACGACGGTATTGTGACACTTTTTTCCTCCCTCTCTTTTAGTTACTATAACATTTAAAATAGTTGTTTTATAATTAGGCTAAAGTTAACTTTAGGATTATATATGTATATATATATATATATATATATATATATATATATATATATAAATTTATATATATATATATATATATTTATATATATATATATATATATATATATATATATATATATATATATATATATATATATATATATATATATATATATATATATATATATATATATATATATATATATATATATATATATATATATATATATATATATATATATATATATATATATATATATATATATATACATACTTTAAGAATTTTATTTACTTGTATTATAAAAATACCAGTGACTTATATTTTATTGAAAATGGTCTGTAGAGCATATGTCAAAAGAAAATGATCTAAAGGGCATATGTGAAATTAAAATAGACTCAACGATAGGCTGGGTAAAAATTCATTATAAATAAAAGAGATACTAAATAGGTATTAAACGCCCCTCTTTTCGTGTTCCATATATAAGGC
Organism: Amaurobius ferox; assembly: GCA_951213105.1. Lineage (NCBI taxonomy): Eukaryota > Metazoa > Arthropoda > Arachnida > Araneae > Amaurobiidae > Amaurobius > Amaurobius ferox. The sequence continues at coordinate 67,094,688 of OX578140.1, forward strand.
AAGCAATTGAAAATTAGATTACATTTTTGTGAAAGTCTGATAAATATAAGTCTGTAACTACACCGAATGATTAAATTATTATTGAAAGTGCTATAAATCATTCATATATGTAATACAGGTACTTAAGGTACTAATCCCCTTGTTCCCTGCATTAACGTATATGGCGTAAAATCATGAATAGTGTAATAGGTGAAAAATTCAAACCGAAAAAATTACACATGGAGCTAGATCTTTTCTGGCTCCAAAAATGTTTCTTGACACACACACACACACACACACACACACACACACACACACACATATATATATATATATATATATATATATATATATATATATACTCGTATATATATATATGTATTATATATATATATATATTATATATATATATATATATATAATATATATATATAATATATATATATATTTGGGAATTTAATATTCACATTGGCCCGGTGATACAGTAATAAGGGTAGCTGTATTATCGATAAACTGACCCTTGTTGATGAACTCTATTTTACATTACTTCAAACCTGTACAACGGAATAACTTGGAAGAAAAACAAAGTGTATATAATGTCTCTGTATCGCATAACGACATGTGCTGTCAAAATAACACATCGAATTATTTATTTTGCTTTCGGGGTATGGAAAATTACAAATTTAATAACTGCAATATAAAGAGATGCAAATTATGTCCAAGTGCCAATACTCAACAAATTAGTAATACTGGAAAGAAATACAGGATATTCTGCAATGTTTATCAGTGCATTTATTCTCTACGATGTAATATATGTGGTCTTGAATACATTGGACAAACGAAGAATAAACTTAACATCAGAATTAACCTTCACCGGAGCCAGGTCAATCAGATAAATAAAGGTTCTATCAACAAAGCTAATCTGGAGCTGAAACATTTTTCAACACATGGATTTCAGAACATCACGGTGACCATTTTAGATTTTGTTACTAACCTAGAAGAAAGACTTTGGTGGGAAAACCAACATATTCTTCAACGGGGTACTATATACCCCTATGGACTTAATTCAATCAACTTCGGACGATCCCATAACCTGGAATACTACCTGAATGCTAGTAATCCGCCTTCAGAAGTCATTATACAAACGAATAAAACTACTCGTGGCAAACGAGGAGGTAATAAATTTAAAGGAATTTTATTTTGATTATTTAGGCAGAATGAACAACCATATAACTGATATTAGTAAATACACCAAAATACAGGCAAATTGGATTAAAAATATCATTTACGGAATAAAGAAAAAATATATTAAACTTTTATGGTTGGAATGGAATAAACATCCATTCATACAAGAACAAGAAAAAGACAACATTATATATGCTGCTAATATTGCTATATTTTATAACTTATTCAAATTACATGCAAACAAATATCATATTACTTTGGATAACGAAGCAAAGCAACAAGTACAAAAAGAATATCTTACAGCAACCTTCTGCAATAAGGATTTTGATTCAATTCCTTTTAAACATATCCTGCATCAACGTAACTACCTTTTGCCAATTAAAAACATCTGTATCTCTTTAACGTATAAATATGTGAAAACAAATGGACGCAGAATATTTAATTACAACCAGGTCAGTCAAAATATTGCTAATTATAGTGATCTGATATGCAAATGTGGAAACCATGCATTATGTAATCAAGATCATCAGCATGTAGTCACAGGTGATATTGCACTGTCAGAAAATTTGGATTTGAGGCAATATCTACAATTGGGAACAAAATATAGATATCCCGAATCACGACGAGCTGAAAGGGTATTCACTAAGGAGATTGATGACTTTATATATAAGTTAGCTATAAAGTATAGTATTCCTACTACCACCTTTAACGAATGGAAATATATGGTCTTGAAAGATTTTAACAGATATTACAGCATCCATAAGAAATGTTATTATAATAAAAACAAGTTGGACAAAAAACTTTTGGAGGATTTTCAAGATCTTTATGTGATTACATATATGGATAAAGTCACCAATAATTATGCTTTCACCTGCAAGAAATATTATATAGAGCAATTGAACAAGTGTTATCAGGATGAGAACATGTATAATAAAAACCATCTATCATTGAAGACTAATGAAAATCGTATTAAAGCCTTATACAAACAAATAGGAATTGAAATGAAGTCTGTAAAATTCCCATACTTGGTTCTTATCCCAAAATTACATAAAACTCCTGTAAAGTTTAGACCCGTTACTGTGGGATGCAATTCATATCTAACAAGAGCAAATAATCTACTTCTTAGACTTTTGACACCTATTATGAAAAAGATTAAATCTTCTGGAACTGTGATGGTTGCCAATAGTTTTGAGGTATTGGATAAATTGAAACAAATTCCAGACAATTTATATTTTAAAAGCTTTGATTTTAGAGACCTTTTTAATAATATAAACTTAAATGACTTATATAATATTATGATGGATACGTATATGACAAGTGATCTACACTTTAGTTTTGACCAATTGAAGTATAAAAAACTAATTGAGTTGGTATTGTTCGAAAATGTGTTATTTAATGGAAGTAATTTCTACAAACAGATCAAAGGTGTTCTAATGGGTGGAGGTTGTTCTTCCTTGTTGGCTGACTTTTATTTAAACAAATACGAAAGTGGAACACACATACTCAAAAGATTCCCTTCTTCCGTTACGTGGATGACATTTTGATTCCTAAAAACTTTTTGCAATATTATTACATGTCATATTACAAAAAATTTAGAGCAGAAGAGTATACTTATTTCCATGTATGGATTATCACGTATTCCTTAAATGTGTGATAAACACTGTAACTGTGACTGCGGTACTCGCTATAATGGCGTTTATTCTTACGTGTTTATTTTAGATACTGTTTGGACTTTGACGTGCATTGTGACGGGTATTGTGATACAGTATTGACATGTAATTTTCGCAATTTTCGCAATGTATTTTCATATTTACAACTTCTATATCGCTTTCTGGTCTTAGTGTTCCTCTAGGGATTCTGCTTTTCCCACATTCACGATGGTGATTGCTTCGGGCATTTAGTGGTTTCTGGGAGTGTTTCCCGGGACTGAAAGCATGCTTCAACCAGGAAAAGGGGTCACAATCCCCCTTGACCTTGGTACTTCCCCGTAAGCACACCTCTCTCTTTTTTAATTTTTTTTTTAATTTTATATGGCAATAATTTTTAGAGCTGCATATGCGCCTAATTACTATATGCTTCTATATTTACTATTATCATTGCTCTTAGATTGTTTTTCATTTGATATATATATATATATACATATATATATATATTTGAGTTAGAGTAAATACAAAATCTGCGCACACAGAACCATAGACATTAATTTAACATAACCATAGCAATTTAACAAAAACCAAAATTTAACTTTAACAAAAAATGAAATTTATAATTCGTATATTAACGAAAAATGGAAAATAACTTTCGAATGTTAACAAAAATGAGAATTTTTATTTCCGATTTTTGAGGTTAATTAATTCCTGAATTTTATTATATGGCTAAGAGAAAGGATATTTTTTTTAATTCAAGATTTTGAAGGATAAGCTTATATTAAGACCTCCTGAACTCTCATTTAGAACACTATTGAAAGAATGTTTATCTGTAAATTCGTGTGTGTGTGTGTGTGTGTGTGTCTGTAAATTGTGAACACGATAACTGAAGAACAAATGCTTCTACAGCTGGCTTTTTGCTAAATGATTGTATCACACCGAAAAGTTCAGTATTTTTCAAATAATATAGTTTAATATAGTGTAGCAAATTATATTTGTCCATTACTGCATGCTTTACTCTTCAATATATTCATCAGTATTAAACATATTAAACTTTAAATATGTCACTGCCTTTATTATCACTTTAAATATGTCACTGCCTTTTTTACATCAAAGTCATTGAAATATGTTGGTGATGTAATTTCTTGATCACCACTGTACCACCATCAATTCTTATGTGTACAATTTTTATATGAAAAACTATATCTATATCGAATTATTCTTAGCAATTTTCATAATTAAAATTCGAATTATTCGAATTTTATGATTCCCGTAGAATTATTTTCTACGGAGAAATACGATAATTCCCGAACAATGACGGTATTATACAGCTGTAAACTGATAGTTTGAATTGGGCTATGAATATAAAGGCTATTAACACAATATGTATTAACACAGATCAGCTAAGAAAAATATTTTGAATTCTTATGCTGATTATGAGAGAAATAGATCAAGATAATATGAAAGAAGAATGTGCGATAAAGTCTCTGGAGAGGAGGTCTTAACTCGATCCAATTTCTTTTGCAGTACAATCTCAGTAATCCAACACTATTAAAAGCCAGCAAAATGTCGGATTATTGAAGTTATCGGATGAATAGAAATTAAGGACAGTTAGGAAATTGAGTAAAGTTGACATAATATGTATAATAATAAACAGACTAAACTTAATATAGCATGACAGGCACATGGGGTTAAAAATATCCGAACAGGGCTCATTATTCCGACTCCTAGGGTCGAACAGCCAAACCAAATATATCATTAGACTCGAAATAATGTCTGCTATAAATAAATGAGTAACTAATTTGCATAAAGGGATGTCTCCATATTAAACTTTGCGCTAACGTCATTTTTTAAAAAGGCAACACTAACTTTTGATAACAGACTCTGATTTTCCAGGTCAAAGCACACTGAATTCATAAAAAATTTATACATTTTACTCAAGCCGTTGGAGAAATACGAGAGATTGAAATTTCGAGCTCATGTAATGAAATTGATGTAGCAGTTTTCTCTTCTATATTTTCTGAATCATGCCTGTCAAACCTAATTCTTATTTTATATTTTGCTACTAAATAGCCCAAACAAAATGCATACAATTTTTCATCTTCATATCATTTTCGTAAGATTAATTATAACTTATGAAAATTGTATTTGAAGAAAAAAATGAAATGAAACATGGGTAAATTTGATTCAGCGACAATTAATTCAGCACTATCGGAAACCTTGATGTGATAATTGTAGCTCATTTCTTCCAGTACGTTTTGAAATATACAGACCTATATTCAAAACTGCATGAGTTTGAATTTTGTTTTGGGGATCAGGACGATTTCAGATGGGAAATATTCCGAAGAAAAATTTTGAAATGGCAGTGCAATGCAAAATGTAGATTATTGACATTTTTTCAACGAATGATGAGGCATTGCTATTGCATTTGTGCAGGAACAATTTCGCAATTTAAAGTAAAAATGATAAATTTGAAAGTGGACTCTGCTAAGATCTATGTCTGTTTATTGTCATATAGCTTGAATCATATATTTAATATTGTTCAAGTTTTTTAGATAAAATAATTTTAATTTTATATTTCATACAAAAGTCGAAATCAACAATAATAAATGATGAAATTGCAAATAAAGCTAAAGGCTTATATTTCTTCACCGTAAGGAATTCTCGGTTTGTACATTACTTCATAACCTCCTCCTCACTGTATTCATCAACATTAAATACTTTAAAAATCAGTTTAAATGTGTTACTGTTTTTTCTGCCTTCAATGTCATGGAAATATGTGGGTGACGCAATTTCTTGAGCACCGCATGTATCAAGCTGTGGACTAGGACGGTTTCCTGCCAAAATTATTCCCAGATCTATAAAAACTAACAAGTATTAACATTTTTATAGGAGAACTTATTGTTAAAGGTGTGTGAAGCAATATTTTGAGCACCACCTGTATCAAGCTGTGGACTAGGACGGTTTCCTGCCAAAATTATTCCCAGATCTATAAAAACTAACAAGTATTAACATTTTTATAGGAGAACTTATTGTTAAAGGTGTGTGAAGCAATATTTTGAGCACCACCTGTATCAAGCTGTGGACTAGGACGGTTTCCTGCCAAAATTATTCCCAGATCTATAAAAACTAACAAGTATTAACATTTTTATAGGAGAACTTATTGTTAAAGGTGTGTGAAGCAATATTTTGAGCACCACCTGTATCAAGCTGTGGACTAGGACGGTTTCCTGCCAAAATTATTCCCAGATCTATAAAAACTAACAAGTATTAACATTTTTATAGGAGAACTTATTGTTAAAGGTGTGTGAAGCAATATTTTGAGCACCACCTGTATCAAGCTGTGGACTAGGACGGTTTCCTGCCAAAATTATTCCCAGATCTATAAAAACTAACAAGTATTAACATTTTTATAGGAGAACTTATTGTTAAAGGTGTGTGAAGCAATATTTTGAGCACCACCTGTATCAAGCTGTGGACTAGGACGGTTTCCTGCCAAAATTATTCCCAGATCTATAAAAACTAACAAGTATTAACATTTTTATAGGAGAACTTATTGTTAAAGGTGTGTGAAGCAATATTTTGAGCACCACCTGTATCAAGCTGTGGACTAGGACGGTTTCCTGCCAAAATTATTCCCAGATCTATAAAAACTAACAAGTATTAACATTTTTATAGGAGAACTTATTGTTAAAGGTGTGTGAAGCAATATTTTGAGCACCACCTGTATCAAGCTGTGGACTAGGACGGTTTCCTGCCAAAATTATTCCCAGATCTATAAAAACTAACAAGTATTAACATTTTTATAGGAGAACTTATTGTTAAAGGTGTGTGAAGCAATATTTTGAGCACCACCTGTATCAAGCTGTGGACTAGGACGGTTTCCTGCCAAAATTATTCCCAGATCTATAAAAACTAACAAGTATTAACATTTTTATAGGAGAACTTATTGTTAAAGGTGTGTGAAGCAATATTTTGAGCACCACCTGTATCAAGCTGTGGACTAGGACGGTTTCCTGCCAAAATTATTCCCAGATCTATAAAAACTAACAAGTATTAACATTTTTATAGGAGAACTTATTGTTAAAGGTGTGTGAAGCAATATTTTGAGCACCACCTGTATCAAGCTGTGGACTAGGACGGTTTCCTGCCAAAATTATTCCCAGATCTATAAAAACTAACAAGTATTAACATTTTTATAGGAGAACTTATTGTTAAAGGTGTGTGAAGCAATATTTTGAGCACCACCTGTATCAAGCTGTGGACTAGGACGGTTTCCTGCCAAAATTATTCCCAGATCTATAAAAACTAACAAGTATTAACATTTTTATAGGAGAACTTATTGTTAAAGGTGTGTGAAGCAATATTTTGAGCACCACCTGTATCAAGCTGTGGACTAGGACGGTTTCCTGCCAAAATTATTCCCAGATCTATAAAAACTAACAAGTATTAACATTTTTATAGGAGAACTTATTGTTAAAGGTGTGTGAAGCAATATTTTGAGCACCACCTATATCAAGCTGTGGACTAGGACGGTATCCTGCCAAAATTAATAAATTGACCAAACGTCCTCAGAGCATCCATGACCAAACAATCTCAAACATCCTTAGTAAGACATAACTAAACTTGTGAGGGCGCGATGGCACCATGGCATGAAATCCCCAATATTGTCAGGGAATTATTGAAATTTCCCAGCTAACATGGCGCCATTGAGTGCTATGTATTTCGTAAAAACTCTTAAATATTACGCATAATTAGTCTGCAGCGGATGTATGACCAAACATCCTAAGCGAATCCATGACCAAACATCCTAAGTGCATCCATGACCAAACATCCTAAGCGCATCCATGACCAAACATCTTAAGTGCATCCATGACCAAACATCCTAAGCGCATCCATGACCAAATATCCTAAGCGCATCCATGACCAACCATCCTGAGCGAATCCATGACCAAACATCCTAAGTGCATCCATGACCAAACATCCTAAGTGCATCCGTGACCAAACATTCTCAAATATCCTCAGTAAGGCGTAACTGAACCTGTTGGGGGCGCGTTAGCATGAAATCCCGAATATTATCAGAGAAGTTTGAAATTGCCCATGGCGCCATCGAGTGCTTAGTTATTTTGTCAAGACGCTTAAATATTATGCATAATTAGTCTGCAGAGCTGTCCAGTGACCTACAGGCTCGTGTACATTAAGCTTGAGAACTAATGAACCAAAAATCCCAGAAACCAATAATTAATTAAACAAATATAATTATTTGATCTCAGCAAGGTGGAAATACAATGGATATCAGATTTGCTCTAAATTCCCATTAAGAATATATTTATTTATTTCAAACATCCTAAGCGCATCCATGACCAAACATCCTAAGTGCATCCATGACCAAACATTTTCAAATATCCTCAGTAAGGTGTAACTGAACTTGTTGGGGGCGCGTCAGCATGAAATCCCCAATATTATCAGAGAAGTTTGAAATTTCCCATGGCGCCATCGAGTGCTTAGTTATTTTGTCAAGACGCTTAAATATTATGCATAATTAGTCTGCAGCGCATCTATGACCAAACATCCTAAGCGCATCCATGACCAAACATCCTAAGTGCATCCATGACCAAACAACCTAAGTGCATCCATGACCAAACATTTTCAAATATCCTCAGTAAGGCGGAACTGAACTTGTTTGGGGCGCGTTAGCATGAAACCCCCAATATTATCAGAGATATATGAAATTTCCCATGGCGCCATCGAGTGCTTAGTTATTTTGTCAAGACGCTTAAATATTATGCATAATTAGTCTGCAGAGCTGTCCAGTTACCTACAGACTCGTGTACATTAAGCTTGAGAACTAATGAACCAAAAATCCCAGAAACCAATAATTAATTAAACAAATATAATTATTTGATCTCAGCAAGGTGGAAATACAATGGATATCAGATTTGCTCTAAATTACCATTGAGAATATATTTATTTATTTCCACACTCAGTTCGCCAAAACATGAAGTAATATGACCAAATATAGAACCATCAAACTACAGCTAGACCCCCCAATGTACGTTGCAATGTTTCCCAAGTATGAATTTTTAATACATTTTTTCCTAACCATGAGTTTCTATTGTTTAACTATTATATTAATTCATAACTTTTTGTAGCTTACTCACAATTCTTTTCTCATAAATAGTCCATATGCTTTAAGAGAAAGAGCTTGATGGTTTATGATCTCCAGTAAACAAAAAAAAAAGTCTCATCTAAAACAGTTAAACCATAGAAATCTGTATGTAAACGGGGTGCGCCAATAAGATTTTTGTGCAAAAAGGGGTGAACCTGGAGGATCAATGTCTTAAACAATGTTCGCGTTTTTAAAAGTTTTGTGAAACACTGTAATATAAATAATATAATTATAAATATTTCTTAACTAATAATAGTGTAAGTCAAAAGTATTTGCAGATTTACGTCTTTTTCAACTCTTTACAACACAGTTAAAAGTGTTTATGACTTTGTTCATTCTGTCTGTCTGTCTGTCTGTCTGTTCGTTAGCACGACAACTGCCGTAAAAATGACATTGTCAAAATGAAATTTTAGTACGTTGTTCAGACGGTCTGTGAGACATATGGAAATATAAATGAATAATATCACCCAATTAGTTTTGGATTGAACCCGGGTTGAAAAAATGAAATACATTGAACCCCATGGGACATAATACTTTTAGACAGTTTTTAAGCGAATTTAAAATTCACAAATTGCTTCGAAAGTTTTAGGAAATATTCAAATTATCCCATAAAATATATAAAAGAATTTTCAACAAAATATATTCATTAGTTTTTTAAATAAAAATTAAAATAATAATTACACCCTTTATATGAAAAGATCACGTGACCATTATATGAAGAGATCAAGTGACCCACTTTAAAATAAAATATGGCATGCATCTTGTGTCAAAATCGCGATTTTTAAAGTTCATTTCAATTTATATTTAATGTTGTATCCGTCCTAAAATCCGTCCTTCATTTTTGCTTAAATTCTATGCATCTACATTCTGAAACACCTGAATTATAATATATTTGAATTTAAATGATCATCAAACTTCGATTATTTCTACAACGAAGCCTAATTTTAATGTATGGAGAATGTAAACACCAAAAGATGTAGGATGAGTTGTATAAGAATTGCTGTATTTCTTTAACTCAAAATTATTTATCTCTAGAGTCTACAATACAGCTGATATGAATGAAACATTCATTGATTTTACATAGAGAGGCAGACGATTTTTTCGATGACGTTTTAAGTATAGAGTTAAATTACTTGTACCTCCATGGTTTGAAGTTTTTAAATAAAATAAATTATTATAGTATTGTGATGAATGAAAGGAATGGAAAGAAGTTTATTAATGAAATGCTGCTTTTATAGAGAAAGTCCGATTTATATTTTGATGACGTCATTTGATCTCAGTTCATTTATTCTCGATGAAGTTTTCAAATATAATGAATTGTTGCAGTGTTGTGATAATTTAAAAATATTACGCTGAAAGTATCACATTTTAGAGATGTTTAAACCAGACAATTTATATTTCAATGATGTCATTTGAATAAAGTTCATTTTTTCGATGAAGTTTTAAGTTTTTAAATATAATAATATAATGTAGTATTGTGGTAATTATAAAACTATTATCGAGGAATGTATCGTTTTTTAGAGATGTTTAAATAAAATTGCTTTGCAGTTGGGAAGTGTTTCATAATCAATGCTTTTTATGCATGTTTGATCTTTCTTGTTTAAATAGATAAAATAATTCTTATCTTTCTTGCAGATGAATACAATACCTGACAGCAATGAACGTCCTCGCAAAACCGGAAACTGCACAGTTCCATTATTAGGCTATCACAAGATTCTCAACAGCTCGAGTGCACTTTACGTGATTTTCAGATTAGCATTATTCTCCTGTTTCGTTGTCATAATCTTCATAGTTTACATTGCAGAAGAATTCACTTTTATCTTCAACTATAAAGGCTACGGCCCAAATCTCAGTAACTTGAAAGATCATATGAGAGAGAGACCTACTAATTCATTCCTTAAAAGACATGCCAAAAATAGTAAGTTGCTTGGGGAAAATATTAAATACATTATCAACAACACAGATTACAATATAACAGAAAATCATAAGCAAGCAAAATATGGTAATACCTCAATGAGGAATCTTTCTAATATTGATGAAAATGATGATTGGAGGTATGTTACCGACGAGATATATGCATACTCTGCATTCTGGGATAATCGGATTGAAAATGAATCTTTTATACGAATAATCGCGGGAGCTCAAATTGTACATGAGAACTTGAATTCAACGAAATGTCTTTTAAAATACAATTCATATTCCTCGCAAGTTGAAGTGATAGCAAGTTATGAAATTCTCCCTGAACATCACAACAAAGAAAGCAAAGTAGTTTATTTTAAATGCACTGTAACTACAGCTAGACCCCCAATGTATGTTGCATTGTTACCCATGAATTGGAATGATACATGGATTAGAAATCTTTCATATATGGTTGTACATTCTGTAGAAAACGATACGTCACTATCTAATATAGGAGTATGTATCAGAGCGATGTTTAATTTTACAGACGTTTTCAGAATTGCTGAATTTGTGGCCTACTACGAGGCATTGGGGGTTAGCCATTTTACATTTTACAACTATGACGCTTCCGATGATGTTATATATTTTCTCCAACAGCTACAGAAGAACTACTCAATTGATGTTTTGTCGTGGTCTTTGCCAGACAAGCTTCATAGTATGTGGGAATTGGGGCAATTGGCAAGCATAAATGACTGTATATACCGCCAAATAAAAAACTTGATGTACGTAGTGGTTGTGGACCTGGACGAATTTATTACGCCAAGGCATGTATTGACGCTTCATGAAATCTTGGCGAAGCAGGACATTTCAAAACAACCATTGGGTAACTTTATAATACGGAGTTGTGTGTTCTGTTCTGAACACACACAGGATATTTTGCCATCCGAGATTCCCCCGTTTCAAACCCAGATCAGCATTTATAGAGAGAACTACATCTATCCATACAAAATTCGCTCAAAATACATCGCCAAACCTCGAGCAATAGAAGTAGGAGGAGTGCATACTGTTTGGAAATTGATTTCAGGGTGGAGTGATAGATTCGTTCCAACTAATCAAGTTCTTGTTCATCATTATAGAAAGCATCTGTGTATAGGGTGGAACAGCACTCTAAAGAGAGGTGAATTAGACGTGCAGTCCAGAAAATATTTAAATCAGTTAATGAGATCGAGAGCTGTTAGTGACTGGAAGAGTTTGTTTTCAATCTGAAATAGTCTACAGGGAATTTTCATGCACAATAAAAGTTATTTCCTATTGGTTTATTTAAAAAGCTTGAAAATAATTCTTGTTTGTATTATAAAGCTTAACAGATTGATATGAATTTCAATGGCACATAAGAGATATTCTATGGCACATAACAGATAGCTTGCTGCTTCAGTCGTAATGTTTTTGGGCCATGAATAACTCGGAGAATAACCGATGCTTTCATTTTATTCCTTTTGCAATATATTAACTTTAGTAGCAAAATTTAAAAAATCTGCCTTTCTAAACTTCTCCGACCAGATCACTCTATTGTTAAAAAACGAAAAGTATACTCAATAGTCAAGGAATTTTTTTTTAATATACAATTTAATAAAATATTCCCATTATCTACAATAAATATATTTCACTTTAGCCAAAGAAACGTTTATAAATGAGACTTTATTAAATATTTGTTCGATTTTAGCATTGTTATAATAAAACGCTTTTATTTAGCTTTCATTAGATTAAACTTGAAAATATTTTGCTTATTCTAGAAGAAACCTAACTTAGTATTTGAACATCATACCAAACTCCAGACGCACAAAATATATATATATATATATTATGGAGAAAAAGAAATGGAAAAATAGAAGAAATGTGTGTTAAGAATAAAATTATTGTTTGAACATTAAGAACAATTACATCAGCATCATTCAGATTGAAATACACACACATATACAGATTTAGTTCTAAAATATTTTGCGAAATTAAAAAATAATTATAATTAAATATTTAAAAAATATTCATATTTAATATATATATATATATATATATATATATATATATATATATATATATATATACAGGGTGTTCCAAAAACATTGACCTCGGCTTTTATTTCTTAAATATTGATCTTAGACATATATAATAAATTACAAAGTTGCGTAAAAAAGGGTACAGAATTTTATGAAATCGATAAAAATTTTCAGTGGATTAAATTTGAAGAAATACAAAATTTAAATTTTTATACGGCCCTCGTACAAAAAAAATTCCAATGAGTAAAATGTGCCCCATACACTAATAAGGTAATGTACAAAATTTCAGCATTTTATCATAAAACTCCCAGATATATGTTTAAACAAAGTTGGTGAGGGATTAATCACAAATTAAAATGTAAATGTTTACAGCAAGATTGCTAATGACGCAACGCAGAAATGCATCATAAGCAAATAATATCTGCCTCTTATCTTAATTGGATCTTTGGCACGGATGGGAAACATTTTGAACACGCTTTATAATCTTTGTGTAAAGTTATTATTTTTATACAGTGTAGATACTTTTGTACCAATAAGTAGAAAAATTATTTATTTATGTAATCATTGTTTTCTTTCGTAATTTGTATATGACCCCTGAAACGCGATCCACCGATATTATTTTTTCCCTCTGAGAATTTATGTCGATGCATCGAAAAGTGGTTTAAGTCAGCATTTTTGTCTTTTCATATCTTTGGGACTTTTTATGATAAAATGCTGAAATTTTGTGCATCACCTTATTAGTGTATGGGGCACATTTTACTCATTGGAAATGATTTTGTTCGGGGACCGTATATAAAAATTTAAGTTTTGTATTTCTTAAAATTTAATTCCCTTGAAAATGTTAATCGATTTCATAAAATTCTGTGCTTTTTTTATGCAACTTTGTAATTTATCATATATGTCTAAGATCAATATTTAAGGAATAAAAACCGAGGTCAATGTTTTGGGACACCCTGCATATATATATATAGGGTCTTTCAGAAAGGACTCCCTTACTTTGAAATGACATAACTGCGAAACAGTGATAGACAGAAGGATGAAACAAGTGGTATGTTGGATAGACAGGTCTGGAATTTTAAATACACAGGTTTGCAAAATTTACAAGTTTGGCTAACAGAGGGTGCTGCAGTTTTAGTGAAATGCCCTTTAAATAGTGGGTGAGATTGTTTTTCCTAAACAGGGGTCAAATCACATTACCATGGATTTGATATGGCCACCGTGTATAGCAGTAATATGACGCAAGCGGTGGGCGAAATTTGAAGCCACCTTCTGCAATGTCTCCTATTGAAATGGATGCACATGCCTCACAGATGAACTAACGTTTGAGGATTCTTACTGTAAAAAGTGTCCTTCAAATGGCCCTAAAGAAAGAAGAATTGAGATGCATGAATTGAGATCCGGGGAGTATGGAGACTGAGCGTTCTGTACTTCTGAGCATTTATAAGTTATTTAAAGCTCACTGTGCTTGCAGTGCCTCCTGTTAGCCAATCTTGTAACTAGTTTTGCAAACCGGTGTATTTCAAATTCCAGATCAGTCTATCCAACATACCACTTGTTTCATCTTTCTGTCTATCACTGTTTCGCAGTTATGTCATTTCAAAGTTAGGGAGTCCTTTCTGAAAGACCCTGTACATATATATATATATATATATGTGTGTGTGTGTGTATGTGTGTGTGTGTGTGTGTGTGTGTGCGTGTGCGTGTGTGCAGTTTAGCGTTATTCAAATAACAATTTACTGAAGAAAGTCTCTGCATTAATTCTGCTGAACCTTATCTGGAACTTTGTTCCAGACTATGTATATTTTGACATCTAGCTACGGTTTTGAGTGTATTATCTTCCATCATTAATTGTTAGCTTTTTCATAAATAATTTTTGTGTATCGTGTTTAATTGTTTTAAATTATTGTTTTGCTTGACTATTTGTTTCTCTGGAACATATTTTAACAAGTATTAAAATATTTTTGCTCCTATATATGTGTCCATGCATTTGTGTCTTTACATATGCTCTATATGTACAGCGTGGTTCCAAAAGGTTTCATAACTAAATGTACCTGAACCATTGCTTGCAGATCCATCGTTACAATTCAAGAATTGTTTCAGATTTTCAAGATATGACAATTTGGGTCACGTGACATCTTTTAAAAAGTACAAAATTTAACTATTTAGAGGGCTCTCCACAAAGAAATCTTCAATTAAAATATTATATCTTATTCATTCAATGAACTTTTGGATTTTTTAGAAAAAAAAACAGATCTCTAATATATAAAATTAGCCACAAACTATTATCAGAATTACTATAGGACTTAAACCACTTTTACTCGATCAAAGGAAACGTCAAAAATATAGATTTCAGAGGGCGGACGAAATTTTAAGTTCGTTAAATAAAATTTGCATTTGAAAATTTACTTGGATATCTATCTTTAAAAAAAGCTTCATACTGTTCATATTACCCATCGTACATTTTTGTTCCGTTAATTGTTTTGACATCCCATTAATAGTTTTGATATCCCGTTAATTTTGATAGTATGACAATGGAACATTTTTGTCTGATTAAGCTGCGGAAAATCATTTTATAATAATTCTAGGAGGTCTATATAACAAGTCACATTTTGTACTTATTACTAAATGGCATCATATGATCAATATTTGAATTCGGCGATAGTCTACTTTAATTAGATAATTTATTAAATTAGAGCTATGGGTCTGCGATTAATAGTTCCAATTTTCTGTAAGTAATAAAAAATAAGTAATAACAAATAAATAATTAAGAAATAGAATCCGCTTTAGACTATGACGTCATCGTGTGAACCTTGAATCGATGACGCCATCTTAGATTAGATCTTATATGAGAACTAATAAGATCTCATTTTAGTACTTTAATTAGTGTGTATGCCGTTCATTTCTAGTTTGGATGGCCATTGATGAAGACTGCATTCTGTAAGTTATTTTCTTATTTATGCTATCTATTTTTGCATATTCCGCGCGATGTGACAAACATATCCTCAAAAGTTATAAAAACAGGCAAAATTTTCTTAAGTATTTAATGTCGCTGTGATTAAAAATTATGAACTGTAACTAAGTTTGGTACATATTTTCAGTTTATGACTTCGAGGATTAAGAAAATAACGTAGAGTTTCTGCCTTGTGGATAAAAATTGCGTTTAACACAATCTAATGTTGTACAATTCACTGAAAATTACAAACACTAAGCACTTCGTATCGTATCTTATGTAATCTGTTTGCACACGACACACAGTTAAGGTCACGTGATTACACTTATGACGTAAACTGATAAGACATTACGACCTTGGCTGTTGCGTGGATAGGTTTGATTCATTCATAGCTGTGACAAATTTATAGTGTTTCAAGAACTTGGTGTTTTAGAAATACATCTTATGCTGCAAACGTGACACTTGGTTGTTACTATACACAAATAATGCCTAAATTTCAAAGTATGCCGTCACTCAAACAGTTAATATCTAGTGAAAATGCTGTGGATTTGTCAGTTCCTGCCCTAGATGAGATAAAATCCCTGGGTATCGATACAGATGTGATAAATTCACCCTCACCAAAGTTTGTGGTGGATTGGTTAGACACCTAATTTATGTCTTCCATAGATCCAGCTAAAACACATGCCACTGCTAATTCACAAGTCCTCATCGATGTCGGAAACTCAACTGAAGATCTGCTGTCTCGTGCTCTAACACACAGCGGAATTATATAACAAGTCACACTTCCACTACAAAATCAGTTTCGACTGAATGTCACCTGCTACTTGGAGTTGTTGTTGTTGACCCAGACCGTCCGACCTACAAGAAAGGTGTAAGATAACAGTTTAGATGGCCGAGAAGTGCCATTTTGACCGGAACCCAGTGGGGGGGGCATCCACAGGGACCGTACCATCTTTCCCCTACCACCAACCTCTCGGAAGTGCTTACGGATCCACATGTTTAACGTGATCGTCCCCCGCGTGAACACTGCGGCAGTTTTGTAGGTGGCGGAAATCGAACCCGGGCCTACTGAGTTCAATTCCAGCTCGCTAACCACTGGGCTACCGCGCCCTACCTGCTACTTGGAGTGAATTTTCCCAAAAAGTGTGGTAGTTCAATGCTCCATATGCAGATACCTCTTTCGTTAGTCGCAATGAGTTGTTTTATTTTAATGACAAAGGTAAACGTCACTTACAAAAGATAATTCAATTATATGATTCAAAATGTTGCTTAACACAGTGTCATATTGTCTTAGATAAAAATCAAATAACATGTTTAAAAAATTGTATCCACAATATTAGTAATAAACTTCGAGAAAGCATATTCATGGACTGGCTTCCTACTCAAATATTAAAAATAAAGGATACTATAACCTTTCTACCATCAGCCATCTGTGACAGAAAATTTGCATTCGATCATCTAATCTCTTATATTCATGACAGTGTAATGTTTTATGTAAGAAAACTTTTAAAATGTGTTGATTGTGTTGCCCAAATTGAAGATCAATGTCACCATGAATGTCTACACAGTGCTCCATTAGAAATGTATGACAGAGTGGCTGAACAAGTACTTCTAAATCTTGACATTAATAGCATAGCAAGGATAGTTTTGCTGAGTGGGGAAGGAGTCTTTTACTGGTAGGATTGACATTTTCTCAAGTCCTTCAAATCAGAGGACTGTAAATGTGCGATAAGAAAATTGTTTTCAGTTATTTGTGTAAATGAACAACAAATAATGGCTAATGTGTATTTTATGAAGAATGGATTCATTAAATGTGTTCTATATTTCAAACTGCACTCCTTATTTACATTTATTGACTTTTTTTAAACTTATGTTATTTAAAAATGCTATGTGCTGGTGGGTTACGTATGAGTAGAATCAAATGTATTGGATTCATTGATCTCACTTTTTAAAAAATACAAAAAAAGTTAAAAATGCATTTATTCGAATCATATCAAATGTCTACCGTGTGAGTTTCGTAATGAAAGATATTTACACCTTACAGAGTTCAATTTTTAAATAATTTATGTTCAATGTTAAAATTCTGAAGTTATATACCCCTATTCATTAAAAATAAATGCTAAGTCATGTTCCATTCGCTAAAAAGCATAAAGAAAAGAATGTGGGGTTTAAAACTCTAAGGATCTTCGAAAATTTGACACTAGTTTCCTAAAAATCTACTAAGTTGTGATTCATTCTATAAGAAATGTAAATTTTACCGTAGATCTCAGTTTCGCCCTGTCATTTTCCACACTTTGTTAAATTGAACACATTCAAATGTATTCATCCTTCTCTCTCTACGTTGGTAAGCATCTGTCATACTTTCATTTAAGTACAGTGTTAGAAAATTCTATATTTCTTTCCTCATACACGTTAATAAAAAGATTCTTATAAAAAAAAATCCGATCCATTGATGGGCTGTCTATGTTCATTAAGATTTAAATGATTTTAATGTGCACCTACAGCCGCGAAATTTCTATTTGTACGTCAACAATGTTCCTGCAATTATATATCAATTTAATTTGGAAATGTACCTCTAATCCCCGAACAACTGCTAAGTACTGTGCAACTTACTAAATTTAATCAAAATCTTAATTTTAGGGTCTTAGTCTTCTTGGAAAAAATACTCTAGTTCCCCATGAGTGCTCTTAATTCCTAAGCGTAAGAAAAAGAAAAATTTATTGAAACCTGTAAAATTGAAGAATCGTACATGTGTAGCAGTATTTATGATTTAAAATGAGATCGTCAGAAGATCATTTGGTGTATTGTTATGAATTTATGTGGTTTAAATATAGTTTCTTGCTTCTTTCATTTGCAAAACACTAATTGTTTTTCATTAACATGTAGTTAAAGCTATGTTGTTTAATAGTGACAAATAAGCAACGAACAATGTCTTTCTAAAGCTTAATAGTCACCAATGTGCATGGATTTCTTTCGCGAGTTTTACTTTAGGCTAAACAAAAAATGCGTCGAAAAGTGAGTGTCTTGTGAACAGTCACATGATAAGGAGGGTAGCGATAACAAGGTTCGGTCGTTTTAAAGTCACGTACAAGTTTGAAAAAAAAAAGTGTCTTTGGTCAGTAATTTATTTAATTTAACCACTTTTCATACAAGTTACTTCAGAATTGTCATATGTTGTAACTATACAGGAAGGTTGGATTTGCACAATCCTAAATACATATTCTTTTTCAGAACAGATTTTAAGAAAAATCCCACACCTATTGGTAATGTGCGTAGACACATTACCAATATCATATCGTCATTAAGAAACAATTGGTTTTTAGGATGTATCTACAGCCACGACATTTCTATTTGTATGTCAACGATAGCCCCATGTAATGAGATATTAAAGCTCATTACATGTTTTTTAGTGTTAATTGTGTATATTTTGTATTTTAATGTTATTAGAATGTACTGCACTTCCTCCTAGAGGGTCACTCTTTCATATAAATTCGATATTAACAATCAGATATCCTTAAAAGTGTCACTCTATCCGCCTAAAATTCGTGAAAATTTTTGTAAATATACCGATGTGAGGGTCTTAGACCCCCTGTAACGTTAAAAACGTACCTTTAATTTCCTATCGATCCACTAAGCATCGTGCAACTCACTAAAATATTGAAATTTTAGAGTCTTAAACCTCTTGGAATACCAAGTGGCAAGTTGTGGTAGATTTGAAAAGACTCGTTCTTGTTTATTTAATATTTTTATTAGTAGGATCATTTAATTAAATTTTATTTAAATTTTAGTTAAAAATTTAATTTCAACTGTTTCATTAAACAATTAACAAAAGGGAGTATTGTATTCTCTACGTCCAGAAAAATCGTTAAGTACCATACAATTGTCTAAAATAATGAAATTTTGGGGTCTTAAACTTCCTGTAACACTAAAAAAACATGCCCCTTGTTTCCTAAACATTCGCTAAGTACCAAACAATTCACTTAAATAATGAAATTTTTGTGTCATAGACGGCATGGAATACCGACAACACAAAAGATACGTTCTTGTTTATTTAACATTTTTTGTTAGTAGGATCATTTTAATTAAAATTTAATTAAAAAATTAACTTTAATTAATTAATTAAAATGTAATTAAAAAAATTAACTTTAATTAATTAATTAAAATTTAGTTAAAAAAATTAAATTCATGCATTCTCTACGGCCCGAAAATTCGTTAAGTACCATCTAATTCACTTTCATAATGAAATTTTAGGGTCCTAGACCCCTGTAAGAAAAGAAATTATTATTTTTCTTTCAAAAGAAAAAAAAGAAATCCACACCTTTGGTAATATGAGTAGATTCATTAAGAAATAATTGCTTTTTACGATGTACAGGAACGACTTTACTATTTGTAAAAGTAAAATGGATCTTAGACGTCTTGGAAGTATCGTGCAATTTGCTAAATGCATTTAAATATTGAATAGTTCCCGGAAATTCGTTAAGTATCGTGCAATTTGCTAAAATAATAAAATTTTAGGATCCTGAACCCCTTGAAATATCGAATGGCAAGTTGTGATAGGTTTTAAAAGACACGTTCTTGTTTATTTAATATTTTTGTTAGTAGGATCATTCAGTTAAACAAGTGAAAAAAATTAACTTTAACTGTTTCATTAACCAAATAACAAAATGGAGTCGTGTATTTTTTACGGCTCGAAAATTAGTAAGTACTATATAATTAACTAAAATAATGAAATTTTAAGGCCTTGGACCCCTTGGAATACCAAGAGGCAAGTTGTGCTAGGTTTAAAAAGATATGTTCTTGTTTATTTAATATTTTTGTTAGTAGGAACATTTAGTTAAACAATTAAAAAAATTACCTGTTTCATTAACTAAATAACAAAATGGAGTCTTGTATTCTCTGAGTTCCAAACATTCGTTAAGTCGTTTACTAAATGTAACTGCATTAAATTTTACTTTAAAAATTTTACTTTATTTTATTAAACAATTAACAAATTAGAGTCTTATATTCTCTATTCCCCAAACATTCGTTAAGCATCATGCAATTCACTAAAATAATGAAATTTTGGATCTTAGACCCCACGTAACACTAAAAAAAAGAAGAAAAACATACCCCTGGTTCCCCAAACATTCGCTAAGTACCAAATAATTCACTAAAATAATGAAATTTTATGGTTTTAGACCCCCGCAATATTAAAAACATACCTTTAATTCCCCAATCATTCAGTAAGTGTCGTGCAATTTGCTAAATTTCATTTAAATATCAAATAGTTTCCCGAAAATCACTTAAGTACCAAACAATTATCTGAAATAATGGAATTTTAGATCCCCTACAACACTAAACAACACCCCAGTTCGCCGAACATTCGCTAAAATTCATTCAGAAATATTAATAATCAGAAGCCATTTCTACAAAATATTTGTCATTTTATAAACACTTTTAATATTCATATTTTCCCCATCCATCCATTCATTCATCCTACCGATAACTCCCTAAACTGAAATAATCAGGAAAGATGTCCTTTATTGATACAATCAAACCAAGTCACCCACTTGGTTCTCGCGTAATGCTCTCAATCTGCAGTTGCGGGCTCGAACCTAGGCTGTCATCAGGTAATATATGATTTTAAATTCTGGATGGAAGGGCTTTAATAAACGACCGATAGGTGGCGCCTCTGAAATCTCAATTGCCCTTCGTTCTCCAAACATTCTAGAATGTCAAAGATTAACATTATATCATCAAGACTGAGTCATCGGTTCAAAGTTCAGATTACCTCATTACGTCATCGGGATAAAGTTCATATAATAAGATTATCTACCTCATTACGTCATCGGTTCAAAGGTCACCCTCCTCATGACTCATCGTACGATGATGATATCGGGCTGCTGCATTTACTGAAGTAGAACCCCCACTTTCTATCTACTCATATTTGGGTCTTTTTGTCTTTGCTTTGAAGTATGGTAATACTTTCATGGCATTGACATTGAGGAGGTGGGTCTAGTTGGGGGCCAGCGAAATTCCTCTTTTTAGGAAGTTAACAGCGTTTAAATTCCTCACGGAGGGACTATTGAAATGGAGACAGAACTCCTTTCCTACACATACTTTATTACGGAATGTAAAGCTATGATTTCGACATTGAGGATGTCTTTAAACATGATAGGCCCAGGCTACATATTTTTTCGTTATTGTCCATTAAGGATTTTGTTACACCCTATTAATGACCCGTTTCAATATTTCATAATTTCGCACCGCAGGAGGATCGTTCTTGTTTTACCTACAATCTTGAAATCTGGCATGCAAAATAGTAATCCAATAACAATAAAAAATAATTATTCAAAAATTTATATTTCGGGCGGCGCTGGAGGAAGAAAATCAGTCTGTTAAAAAATAATATATTTAAAAATATGGAATGGGAGTCAAATGTAAAAGCACATCAAGACTTCAAGAGAAAAATGTGAATTTTCATTTTTCAGTTTCAAGCCAGGGAAGACAGTAGAAAAAATATCAAAGTTTTCTATTTTCATAGTCTTGGGAAAGAATAGGCTGCAAAAACATCTGAATTAATTTTCAGAGATACATTAATCAAATTCAAATACAATAAAAATATGGTTGTTTCAATTCTTTTTTTTTTTTACAAAATGCGACGTTTTGTAAAAAGTCTGGAAGTTTTACAAAATTATTTATTACATTCTTTATTTATCTTTCATGCAGTTGTCACCAACAATAGCGAATTTTAAAACTGCGAGTAAGGAGGCGGTCACATGACCTTCAAAATGCAAGATGTTTGCCGCTATATAAGAAAATTCTTTACTTAACTTTCCCTCCTCTCCAGTGAAAATGCCACTGCAAGTAATGCAATAAAATCTAAACCACTCGAAAAAATCTCAGCCACTGGAAATAATTCAATAAAATCTAACATTCTCATCCACGACGGCATGTGCAAAAATAAAATGCAAATCGTGACGTTGTTTTACAGTCTTATTGCAGTCTACACTGTACATAATTTGCTTATTCCATTTGGAACAAACAGGTTATGAAATTTCGCAGTGCAAAATATGCTTGCACACAATTCGCACAACACTGCACAAGGTTTAAAAATATCTCAACATTTTTTTCACAATAATGTAACAGGTTATCTTTATGCAAAATTTAGTTACATTCGACTAAGTAGTTTAAGTAGATATTGCAATGTCGTAAAAACCACTATTGCTCATATTGCGCACGATTCACGCAAAATATACAATAAATAATAAATAAATAAATATGACATTATTGGTTTAAGTAATAGTGTAGCTATTTTGAAAAATTTGGTTTTATTTGTTTGAGTAGTTTCTTAGGAAACGGGATAACTTCGATTTGGCGACAAACCGACAAGGTAGTAGAGTCAGTCCCCCTACCACTGCAGCTTTGGATTTCATGCTAATGAAGAGATGATCTCAAGTTCAAATTTCCACTCCAACGAAGACTCTATTGAGATACGGTCAACGGGCTCATTTACCGGGTGAGGTCCAAATATTACTTGCCTAGAAATAATTCCAGACGCCGATCAGTGCACTGATTTAAACTTTTGGGCACTGATTATAAAATCTCGTTGACGACGCCTCCTGGAAGAGCGAAGTTTTGCAATAAAGGGGGGAACCCCCACAAAAAATCGAGGAAACTCATCTCCCCAAAGCTCATGGATTACACCGAATCAACGCAAGATATTTCAACAGGGATTGAAATCAAAGTTTCCCGCACTAGAGCGGAATTTGGGCTAAAGATCTACAATCAACTAGCTCCTCTTATTGGGACGGTCTTCTCCCATAGACGTCCCTGAACGGAAAGAGGGGGGGGGGGGGGCAAACCGACAAATAAAAATATTTTAAAACTATTTTTTCCTAACCAGCACCATTGAAATTATAAGATGTAAAAAAAGGTTATATATATTTGCTGCTCGAAATCGATACTTCCCTTTAACAACAGAAGTAAAATAATCATGATGAGAATCCTTACAAAATATCTATTTTATATTTAACTAGCAGCATACTAGTTTTTCGTACGGAGTTTATAATATAAAAAAACTTAAAATTCACATTCATGTGTAAATTCCTATAATATTCTAAATGGTATTGTTATTCAAAGAATTCTATTAAAATGTTTAAATTAATGCTCCTAAAAAGACATTAAAGAACCTTTGTTCTTACTATACAAAATTATCTTCCCAGGAAGATCTGTCGAATGAAATATCCTGGTTTTGCTTGTAAACAGATTAATAAAAATATGAACTTAAATAAATATATGCCGAAATAAAAGCGTTTAAGTTGTATGGGAAGATATACCCTTACTGCTTTAATTCTCGAATATTAGAAGATATATACAGGGTGGTCATAAAAATACTTCTCCGATATATGAACCCCTAGAGGCCTATCCGCTCAACCAATCTAAAGGAAATTTCAGATACTGTTATTTGAAGGTATGCGTTCGAGATTGTGATGATTTCAAAGAATAGAGCTCTCATGGTTACGGTTACAGTGAAAAATTTCGAAATTTTTGAAAGGCAACACCCACTTTTTTCCTACGCAAATTGGTCAGCTCATTGAAAAATCATAAATGGCGTTGGAACGATACACGTATGACGAAAATTGGCGGCGTAAAACATTTGCAAAGAAGAGCATTGTAAAAGACCAATGACAACACAAGAGAGGAGTGGGAAAAAAAACTTTTATTGGAACTAAAAGTTTTCAACGTGCCTACCTTCGCAGATGATAACGCATTGCATGCGGGAGATTGTTAACAACAATGACGAACGTAACATCGCAGGAGAAATCTGTATGACTTCACGTTTTATGACATCTTTTAATTCTGGCAAATCTTGTGGATTTGATGTGTACACCTTAGATTTCAGATAACCCCAGAAGCAGAAATCCATCGGAGTGAGGTCGGGAGATGGCGGTGGCCACAAAACTGCAAATTTACGGGAGATGACTCGATCACCAAAGTTCTGTTGTAGCACTTGTCGAATACATGTAGCGACGTGTGGAGAAGCACCATCTTGCATCCATACAATGTCATTAACGTCATTTCGCTGCCGCAATTCTGGAATTACGTAATTCTGCAGCAGTGATTTATACCTAGGACCTGTGATGGATCACGTTTGCATACCATTGGAAGTGCGGATTGGAAGTGCTTCAAAGAAGTGCGGATCTAGAAGAATGTGCTTGCGATGCCGCGCCACACAGTCACTTCGTGTAAAGGCACTGGTGCCACATCGTGAGGATTTTCGTCAGCCCAGTGAACACAGTTCTTGGAGTTTACGTTCCCAAAGGAGAAATGTGCCTTATCCGTCCATAATATCCATAGCGGCCACCTTCTATCTTCATCATATCTGATGAGGCAAAAATTCACAAAGTTGACGCTCGTCTCCAGGTCGCAACATCTGGACGCGCTGGAATCGATAAGGAAACATCCGCAGAACAGATAGCAGAAGCTTGAGGACTGTGGTTTTCGGTACATCCAAATTGCGGGTAACACTTCTTGCAGTACGCAATGGACCTGCAGTAATCGTATTATGCACTTCCGCAACAACTTCAACAGGTCGTTAGGATCGCGGTCTATCACATCCACATGTGCATCCAGTTTCTTCAATTTTTTTTTACCAAATCACGTACAGTTCGCACGGAACATGGGCCTCGTCTTAGCTTATGATTTCGCCGATAAACTCGCACTGCTTGGACAGCATTTTCCCCGTTCATTTAAAACAGCTTTATCAATTCACCTCGTTGTTTCCCTGTAAGTGTCATCTTGTTGGCACGTTCGAACACCTGATTGAAGAAACAATCTTCCCACACTGCTTATTAAAGGCTTTCCACAAGCAATGCCTTGCAGATGTTGTTCTGTGATTGGTGCTTCTACTGTCTATCCCTGTGAGTTATGCAAAGTGCGTCAATGCACCACATTTCTGTGTTGTGATTGGTCCTTTACATAGCTGTTTTTTGCAAATGTTTTACACCGCCAATTTTCGTCATACGTGTATCGTTCCAACGCCATTTATGATTTTTCAATGCACTGATCAATTTGCGAAGGAAAGAAGTGGAGCCATTCGAAAATTTCGAAATTTTTTCACTGTAACCGTAACCATGAGAACTCTATTGTTTGAAATCATCACAATATCTAGCGCATACCTTCAGATAACAATATCTGAAATTTCCGCTAGGGGTTCATATATCGGGGCAGCTTTTTTATGACCACCCTGTATAACTGTGTATCAGTAGAATATTACTCGTCTACAATATATGGGTTTCAAATATATTTGCCAAAAAATAACTGATAACGCAATAAATTGCTAATAAAAATAATCACCCTATTATTTAAACCCAAAGGCCTTACATTCTCTTAGATTATAAAATATATCCTTGTATTGAGTAGATTACCAGTATTACATAGCCGTTCTTCAATATATAGTAACCTTAAATTCGTGTCATAGGAATGGCTGCCAGTAAATGTGTTTCACTGCACAAGGAAAGTCATACTTCTGCTCCAACAATCTTTTTTTTTTTAAATTGGAAAATCGAATTGAATTATTCATATGACACTAACGTTCTATATTTAAGATATAGTGAATTTTTAATTTGAAACTGAAGAATCAAAAGATTGAATTCCATTCAGTTGACTCTGGATCAAAATTAATTAACAAATTATTAACAGTTTTTTTTTATGTTATTGCAGCTTATATAACTAACCGAGAAATGAATGGGAACAGTTAGTTTGAGGCAAAAATCTAGATAATCTCTGTCAATCAATATACTGATTTCAGTGCTGCCATCTATCATGAGACATATGAACTTTTTCTCCAATGAGAGACTTCAGTCATTTATCCATCAATAAATAGATCACTGATCGTTTTTGATAATTGTGATTTGTGCCAGTCAAAGAAACAAAATACTTGTTTATTATTATTAAAATCAATTAATTTTCACATACTTAATTTTGAAAGAAACAATTTCTTATTAATTATGTCTATGGAATATTTCTTTTAACTAAATTGTAACTAAATTAATTAAATTAACTAATTTTAACTAACTTATGGAAAATATATTCACAAGTTTGTAAAATATTACCTAGTTTCGAAATTAATCCTTTAGATAAGTATGAAAATAGATACATTATTTTAATTTTTGTGTCATTTTAATAACGAAATTTAAAAGCAGTTTGAATAATTCACAAATAATACGAATTACAAGAATAAATTTGTGGAGCCTTCATATAGTGGCGTGTATACACTTCATTTTTGAAAGAACTATTAAGCATATTTATTTTATCTTGCATGCTTATTTCATGCTGTCATACACATTTTTGAAAAACAGGAAGTGACTGTATCCAAAATATCCTTAGTGAACTTCTTTCTCGAAATTCGATTCTAAATCCATATTTAAGTTCTATATGTAGCAAATACTGGAAAATAGATGTCGAAATGAAGATGTAAATTTTTTAATCAAAATTCCAAATTCGTCTATTGCTTCCCCCTATAAATCGTATTTTACTTAAGTGACATCACTAGAAGTGAACATGTTTAATGAGACCCTTGCCCGGACCAGAAATTAATGCTGAATCTATATCAGTCAGTCATCATCTAGATACCATATATGGCCGATTTTGAAAAAAGGAAAAGGTTTCAAGAACTTCCCGATCCGGGAGTGGTTAAAAAATGCAAATTGGAATCCTTAGTGAGGCCCCATTCTCCTCGGAGATTTGATAAAGAATCCATATCAGTCATCATCTCTTCTAAGCTCAACCTGAGAAATGCATGTTTCCTGATCCTAATATATGATCCTGAGAAATATATGTTTCAAGGAGAACATTTTAGAAAAAAAAAATAGTACGGTAAAATTTTTGATATTATGAAAATTATCGAATGTATCTATATTAATAAAAGGAAGAATCTGAGTGTATGTTTGTTGTTTATCAGCGATGCCGCGCGATTTATACCGCACATAGAGCTTTGAGATTTTACAGTATCACTGACAGTATTACTTTGAGGTTACACAGTATCATCTATATCTAAACCAATGCCCTTCGAAGACCTTTATTCAAATTTCTAATTAGATATGAAAAAATAACTAGAGGCTTATTTTTGTTATACTCATGTAGTTTGATATAATGCACATAGAAGGGCATAGAAGGGCTAATGAAACTGCTTATGACATTGGTAAAGAACCTTGATTTCCCAAACGGGAATCGAACCATGGTTCTTCAAACTGGCCAGCTGATACTGCCGTTGAGCTACTGGGACAAAATTGCAAGCTCTTTTTGTCGAAGCGGCTCTGTATTCTCCACTCTCTAATGTCAGATTGGCATGAAACTAACAATCTGACTGACCACATCTTGCTATTTTTACCGCAGGTTGATTTCCTGATGCTGCCTCCAGGTAAGCTTCCTGCGTGATCGTTATCCTCTCGATTTGAAATCAGCGCTCAATATCTCAGATTCTACTGAATCAGTGCTAGCTATACTAGGGTCAATTTCAGCACTCCGATATCTTTGCATTAACCTATCGATCATTTGAATTTTTAAAAAGCATTGCTTATTTACCATGGTTTAAATTTAAAGAAATTTTGACAATTTTTCGATAATTACCACTTAAAAAGCCCTTGTCAACTCTCACTAATTTGAATTTTTGTACAAAATAATTTGCCTATACATTATACAGGTGCCCACATATATCCGTTACACCCCCCCCCCCCCTTAACTTCTAAACGGTGACAGCTTAGGCCATAAAGTTGATGTCTAGGTATAGTAAAAAGGCTATGCGCTACTCGATGAGACAACTTACAACGCCATCTATCGGCAAATTTTGGAATTAGGCGGTCTTATCTCGTAAACGGTGAAAGATACCTGAACAAAGTCAATTAGAAAGTTGTAGAGCACTCTCGATTTAGTACGAAAAGATACCTTGTGCACATTAATACTCAAAACAGAACACAAAACATGAGCAGCGAGCAATGATTTTTCGCAACACAATGTGCAGCCAAATATCCAGTCCAGAGTGCAAATGTGTACAGTGGCTAACGGAGAGCATTTTGAGCAACATACTATTGTAAATAAATGATTCTGACGACAGGGAAGTGTCTCAGTTTCTTTCTTCCACTCTTAATGACATGACAATTTTCAAAATCGTGACCAAACAAATGCTCATGCTTTGCATTCTGTTTTAAGTATTAAGGTGCGCAAGGTATCTTTTCGTACTAAATCGAGAGTGCTCTACAACTTTCTAATTGACTTTTTCCACGTATCTTTCACCGTTTACGAGATAGGACCGCTAATTCCAAAACTTGCCGATAGATGGCGTTGTTAGTTGTCTCATCGAGTAGCGCATAGCCTTTTTACTCTACCTAGACACCAACTTTATGGCCTAAGCTGTCGCCGTTTAGAAGTTAAGGGGGGTGTAACGGATATAAGTGGGCACTCTGTATAGTACTATGTATATAGCAAACATAAATATCCGTTAAGTAGAAGAGGGTTGGTTTCGAAATTAAAAGGCGCGCTCATTCAAGTCCACCTTACTGACAGTTCAGTTCGAACTAAGTTTCAATACAAAATCACATGCACATTTATTACTACATTAGTATTCAAAATTTAAAAAATCTGATGTGGGCAGCACATGAGTTTCCTTATATAATGCAATGAATTTACTACTTTTACAGTAAAAAAAAATAGATTATTTTATAGTAGATATTTATATTCCTTCCAAGATATTGAATTTTCATCAATGAGTCGTCATTTTCATTGATTTAGCGTCACTTTTATTCATTTAGCGAGTTCTTCGTTAATTTAGCAGCATTTAAAAAGTTGCCAAGTTGGCGACATTCCACCAAATTTGTCGCCAAAATCTCGCCGAGGCGTTATGGACGGAGAAATAAGTTATTCTTACAGCAGATAAATGATTATTGGCGTTCAAATACAAATTATTCAAAGTATCTTTTTTCAAGAATGGAACGAGCTAGATCCATGAGAATGATATCACCAAATTTATCGCATGGTATTACATATGAAAAGTGAACATGTTTCTCAATAGGAAATATTTTTTTTATTTTATGACTTTTTGATAATTGTTTTTGAAAAATGTACAATATCTCGAGAACGGTTCATGTTAGCGCTCTAAAATTTATGCCAATCGTTTTCTAATGAAAAATTACATAAGAAATATCTATTTGCGTAACTTTATTAGAGGTTTTGATTTTTTGACGATATTTTCAAAATTTCACTCGAAAATTTAGGGGATTCTGAACATTCGATTGCGTATAAAAACAATAGGCTTCCAGTGCTTACGGACTGTAATTTTTGTACCAAATTTCGTTCGAATCGGTTCATTCGTTCGTCAGTTATCGTCTCCACAGACTCATTGACACTCACACACACATACACACACACACACGCACGCACACACACACACACCACTTCAAACATGCTCGATTCGTGATCAGGGATGCTTGAAACGTGCTCTTCCGTCGAAAACTCGTATTCGAATTTTCGACCCCGTCACAAGACTTTCCTTATACATTATTGTATATAAGGAAAGTAATACGAACGTTATTTCTAGAGAAAGAAAATAAATCTCCTGACACAGTCCTGAGAATTTAGGTATGTATTAGTATACACAATGATGTGAAACGTAAGGACGGAAACTATTTTTGAAAATATTACAGCATCAAAGTCAGAGAAATCAGCTTGTAACATAACAGATTATTTCAAGTAGAAAGCTGGTAGATATGTAAATTACCGAATCGTCAGAACATGCGCTGCACTTCAAAGGATAAAAGGCAAATAATTATGTTTGAAGGGAATTCATTTCTTGAAGATATAATGTTTCAAACTCGAATGTCTTGAAATGGACAAATAGCAATATCTAGGTGATTTCACAAGTGGAAGATTATTGGACAGCTTGAAAAAGGCCGCAAAGAAACGGATGTTTCCGAAAAGTTTGGAAACCAATATAACGTATCCAAGCTCTGCGTAGAGTTTCAAACCAATGCGGGTATCTTTCAGATCATTGCTAGGTGGTTATACTCGTTCTACCACAGAGCATGAAGAGAGACAAAAGTTTGGGATGTAAAAGCAAAACGTATTCGACAGTTTGAGATTCACTTCCGGTCAAGCACAGGTACGCAAATATCTGTGGCAAAGTGTAATAAGATGTCTGAGACAGGTAGGATATCTCCGTTAATTGAAATTTGCTACCGTTTAAGGGGACGGTGGACGTTGAAAAATTTATTTATTGACTTAGGAACGTGAAAATTTGTATAAATATTCCTCTTAACATTACTATATACAATAATATTAATTTTTTTTTTCAATTTTGTTATAGTTTTGTATTTATTTTTTAGTTTCATTTTTTAACGAAAATTTGAAAGTGCTTCTTGCGTGCCATTTGTTCATATTTTTGATTAATTTTGCATTATGATCACTCAAAAATACATTATGAACAAATTTAGGTATTTATTTTTAAATCCCTTAGAAAGTTAATTTTTTAAGAGTATTTTTCTGCATTAAAACTTAATTTTCATCATTTAATTAGGTTCCTATTCACTTTTAATTACCTTAATAAAGTCCAATTACAAAATGCGTACCCAGTTTCATTAAAAAGTGTGAGAGGTATCATCTTGCCAAATTTCGTGCATCTCAGACAAAAATTAAGAGGCGTGGAGCATTTTAAAAATGTAAAACCTTTGAAATTTTGTTTCGAAAAAAAAGGCATTCAACCTTTTACTTACGGGTGGGACAGCGTCCATCACAAACGAAGAACCTCCCAAAAAGACAGGTATTTGACATACCCTATCCCAAGCAGTTCGACCCCCTTTGCAGGCATTGGCGTTCATGGAAATCCCGACAGAAACATTGCACCTGCTGCAGCAGGTGCAATGTTTCTGTCGGTGATTTAATAGCAAATATTAAAGTAAGCAAATATTAAATGTGTGAAATAATGTTATTGAATGTGTGAATAAATGTTACTGAATAAATGTTATGTGAAATAATGTTATTGAATGTGTGAATAAATGTTACTGAATAAATGTTATGTGAAATAATGTTATTGAATGTGTGAATAAATGTGTGAAATAATTTTTTTTAGTCGATTTTTGCTCATTTCAACGTCCACCGTCCTCTTAATTGTTCATTTGTTGCTGGTCCCATGAAATAGAACGAAAAATACGCAATAACAGTAATTGGAATACCTCAGTGAATTTTTCATCAAAAGGTATTGGGTAAATTTATTTCGCCCTAACTAAGCTCATTTTTAAGCAAATTTTACTAATTGATAGTTTTTATTGGAGAGCTGCATAAAAATTTGCATTTTGCATTTTTATGAAATTATCAGTTTTGAGCTGTGCAACTGTCACGGCTAAAATCTTCTTTTTTTGCTGATCATTTATTTCTGCTTCTTCAACCCAGACGGTCCGAATGTGTAAGGTATCGGTACTGACAGTCGGGAAGTGCCACCCAGTTTAGACCGGAACTCAGCCGGGGCGTCATCCGCAGGGACTGTGCCCTCCTTTCCCTACCATCAACCTTTCACAAAGACTTACGATACCACATATTTAACGTGCCGCGTGAACACGGGAACAGTTTGGAAAAATCCGGGATTCGAACTCGAGTCGTCTCAGTGAAATCCCCGCGCGACATTCACTGAGCTGTCCCACCTTTGCTGATCATTTTCAAATTACACTTTATTTCTGCGGCCAACCGCTGATTTTTATCGGCCGCTCTTTCTGAAACACCTTGTATAACAAAGCTCTTATCCTCCAATAATCTCATTCGTCCTGTGCTCCAGCTTATCGATGTGTATCCTCATAAGGTATCGATCGATATTTAATCGATCCGAGAATCGATAAAATAAGAAGTTGACTTGGCAGAAATCTTTTTGGGGAAGTAACTTTTTTTCCCCACTTCATTGCGGATGAAAGTTCCCGCGGTGTTAATTAAAAATTGTTTTTGAGTGGCCTCAGCCGGCGAAGTTTCGAGAATTTTAAAATTTCCTTTCGGCCTCGATTAATGCTTATTAGAAAATTGAAATATTTTCCTGACAGTTATATTCTCGGATTTCGAGAGTATGCGGCTGAATTAAAAAGAGTTGGAGAACATTGAGGCCTTGAAAAATTAAAAAGGGCGATGAATAAATTTTATCAACGGATAGGTTCGCTTCACTTTCAAGGTAAATCAAACACCATTTCTTTTTATGATGTTTGATCAACCATTTTTATGATTTTTGATCAACCATTTTTATGATGTTTGATCAACCATTTTTATGATGTTTGATCAACCATTTTTACGATGTTTTGAGTCAAGCAATCTCGTTTATAATTTCTATAAAGTCGATCACTCTCATTTAAAATTTTGAGTGAAAACATAATTCTACTAATGTAAAAAAGTCATTATCGTTGTCTGGCTGTAACGCTTGCTGACAAATTGATGGCGAATTCCGCAATAAATGTAGCGCAATTGGCGACTTTTGGTAAATGTCACTAAGTTTGCGAGAATTCAATATATCTGAAAATCAAGTTTAAATTATTTGATAATCCCTGTCGTTTTGTGAGAACAATCGCTGTATATAATTGCCTAACGTATTTAACGTGTTTTTGTTTTTCCACATCCCCAAGAAGTCCCCCGTTAACCGTTCTCAAAATACTGAAGTATTTAACAATTCACTTTCATCGCATTACGTCAGTATCATTTTATTAAAGGATGACCAGCTTATGTACCCTCTGGGGAAAGATCTCGAAAAATCAGCATAACTTTTAAATGTCTTTTAAATCACAAAATTTGAGAAGTTTCCAAAACGTGCCAAATAGTTCATGAAATAGATCTCCAAGATCACTAAATTTGTCACCAAGGTCAAGCGATCCGGACCTTTACATAATAATAACAATGGTTGTCTGTAAATGTCGTTTTACCTCGGGGACAGGCAATATGTCGTATAGGCATTTTAACGTCTCTGTGACAATATACTATATAAATAGGTAATATATTCTATATAAAGTAAAAACAACAGAAGAAAGAGGTAGTATATATCAAGAGTTGCATCAGGTAGTATTGCATCATATAGTATATATCGGGGTAGTATATATCAGGATGTAAAATTTGTATAAAAGAAATGTAGGGTTAATTTCGAATAAAGAAGAAAAATTAGTGAGTAACACTGATACTTGTTATAGATTGATGTAAAACATCAATCTATAAAAGTAACCTTTTATTTCGCATATTGAATGGGAAAAAGTTGATGTCTGTTGTGCGTAATGATGGTACAAGGGAAAAAAATCAATATTTTCTGGATTTTTAATATTAGTTTCTAAATTATACAAGTTTGATAAATTTATAGAATGCAGTTTATTTCGTTCGAAGCGGACCGCAAGGGACGAAGTTATTGACGATGAAACGTTTGGATATAAACAATAAGTAAAATACCCTTTGTGCGAAGGATAAGAAAAACTTGAGAAGCGTATATAAGCACGAATAACATAATAATGCAGCATACGGCTGGTTCGAGGATACGCTGAATCCCCTTCGTCAGTGTAAGAAAACCAATTTTCCCGAAGAATAAAAGAGTGTTTTGTGGCACTCCAGTCTTGTGTGTTACTTCTCGTTTCAGATTGGTTGGACTATTCTTTATGCTTCTTTCTTACTGACTCTCAATAAATTTAGGTCTTGGGTATATATATTACCCTAACAGCATTTTTTTTTCAGAGTGACGTAAGATTTACGTGGCACTGTGACTTTGGGACGTCGAAGTACGTCTCGGCAATGTCATATTGAGGTCACAGGGAAGTCATTTTGGGTCATTTTCATGGCCGTTTGTGACGTCGCATATTAACTTGTTTGTGACGTCACATAGTAATTGCCATTGTAATGTCGTCACATTGTTACGCGTTAATTAAACTGTGGAGTCGTCGCAGAATATAGTCACAATGAAGTTATAAAGTTACTAATATGTAACGTCACATAGAAGTCACAAATATGATGTCACATTGTGACCCAGGTGCCATGTGACTACAACGTCACTGTCACACATGTGACGATCTTTGCTGTGAGGGAACATCCTCTGTTTCTTCCTTTTGCACCCATTCCTCTTTTAGACTTTGGGTAGGTTTGTTCTTTTCGACTGGAAGGGGATCCAATCATACGTATCCTCGGAACAGCTGTGTGCTCCATTATTGTGCAATTTGTGCCTATTGTGCAATTTGTGCTTATTGTGCTATTTATCCTTATGTCTGGATATAACGTTTGCAATTCAGTTTACGGAGCTAGCGTATGGTCTGCGCAAAACGCATACTAACGTATAGAGCAGATGTTGATGCACGTATATCGCAGATGTAAAATTTAAATTGCATACATATGTTTACCAATATTGTTTTATAATACAGCTTATTTATAATAAAAAGAAAAATTATAGATTGGGACAGATTACAGATCGTATCACGTCAGCAACCCAACTAAACGACTAAGAGCTTATATATCATATTTTCTGTGGAAAACTCTTGAAAAGCACGTAACTCGTAAAGTTCTTAGCTTATATGCAAAATTCGATAAGTTTCTAGATTTCCTTGAATTCGTTACCGAAATTATCAAATTTGTCTCCAGAGTCAAGCAATCCAGATCTTCACATTATAAGAATGGTTTTCCGTTGCGCATTCGTAATATAATGATGTCGCTTCCGTTACCCGCTTCCGTTTCACCCGTGTCACATATTTTGAGGATGCATGTCAATGTTATTCTATCTCGTGCCCTAAGATCTTTCATATCAGAAATAATTGTCCATTAACGCAATGAATAGAGTGTATTCTGGCAATCCGGATAGCAGTGGTACAAGAACCCAGTTCAGATAAAAGCGTTTTATACTGCTTATATACAATACACCAAGCAATATAAATTCTACAGAAATTTATTAAAGTAACATTTATTGGGTCAGAAAAGGGATCATGTTCTATTTGTAGGTACTCTATCACTCAAAACAGTACAGACATATTAGATATAGAAACTGAACTGGAAGATATTTTAAACTTTTACTATGATGAAGAATGCATAGCATAGTTTTCTGATCCTGTTTCTTTTAAAGTAAGTATAGATTTACAGTAAAAGTAAGTATACATTTATTTTTAAGTATAGATCACTTATTTTCTCATAAAGTAAGTATAGATTTTAGAGAAATTATTGCTTTCACGAAACTGTTTGATTTGATATTTTGATTCTAACATAGGATTTAGAACCTCTGAGCACGATTTGACTATTTTTAGAGTGATGTCCGTCTGTCTGTTTTTGGTTGATTTCTGGTGTACACGATAGCGGCCACAAATATTAATAGATTTTTACGAAACTTTTTATCCGGATTTGTTATCAACAAATCTAGAACTAGTCTGGAGTTTTTGAAATTCGAGCGAAAACTTCGAAATTTATTCGAAATTTTATTTTTTCTTAGCGGCATAAGACAGAATTTGGCAGAATTATGCATAAAATAGGCTATTTATGACTCAATATTCACTGAATTTATCAGTTTCAATCATTGCAGTGAATATTAGCTGCGATACATTTTCTGTGTTCGTGATGTTATTAGACCCCTTTGGTGGGACGGACGGTTCCTCTCTAAGGAGTTACCATCGGAGAAGGTACATTGTTAAATTTGGTATAAATTGATATATTTTTTCAAGAGCTTTAAAATAAAGGGTAACAATACTCTGATTGTTACCCTTCGTTTTAAAGCGCCACACACACACACACACACACATATATATATATATATATTAAGAATTTAATTTACTTGTATTATAAATACCAGAGATTGATCATTTATTGAAAACAGTCTGTAGAGCAAATGTGAAAATAAAATGATCTGAAGTGAAAATTTGAAATCAAAATTGACTCTACGACAAGCTTGAGAAAAATATAGATAGAACATTATAAAACAAGAAAGATCAATCATGCTTAAAGCATTGATTATGAAACGCTTTCCAACTTCAATGCAATTTTATTTAAAAAAGTCGAAAATGCAATACATTCCTCGGTAATATTTTAAAACTTATCACAATACTACATTGATTTATTATATTTGAAAACTTAAACCTTCATCGAAAAAAATGAACTTCATTCAAATGACGGCATTGAAATATAAATTGCCTGGTTTAAATATCTCTAAAATGTAATACATTCCACGGTAATATTTTTAAATTTATCATAATACTACGATAATTTATTATATTTGAAAACTTCATTGAAAACAACTGAAATAAATTCAAATGACGTCATAGAAAAAATAACACGCCTGGATCTCTCTATAAAAGCAGGATTTCATTCATAACTTTCTCCATTTCATTCATCACAATACTATAATAATTTATTTTATTTAAAAATTACGACCATGGAGCTACAATTCATAAACTTTATGTTTAAAACTTCATCGAAAAATATCGTCCTTCTGTTTATAAAATCAATTAATATTTCATTCATATCAGCCATGCAGACTCCATGGACTGAATTATTTTGTGTTAAAGAAATACAGTAATTCTAATACAACTCATTCTACATATTTTGCTGTTTACATTTTACATAGGTGAAAAATAGGCTTAGTTGTAGAAATAATCAAATTTGAATGAGAATTTAAACTCAAATATATTGTCATTCTGTTGTTTTAGTATGTAGATGCACATAATTTAAGCAAAAATAAAGTAGTTTTAGGACGGATACAACACTCAATATGAATTAAAAAGAATTTTAAACAAGAAAGATCAATCATGCTTAAAGCATTGATTATGAAACACTTTCCAACTTCACTGCAATTTTATTTAAACATGTCTAAAATGCAATACATTCCTCGGTAATATTTTAAAACTTATCACAATACTACATTAATTTATTATATTTGAAACCTTAAACCTTCATCGAAAAAAATTAACTTCATTCAAATGACGGCATTAAAATATAAATTGCCTGGTTTAAACATCTCTAAAATGTGATACATTCCTCGGTAATAATTTTAGAATTATCATAATACTACGATAATTTATTATATTTGAAAACTTTATCGAAAACAACTGAAATTCATTCAAATGACGTCATAAAAAAATAACACGCTTGGCTCTCTCTATAAAAGCAACATTTCATTCATAAATAATTCCCCCATTCATGTCATTCATCACAATACTATAATAATTTATATTATTTAAAAATTAAGACCATGGAGCTACAAGTAAGTAAAACTCTATGCGTAAAACTTCATCGAAAATTATCGCCTTTCTCTTTCTAAAATCAAAGAATATTTCATTCATATCAGCCATGCAGGCTCCATGGAATAAATGATTTTATGTTAAAGAATTACAGCGATTCTAATACAACTCATTCTACATATTTTGCTGTTTACATTTTACATATGTGAAAAATAGGCTCAATAGTAGAGATAATCAAATTTGGATGAGCATTTAAACTGAAATATATTGTCATTGCGTTGTTAAAGTATGTAGATGCACAGAATTTAGGCAAAAATAAAGTAGTTTTAGGACGGATACAACACTCAATATGAATTAAAAAGAACTTTAAAAATCACAATTTTGAGACAAGATGGATGCCATATATCATTTTGAAGTGGGTCATGTGATCGTTTCATATCATGGACACGTGATCGCTTCATATAAGAGGTGTTATTATTATTTTAATTTTTATTTAAAAAACGACTGAATATATTTCCCTGAATTTTTTTTTATATATTTTATGGAACAATTTGAATATTGCTTAAAATTTTCAAAGCAATTTGTGAATTTTAAATCCGCTTAAAAAATGTTTGAAAAATTAGGTCCCATAGGGCTCAATGTATTTCATTTTTTCAACCCGGGTTCAATCCAAAACTAATTGGGTGATATTATTCATTTATATTCCCATAGGTCCTACAGACCGTCTGAACAATATACTAAAATTTTATTCTGATTAAGTCATTTTTAAGGCAGTTATCGTGCTAACGGACAGACAGACAGACAGACAGACAGGCAGACAGACAGACAGAATGAACAAAGTCATAAACACTTTTCAACTTTGTTGTAAAGTGTGAAAAAACCTGCTATTAAACAGGTATGAAAAACCATTCTTTCCCTGTTCCGTATATAAGGTAAGCAATTGAAAAAAGAAATACACGTGGTGAAAGAAAGGTGAATATAATCCCTTAACTACACCCTAAGATTAAAATATATTTTATGTGTTATAAATCATATATGTAATACAGGTACTTAAGGTACTAATCCTATTGTTCCCAGCATAAACATATAATAAATAAATCGTATATAAGATGAAAAGTTTCAAACAGAAAAAATTGCACAAAAAATTTTTGGAGGCCATTTTGCAAAAAAAAGGCAGGGTTTTTCCGAATCGTATCAAAATCTAATCAGCACTAGAATAACCCACAAGTGACTTATCCCCAAATTTTGTAAAATTTGACCTATTAGTTTTTTAGCTAGAGTGGATACAGGCAATATTTGCGGGCCATTTCGAAAAAAAATTTGAGGGTTCTTTAATCCAGAATCGCACCAAAAACTAATCAGCACCAGGGTCACACACAAGTGACTTTCCTATCAAATTTTATGAAATTTGGTTCATTAGTTTTTGAGTTAGAGTGGATACATACATAGCACAGACAGACAGACACACACATACGTCACACTAAAAACAGTATTTTCGTATTCTAGAGGTCTATAAACGTATAGATTCGTCGAAAACTCAAATTGCGATTTTCTGCATGATTTCAATACTTTCCCTATACATGACCATGTATTGTAGGGAAAGTAAAACATCTGATGTGGGCAGCACATGACTTTCCCTGCAGACTTATATACACATTCTCTTTATTTTAATTAAATTTAATTCACTAGTAATTCAATTTTCGTTCTCATTTTCAAAGGTGGCGTACAGAAAAAACGAAAAAACAAAAATATCTCGAGAACAGCTAGTTATAGTGTAATGGGGTTGGTCTTATTCTTTTCTTCGTTAAAAATTACGTATAAAACAATCATTTAATGGATATATTTCAGCATAAGTAGTTTTTTATTTTAGATTTTGTCGATTTTTGCGGGCCATTTTGCAAAAAAAGGCAGATTATTTTTTTCCGAATCGTACCAAAATCTAATCAGCACCAGGGTGACCCATAAGCGACTTATCTACCAAATTTTGTGGAATTCAGTCCATTAATTTTTCAGCTAGAGTGGATACAAGCTTTTGCGGGCCATTTCGCATAAAAAAGGCGGGTTCTTTTATCCCGAATCGTACCTAAAACTAATCAGCACCAGATTCACCCACAAGTGACTTACCTGCCAAATTTTATGAAAATCGGTCAATTAGGTTTTTAGTTAGAGTGGATACAAAATCTGCACAGACAGACACACAGACCCACAGACAGACACACAGACAGACACACAGACACAAACAGACGTCACTTTAAAAATAGTTTTTTCGTATTCTAGAGGTCTCGAAACGTGTGGATCCGTCGAAAACTCGAGTTGCGATTTTCGACATGATTCCAATACTTTCCCTATAAATTATTAAGTATTGCAGGGAAAGTAAAAAATCTGATGTGGGCAGCACATGACTTTCCCTGCAGACTTATATCCACGTTCTCTTTATTTTAATTAAATTTATTTCACTTTTAATTCAATTTTCTTTCTCATTCGGTAACCGGACTTATTTTCAAAGGTGGCGTAGAGAAAGTACGAAAAACTAAAATATCTCGAGAACGGCTAGTCCTAGCGTAATGGCGTTGGTCTTATTCTTTTCTTCGTTAAACATTACGTATTAAACAAGCATTTAATGGATATATTTGAGCATACGTAGTTCTTTAGTACAGATTTTGACGATTTTTGCGAGCCATTTAGCAAAAAAAGGCGGGTTATTTTTTTCCGAATCATACCAAAATCTAATCAGCACCAGAATGACTTACAAGTGACTCATCTACCGAATTTTGTGAAATTCGGTCCAGTAGTTTTTTAGCTAGAGTGGATACAAGCTTTTGCGGGCCATTTCGCACAAAAATGCGGGTTCTTTTATCCCGAATTGTACCCAAAACTAATCAGCACCAGCCCCGCCCACAAGTGACTTACCTACCAAATTTTGTGAAATTAGGTCCATTAGTTTTTCAGTTTGAGTGGATACAAAATCTGCACAGACAGACACACAGACACACAGACACACAGACACACACACAGACGTCACGCTAAAAATGGTTTTTTCGTATTCTAGAGGTCTCGAAACGTGTAGATCCGTCGAAAACTCGAGTTGCGATTTTCGGCATGATTCCAATACTTTCCCTATACATTACCATGTATTGCAGGGAAAGTAAAAAGTGAAAAGCATTTCCGAAACCATGTACGTTATCAAGGGCCATACCTGGTTCGGTAATGCTGAAATTCCACGGTTTTGTGTGCATAACTGTAAATTGTTTTACAGAAATTATGCACATGGCCCGACGTAGAAGAATGTAGAACATGGATCAGATATAAATATAAAAATAATCAAACAAAATAATCAAATAAACCAGCTTGATGCCTTGTAATATTAATATTATTTGAATACAATGTAAAGTTTAAAGCAATAAGAAAACAATAACATAAATTGGGTTACCATATGTTCCGGATATATTGGAGTGTAATAGAGACTGACTGGGCTTTGAGCCAACTCAAAACAGTTTACAGTTAAGGTTATAGACTGAGTGTGTTACTGTTGCAAATGATGGCCATTATTATTATTTATTATTAATCAAATAATTGATAACTATTCTGA